>OX401932.1:5058035-5658035 GCA_947859195.1 Drymonia ruficornis | reverse complement strand
GTGAAACGTGGGCTTTGAGTTGGTTAATACCTCCACAATGTGGTGGTGTATGGCCACTGAAGCCTCTGACTACCCCCGAATGGGGATAAAAAGTCGTGACGTTACATACATACATACATACCTCGTAATGCTACTAGGGAAACTTTCATCCCTATTCCACCTAATTAGGGGATGAAGATAAAAAACAATATAGTCAATAATATTTTTCAAATTTTATTTCACTTTTAGTATTTTGTTGTAGCGGTAAAGGAACATAGGTACATTCTGTAAAATTGTCAACTCTCTACCTATTACGGTTCGTGTGATACACCCCGCTGACAGACGGACGGACAGCGGAGACTTAGTAATAGGGTTCCGTTGGCACCCTTTGGGTTGGTAAAAATGTTACTCAACTGTTTTTTTTTTTCACCTATGTGTACAAGGTCTTAAGACGATACAAGAAAAAAATGAATTTTAGTTTCGGGGTGTGGCTAGCGTCGCGTGAGCTGCCGAAGGATATATCCCTCTCGCTTAGCTAGGACAGAACAGCTATGGAGTAGACTATAGTATAGTTATTTTTTGAAGGAACAATATTGTTTAATTCGTACAATTAAAATAATATGTCCCAGTGCACCTTTTAAAATAGATGAAATGGATGAAAATATTCAAATATATTTTTTTCGTTTTATATGGGATTTTTATGTCGAGTGTATTTGAAAAAAAATAATTTAATTTCTATGTTGTTTTTATTGCTGAAGACAAAGTAAGTCAAAAGAAGACAAACGATACCTACAATATGCTGATAGATACGTATAACAATATTTCGATCGTATAATAGCCTATAACCAGCGGACGATCCAGACGCGTCCAACGATATCTCATTAGTCAAATTATTATGATATAAAAATAGTTTGGACGTTATACGGGAGCAGATGAACATACATACATATCGGTCAAAATCATAACCCTCCGCCCACCGTAGTCGGGTAAAAATGTACATACTCTGTGTCAGTGACTGACTGCCGGATATGAGTATCTTTTTCATGTTTCGTAGGCAAAGGAATACTTTGGTACTTAACTTCGATGCCGATCATGAAGTCATCAGCGGTGTCATAATATTTTTTTTTATCATATTTAATTTATTTTTTAATTTAATTTTCAGTTTTTATTAATTTTATTGATTTAACCATGCATTTATTTTTTGTTTATCTTTTTATCTTTATTTTTTTATCTATCAAAATCACCCTTAGACTGGTTACCGCCACAGGTGACAAGAGGGCTGGCTCTTTCCTTGCTCAAAAAATTCGCTTGACAACAGGAACAGCTTGAATACAGGGAGGACATGCAGCCAGTATCCCACGCGGACGGTATTTGTTTAATTAGGGGTAGGTTTTTATTTTATTGTATTTTATTTTAATTTATGTTATATTATATTGTATTTTAATGATAAAACATGAAAAATAAAAAAAAAAAAAATATTTTTTTAAATTTAATTTTACTTTTATTTATTGTTTTATATTTATTGTGAAATTATAATAATTTTAATAATCAATATTGGACTATGTCTGAAACAAATACATTGAATTGAATAATTTAAATACAAAAATTATCACATTAACTCGTTAAATCACGGTTTACACCCGCTAGAACGAAAAAGATCCTAACATGGTAGGTAGGACCTGAGGGTTGGCCAGTTAATTACTTAAAATACACTATATTTATTTCAAGAAAACATTCATAAGATCTGAAGGCGTCGGACTCGCACATAAAGGGTTCCGTACCACCGTAGAATAAACACATCAAAAATATCAAGTTTGAGACTTGATATTTATTTTTAAATGTTATTATATTTTTAGTATTTGTTCTGCACCGGCAACAGAAATACACATTCAGTGAAAATTTCAACTCTCTACCTGTTACGGTTCGTGAGATACAGCCCGCGCTGACAGACGGACAGACAGACAGACGGACAGCGTAGGCCTAGTAATATGGTCCCGTTAGCACCCTTTGGAACCCTAAAAAGTAGCCTATGTTCTCCGCCAAGACCCAGTCTATCTCCATACCAAAATTCATCAACATTGGTTCAGCGGTTAAGCCGTGAAAAGGTAACAGACAGAGTTACTTTCGTTTATAATATAATAGATTGAATAGGACGGACAAACATTTTCCTATCCATATCTGTAATGTTATTTTTTACGATAATTTATTGATGTATGATATATTTATTACTTGCCCATCCATACCTACAACAAACGCAATAAAGCGACTCCATTGTTTTGACAAGCAATGTATTCCCACTGTCGGCCCAAGACCATGCTGCAAGTATATAACAGTAAGCGAAATAGGGAGTTTTTACAGAAATGACACGAATAACTATGAAATGACAAGAGATGACACAAAATGACAAGAGATGACACAAAATGACAAGAGATGAAAAGAAATTACACAAGACAAGGAAAAGCAAACGAAAATCACGCTGCAGTGCAGGTCATAGGTTCGATTCCTGCCCAGGACATGCAGTTGTGTGCATGAACATGTCCGCATGTCCCGAGTCTAGGTGTAATTAAGTGTATATTTCGTTTGTATTTACAAACAAAAAGTAGTATATGTAGTAATATCAGTTATCTGGTTTAGTTTGGGATCAGGTAGTCATGTGTAAAAGAATTTCCAAGGATATTTATTTATTTATCATAGGCGTCGGCGGACTGTAAATACTGTACTGTACCTGTAATGTGGCACGACCGTAATATTTTTTCGTAATATTTTTTAAAAAATCCTTCACAGGTCCGACGTCGAACAAGTCCGAGCGGACACTGACAATACAAAGTTAGAGAGAGACATGGTTAGTTCAAGTACTTAAAATGTGAGATGGCGATATTGTGCGCGCGCTCGGAAATAAACAACGTAAGCGCCAAACCACATTTTCTTGAATAAAAAAAAAACTACTTCATGAATTAAAATATGGTTGAAGGGTAGTTTAGATATCATTATTTGCTATGTTTTAGAAATAATTTCGTGATCTAAATCGTAAAAACATCGTGGTAGCAAGGAAAATTGTAAATAATTAGAGCTCATTTCATAAATTTTTTTTATCGAGAAAATTTCGTCAAATCGTGATTTAGATTTAAAGATACTCAAGATAATATAGTCAAAAATCATACATCTAAATATAAGATTCCTAGTCCACATACTTACTTAAAGAAAAAGTAGAATAGAAAATCAACCAAATTTCGAACCCTCATCTTAATTGAATAGTGCATGCTTGCATGGTGTCTTGCATAGCGCCTCGGTAAATGCTAAAGGATGTCTACCACAAAAAAAACATGTACCCTTAATAAGTATATTATGTATTATATTATTATTATAAGTGAAGAATAAATTAAACTATTATATCAAATTGTTTTATTTTTTTTATTTTTTAATAAAATATTTACAATACATTAAATAAATACACCCTTACACCCACAATCTATACTCGCATACCATGGACCGACCACATTTTGGACTTCGCACTGCGAGTTACCGCATCAAAATAATTGCGAGGCGAGAGCGGAGGCAACGTTGTGATTGGTCGGGTAGATTGTTATTGGATTGGTCGATTGTAAATCTTATATACCTTACCCTACGTTTGCACTGGACGAAACATTTGAACAAAACATATATTGCCGTCTCCGTCTTTTGTTGACATAAAATAAAGACAACAATAGGTTCTGATGTACAATGACGTTTTATAATATAGACTCTACTTAAAAAATAAGATACAAAAAGAGAGGAATATACATTTTAGTGTTAGGGGCCATCCATAAATTACATCACACGAATTTCATGATTTTTAGACCCCCTCCCCCATGTCACAGCTGGCCACATTTGCGAGACTCCCCCCCCTCCCAGTGTGACGTCACATATTTTTTAAAAATTTCAGATATTTAAAAAAAAAATCGTTAACAATTCAAATTTCTGTTTTAATACTTAGATATATTAGATTTTTAAATGTGACGTCACAAAACTTAGGACCCCTCCCACCCTCTTGTCACACAATGTCACATTTCGTCGACCCCTCCCCCCTTTACGTAGATGGGCTATGGGCGGATAAGTATAAAGACATAGTGCGATAGAGAATTAAATATATATTACTATAAGACGAGACATCGTTCATGTAGTGAAAAAAACAAAGTAAAGATAATTGACAGGTTCCATAGAGTTTTAAAAAGCAACATACGTGTGACGTAATTTATGGATGGTCCCTTATAAGCTATATAGTCATTAGCGAAGATCGGCGTAAAGTAGGTAGCTATTACGACCTCGTTTCGTACGATGAGTTAGAGAGCCGAAAGACCAACCCACCCTCCCCCTCCCTCCGTCCCACTTCCCTTCAGGTCGGCAACGAGCGATGCCTTTGGTATTACAAGCATCTATCTATAAGCTACGGTAACTACGAACGCTTATTTGGTAGGTACCGTAGCACATAAAAAAAAAACATCAAAACACGTGACCATACATCCACCCCACACCCCACACGCCCACACACACAATCTTCCACAGCACATACACGTACAAACACGAAAATATAATATTAGCGTATTTCAAATACATTTGTTTCTTAAATGCTTTGTCGGTGTCCTTTAATCCGTCCTTCAGAATGTACTTTCGGATTCCTAAACCCCATACTTGTACGTATTCCTTGTAATCAATATCAGTGAGATTGAAATTATAAATGTGTTTATCTTCCTCCGACATTCTGTTGAAAAGTGCTTTTGTATTATGATTTTTGAACAACCATTCTTGCGTCACGAAATACTTGAATACAGCTGTTTGCTTGTCTAGCATTTTGAACATTTTGACGAACCTGAAAAAAGAGAAACTCAATTATATAGTAATTATACAGGCTGTCTCAACCTACCAAATAATACTTAGGGGTTTGGATGGGTAACGAGAATAGAATCGGATGGTATAAAAATGTTATTGAAATTCGAACACTTTTTTGCAAATATGTTTATCTCACAAGCTGTAATATCTAATACTATATTAAATACTATGGAAAATTTCACAAAGAATAGTGGTTGCTGAATGCTGTTTACATTGGATCCTAGGCCATTGGATTATGTTCTAGCTAATCTGTTTTTATTAGGCATTTACATATCAGCTACCATATATGTAGTTTAATTATTATATCGTACATTTCAGACACTCGGTATTATCGTAATGAAGGAGAGATATTACGCTGGACGTTTTAATGTCTGTACGAGTGACGGAGCGATTCATTTTAGTTCCGCAATTGAATGGCAATGAGATGTTATAGTAGGATTACATCTCAGTAATTCTGCAAAAGCAATTCGTTTTTCCGACCCTCCAGCAGAAACCGCTAAATTTCCGTAAAACGGCCACGAATGATGTAAAATGAGTGACTATTTATTCTTCGGAATTGCTAAGGGTTCCTACAAAAATGAAACAAAATAATTGCATTGGCAATGTTGCATAGCGTCGCTATTAGCCCCGCTGGTGGCAGGACAATTCTAAATGCTTATTGCTGAATACTTACGAAGGTATCCCTTTAGGCTTCATATTGAACATATGGCATATCCCATCCATCAGATACGCGGGTATATAGTGCAGCGCCCACATTAGCGCCCTGTATACCATCCAGTTATTGGTCTCCACGAGGAAGCAATACCACACTGCCATATTTGTGGCTAGGTGCTGCGAACCGCGGAGTGTGTTTCCTATGAAACCTGTGAAATTATTAGTTTAAATAGTTGCCATTTGACAGCAATTCATAAAGGAGCTGGCTCGACCGGGGTAATACCACCCTCTCATAGAACATCGGTGTCAAGTATCTGTTCTAGCTGCTATCGTACGATGAGGGAGTCTATCCTCCGATTCTTCCCTCCCTGCGTCCGATTCCGTGCGAGTAATGCCTTTTGTATTGCAAGCATCTATGTATTAGGCCATGGCAACTGTGGTCGTGAGTCGGGGGGGGGGGGGGGAATTGCACCCATAGCCTCCCCTCTGTATCACTATGCCTACAAGGAGGAATAAGGGCGTTTAACTTACTGAATTTCATGAAACACTGCTCGTCGGCGACGGTGTACACTGGGATGTCTTTCTCACTCCTCTGCCGCTGCCCCGCGTCCCACCCCGCCGCAATGATAGCGTTGTTCGTCCGATCCACTGGGAAGAACGCTAGGCGCTTCGTATTGTCCAGTAGGAACACGTGTAGGACTCCTAGAATCACTCCTAGAAGCACCTGAAAGGATACCGTACATTACGGACCAAGTAACTGTAGGACGGAAGTTTCTGAAACACATTAGGGGGCGTCCATAAATTACGTGAGGTGGTTTTTTTGCGTTTTCGACCCCCCTCCCCCCTTAAATGCCTCACGTAATTTATGGACGCCCCCTTAGGGTCGACCAATCACAATTCATTATTATTTTTGATCAACCAATCGCAATAAGTACTTGCCTCCGCTCCCGCCTCGCAACTTTTGTCGAAATTATTTTGATGAAAGTTTCTCCTAGTGCGGATTCCAAAGGCTGGTTGGTCCGTGGCACAAGACTATAGTTACATTTAGCGGGAATGGAATATTTGAAAAAAATGGTAAAAAAATATATATCACATACTGTATTATTACACCATTCGATAGTGTCGCTGATAAGGAACGAATTCTGGGAAGTAATGACATACGGCAAACTTAAGGAAAGAGTTCATTTTAAACAAAATACTATTTTATTTCTCTGAAGTTACCTACCTATAAAACCTAAACTGATTAATTGTCCAAAAATTTTTGAAAATTTGTAATTAGAACATAATGTTGTGAACATGACTGCGTTGCGAAGGTAAATAAAAAAAAATATTGAGCATAATTTCGAACAAGGTAAGGGGGCGTCCATAAATTACGTGAGGCATTTATGAGGGGGAGGGGGTCGAGCAAAATCTCACCAAATCTCACGTGGGGGATAGGGGGGGTCTCTGCAAAACTCACGTAATTTACTTACCGCAAGAAACAGTGTAAAATTGCAAGAAAACTGGGTCAATTTTATTTTTTTATACTAAACTTAACATTAACTTTTTTTTTTGTTAAATTCAGTAAAACATGTTTCTCCTCTAGAATATAGCTTTTGAAAAATCTCACGTGAGATTAGAGGGGGAGGGAGGGGGTCGAGCAAAATCTCACGAAATCTCACCAAGGGGGGAGGGGGGAGGTCGAAAAATCTCAAAAATCACCTCACGTAATTTATGGACGCCCCCTAAAGGTAATGTATGTATGATTTATTAAAGACAACTTGAAAATATGGAGCAGGTTATTAAAAACCAACACTTTCCTTAAGTTTGCCGTATGTCATTACTTTCCAGAATTCGTTCCTTATCAGCGACACTATCGAATGATGTAATAATACAGTATGTGGTATTTTTTTCAAAATCAACTAGTTCGATTCCTGGCTACGAATTTTGTTTTATCAAAAATCCAATTATGGAGTTTTAGTTTTCATCAAAATCGGCCCCGAGACTCCTTTGAGTACTTTTCGATATGCCTCATAGTTTCGGATTTGGCCATCCACGCACACTTGAAAAATTCATCCTGTATACCTACCCTTTCCGTTACACCTGTACAATAGGTAGTCGTGTTAACTTTTGTTTGCGCTCGTGTATAAATATCAAATGATAATAAGTCAATGATTCCGCGGTCCGTCCACCACGTAGTGAGCCTGGACCAATGCCGGCACTCCTGTGGCAGTAGCTCCCACTACGTGGTGGAAGGACCGCGGAATCATTGACTTATTATCATTTGGTTAGTGCATGAACGTAATAACCCTACTAAAGGACTGTGGACTACAAACTTTATTTTCCATTAATTCAATCAAAAATAATCCTTATGTGACGGACTTAATGCCCACGATGTACGCATTATAAAAACCGGTCCCAGCCAGATAGTAAACACCACCCTTTTGTCCCGTTCTAACAGTACACCTTTCACCTTCCTTGTGTTGCCAGTTCATATTTATTCGATCACTTTAAACTTGGTAAATTTTAATGTTAAGAAGAGTAAACAATAAAATTGATTATTGAGATGCATATGGTAAAGTATGAGAATATCCTAAGATTAAAATTACAAACATAAATAAATGTCTGGAAATTAGTACTTACCTCCTTCAATAATTCGCTTGTAATTGTCAGTTCCGTGATGTCTATAAAATCGTAGCAGAAATAAAATTAATAACTTGAAACACAGAACGTCATTTTGCGTGACACATGACTTTTGTAGCGAATTTTAAATTAAACGTATTGTGCGATATTTTCGTTACAAAATGGGTAAAATATGCATCGTAGAAGGCTGCAAAAGCGAATATTATCCGGATTGCGGTTTAACTTACCATAGGTAAGTGTTTAACTATGTTTTCTATGTTTCGTACATTTTAGAAGTTCGGGTGACATACATTTCGGTAGTAAACAGGACTACAATATAAATCTTGTTGTGTTTAGAACTGAACTGAACACAGCAACTGTTTGCAGCGATAAGTCGCGCTTTTCGTTGCCACACGACTGCATCGCTACTTTTCGAAGTCGGTCGCATTTGCAACGCGCGACAGACCGCACGCTGGTAAAACGCAACGCTCACGCCGCGTCGTCACAGCACGCATGCGGCGTTCGCGTCGTTCACACGCTCGAGGAACGCACACGCACGCCCAATGAGGGGTCAGCCTTAGCGCCTCTACGTCTCTACTAACGCGTAGTGCTTCGAATGGGACATCGGGGATAGTGCGGGCGTACCAGGCAGAAATAATAAACTGCATCGCGACTGTATCGCGTTCGTGTTGCGTTTGTTGCGTGTTGTTCGTGTTGCTAGTCTCGAGTCTTTTAGCCTTTTCAAAAGAGGTTCGAGCTTTTTTCTGGGGCTCGTCGTAGCAAATCGCCTCGGAATATTTCAAGGTTGAATAAGGACTTGTGTTTTAAATAAACCTCGAGCCTTTTTTAGGCTCGGCGTTCTTATTGCAGCTCCGTTGTTGTGAGCTTACAAAAAGTCAAAAATACTGGGTGAAATCGAAATCGAATGAAACATGATTCAGAATATTTAGGGAATATTAATCAACAAATCAATTGATAAAAATTTATTACCCAGGTAAGGTATAACAGTTAAATAGTTTGCTTATTTGCTTACCCGATCAATATTTTTTTATCAATAGATTTTTTTATTTGTTTTCCTAAAATATTTTGAATCATGTGTAGAATCACTGGTTAAAATATTGCCGACGGTTTCGATTTCACCCAGTATAAAAAAGAAGACTTTGCAAGTCTTCGCAAGTACAGGAAGGAGTCGCCAAATAGCTGAGCTGACTATGGCTATGACTATGGCTAGTCTTATATATTATTATAAAAATATGTTTTTTTTTGTTCGCGAAGACTTTGTTTTTGTCTCCCAGTTTTTTTTTGTATCCTCTGAGAGTTACCTTCATGAATAGTTATTTTTTTAGAGATTTTATGCATTATCACATTATGCACTCAGCCTTAAAACATTATGCGTTCTTTTCGCGTTACTTCTGCGTTACTGTAACATAGAAGTGTCATGTTACTCTATGATACAAAGTGGCCTAAAATCAACGGCCTTAGCCTTGTACATTTTTCTTAAACACTATTTTGTAGCTCCATTTACGTTGCCAAGATACCTAAAGACAGGCGCTCGCGTAGTTTGGCCACCGCAGACTAATTTATTGTACTCATGTTCTTATAAAAATAAACATCCCTTTCCTTATTTTCCTATCATAACAATCTCGGAACAATAGCACGTTTTCACCAGATGTCCATGGCAAGTCCCAAATTTCAAAATATGATGGTCACTCTTGTTTGGAAAAGGAAAAAACGTTAATGTGGTATCTCGCTGTCGGCTTCACTTTTGCTGGCAAGTCCTCATTCCCTGGTTATAATTTCTTTGGGTTAGTGTTATAATTCCATGAGGTTAGCTTAGTCTTGTCGTAGTTTTGTTCTGTGGTCTTGTTGCACCACAGACTACATACCATTTTTTGTTTTATGTCTCTATAGTTTTGGCTACAAGCCCTTTTAGTTTTAATCTAATTTAAGTTTTAATTAAATATATTTTTTAACGGTTTGCGTCCGTGGAATCGCCAAACGGACCCAATGGAACACCAATGAATTGGGTCCATTTGCGGCGAGCATAATCGCAATTTTTTTATCTTTTTTATATTTCAATTATTTTATATTTTGCTAGTCGCAATAAAGATTTTCTTTCTTTATATTTGATATTTATACCCGAGCGCCTAGTTGGCTTGGTGGAGTAGTAAAGGTCGTTACTCACTCCAGTCGGTCCAAAAACACAGCTCATATCCAGCCAGCCGGGCGCCGGCTCGCTGTGGCTGGCTACCACTGGGAAACAAAGAAAAATGTGCCGAAATCAACCGACAATTCGATTGAAGTCAGGAGATCATCATCATCATTTCAGCCAAAAGACGTCCACTGTTGGACATAGGCCTCCCGCAAGGTTTTCCACAACGCCCGGTCCTGTGCTGCTTGCATCCAGCGGTTCCCAGGTAGCAAATAAGGTCGGTGACGAAAAAAGACGTCAATCTAAGGTCAATTTAGGGTCAGTAACGTAAACGTAAAATGCTGATGAAGACTGGGCTTCACAGCCTGGATCACCGCCGTTAGGTTACCTGCATGTCGGTCTTTTACAGATTATACTTCGGAGAGTGTGCACAAGAGCTTCATGAGCTCATCCCGCCTTCCCCCTTCTACCAGCGGAACTCCAGACGCACTGCAGGATATCATCCCTATTTGGTTGATATTCCACATATTCGCACGCAGCGCTTCAAATCATCTTTCATAATGCGCACAGCCAAAGAGTGGAACTCCCTGCCTGCGTCTGTATTTCCGAGTGCATACAACCCAAATCTCTTCAAAATTAGGATGAACAGGCATCTTCTGGGTGCGCTCGCTCCACCGGCGACCTCATCTTTGCCCCTGCGGCATGATTCTGGTCAAGAGCAAGCCATTTGTGGAAGAAAATTTTCTCATCTAGAGGATAGCCGTGGTCCGTTTAGGTCCTTTTGGGCAAAGTGGCACATAGCCACGGACCACTGGGATCGCCCCCAGTCCATTGTATGGTAGCCATAGTATATAGCCATACAGTTGGAGTATATGTCTGGGGTAAAAAATGTACCTATGAAATGTATGTAATCCACATACCGATAGCTGGTCTGACGATGCACACCGGCAGATCGCTCGCCGTAGCCCGCACCACCTCCTCAGCCAATGCCTTCGTGAACGTATACGTGTTGGGCCAGTCATGCAGCAACCTGACAACATATGAAATACTTCAGACACTTTTTTAACGATGGGAAATGCAACTTACGCATATAGAACGCAGCACCACCCCTAACGAGCCGTTAAACGGGCGACAAACACTCCCGAGTCTGCCGCCTTGGGGCTCTGAGTCAGTGAGGCGGACAAACGATCACACCGGAGGGAGCCAGGGGGTGTATCACCCACAGCACAACTCAACTCAAGCCAAATCTCACGACATCTCACCACAGGGGTAGGGGGTCGAAAAATCACCATGCCTCACGTAATTTATGGACGAGAGACTTAAATCCCGGTACGATAATAGAAAGAGAGGTTCTTGTGATTTTACTCGGGGGTGAGGGCGTCCAGCTTCTCTTGGGTGAGGGTCTCGGCCAGCTGCAGCATGGCGGCGGGCGGCACGGGGCTCGGGTACAGCTCCTCCAACACCGCCGTGCCGACGCGGCCGTGCGTCGCGTGCGAGTACGCAGTCGACACGTGCACGAAGCTCCTGTAACAAATATGTAGTAGGCAGCACTCCACCAAGCCAACTGGGACCGCCACCGCCATTTTGTGCGGGTGACGTCACATTTGACAGGTTCCTAGTTGGCGTGGTGGAGTAGTATATATAAATATCGCCAGACTTACACACCAACTGTATGGTCCTAAACAGAACTAAGCAACGCTTGTACTATGGCTACCATACAATGGTGGCAATCTTAGTGACACCCAGACAGACTCATTATTTCGTTAATAGTGTCATTACCGAGATAGTGTATTGTTCTGCCGCTCTAGCCTCGGTGTTGCCTCAAGGCAACGCTAAACAACACGACGTTTATTTTCTATAGAACGTCGCCGCGCCGCCTTAAAATTATTTTATAATGTTGGCAACACTAACCAAGAACATGGAGAACTAAAAAAAAATTGTCTATGGTAGAGTGACATTTCGATAATGACAGATGCGTGCCAAGAAGTTTATAGGTGAGGTACAGGTGAAAGGGGGGCGCGTGACCTTGAATGAAAGTTATTGCGCATATATTCGCGGGCGAATATTTTTTGCATGCGCGAAAGAGACAAAAAAGTGAAAGGTTTATTTATGGTGAGTGAAATAGCGTAAATACTTTTTGTTTCGTTTGTACTAACGAGGCTTGAGCGGTTAATAAAATAAATATTTACCTTAGTTTCTTGCACTCCCTGGCCAAGTGGAGAGCTTCTCTAGTTCCCCTCACGTTTATCAAGGTGGCCACTTTGATGGCGTCATCGAATCTAGTCGTAGCTGCCATATGGAATATGATATCCACCTGGAACAACGGCATTTTGTTACTATTACGTCGGGAATAGATAATTTTAAAAAGTATTGAAACGATCGAAATGTGACGACAGCGCCATCTGTAGGCGTTGGACAGAGTCCACTTGCATGCACCGGCGTCGGCGGAGAGCGCAGTACGGTTTGCACCGCCGAACGGTCGAGTCACGCGAATGGAAACTGTTGCCATTTCGAGGTCACTAAAGTCCCACACCATACAATACGAGACGAGCCATCTCTTTTCTCGTATTACCCCCTACAATACGAGAAAAGAGTTGGCATTTTCATTGTGCGATGCTGTTATAATAGCTACTTTACGGCGATTTTATGTGAGATCCCAGGTAGGAAATCTTCGCCATAAAGACGTACGTTTTCAGTGATATTGCGACGTACGATTACGTAAGTGATGTCTTTAAACGACGTCAGTCTCAAGACGTCATCTCAGAACGTACCTACGACGACTTTGTCAAGACAATTTAACGTGTGGTATTACCCCGGTCGAGCTAGGCCGGAGGTATATGAGCTGTATCAATAAAATTGCCGTATTAATTATTTTATTTTATTTTTATTCTACCAAATTGATGCAAGAAAGGACCAATTTAGTTCGAGCGCAAGGGGCTCAGTTTTCTAGACCGGGTGGTTGCGGATTCGATTCCAGACCCGAGAGTAGTTATAGTAATATTGACAACGAGTGTCATACTAATTAATATTGACAGTTCATTATATCGACACGGTCCCAATTTCGAAGAACAATAGATCGACTACTCATTACTTCGACAGAACATATTATATTCGACGAGCATTAGTTCGACAGAACTTACTTCCACAACACACAACTTCGAAGAACACTACTTCGACAGAACGCTACTTCGATATGCACTTGTTCGGCGGATCTCTATATCGACGGAACATAACTTCGAAATAATACTGCTCTAAAAAGTGACAGCCCCCGAGCAAGTCGACGGAGCCCTCCTATTTCTGCGTTTAGGGTCTAAAATAACCTAACAAGTCAAGTCAAGACAAGTCGAATGCCCCGAATTCCAGCTCTCGCGTCACTCGGGGTGTTTGTGTCGATGGTATGTTCCGTCGAAGTAGAGATCCGCCGAACAAGTGCATATCGAAGTAGTGTTCTGTCGAAGTAGTGTTCTTCGAAGTTGTGTGTTGACGATGTAATGCTCGTCGAATATATGTTCTGTCGAAGCAATGATTAGTCGAAATATTGTACTTCGAAGTTGGGACCGAGTCGATATAATAAACTGTCGAACTTCTGAATGTCAGCCGTTGACAACTGATTGATATTCTGTCTGTTCATAGAATTTTAAGTACGGAAGTAGGTAAGCACTTAATTTATTTTTGTATTTAACTTTTTAATTAGGTAATTCGCTTGACATAGGTACCTATATTAATTATGTAATGTAATGTAACGTCACGACTTTTATCCCCGTTCGGGGGTAGTCAGAGGCTTGAGTGGCCATACACCACCACATTGTGGAGGTATTAACCAACTCAAAGCCCACGTTTCACTAGACAGTCAGAACCCAACGTGACAGGTGGTGAACCGTGTCGCCGTGTATACAGGAACTGACTATTACCTAATCCCGAGGGATAGGTAGGTTTCCTCACGATGTGTGGTATATTAATTATAGCATACCTATATTTAAATGGCAGTGATAGGTATGAGTGGGGCATCCCTAACGCGTGTTTCGTGCCCGCGGCTCGCACCTCTAGGTTTTACGAAATCGTTGTGTCTCCGAAGCCAGGATCGACAGTGTCCAACGATGACGCCGAGGTGTGACTTATCTCTCATGCCTCACCTCGTCAGTGATAGTCGTCCAGTCTTCCTCGCTCAACGCCAGTCGTAACTCCGCCACGTTTCCTTCGACTGCAGTTATTCTGTCCGCGAACTCGGGCTGCTTCTTGCGGAGACCTTCGTACACCTGGCCGTGGTGGCAGACGGGAGTAAGCAAATTAATGGCAAATGACGTTAGAGGACCGCTTGAAGCAGTGGTTGATTGTATCGGGTCGTTGCGGGCTCCATTCCCGCCAGAGGCATTCGGCAACGGCCTTTTCGTAAATTGCCCTGGTCTGGGTGTCACTGTGATCGCTCCCAGCCCATTGTACGGTACCCATATTATGAGCTTTGCTTGTATTGGGACAAAGTCAAAGTCAAAGCGTTTATTTTGTTTAGGCCTACGGGGGCACTTACAAACTGTCATTTTACATTTTTTCCTTAAATTCTACTGCCGGATCGGAAACGCGACCTCGACTGAGAAGATCCGGCAAGAAACTCAGTGGGCTTGTCTTATTTACATTGTTTTTTTTTTTATCGCCATTTACTTATTTTAATACAATGTAATTTGGTAAACAATAGCTCCAGTGTGCTGCCTTCCGAAATAAGCAAGGCAAGACACGCTACACTTTAACATGACACTGTTATTAACAAAGTTTATTTGAGCGATCAGTCCCAAGCTGATTTATCTGGACTTATCAGGGGGCTTACCACGAACTCTTATTGTGATTCAATTACAGGAACGTTTGAACGATTCAGCGTCTTTTTGTGCAATTATGTACCTTATTGTCATGACAATAAGAAACGTCATTGCACAAGAAGTCGCTGAAACGTAAAAACAAAACTGCTATAAGAGGTGGTGGTAAGCCCCCTGGACCATGTAAAGTCTCGAGTTTCTTAAAAATTGTCCATTGTGAAACCACTGGTCTATAATATTATCTTCGTGAATTCTTAATTGTAAATCGCAAAATCGGCCAGAGGATTGCTGAAAGATGGCCGACAACATGTCGGCCGCAAAGAATTTGCGATTTAATTATATTTTAGAAATCCCTAAGATGATATGAGAGACCACATAGGCTATTCTGTAACGACAAACTCACTTCGCACGCGTGAATTTGCAGATGATATGTCGAATTTTGTATTGAAATTTGACATTTCACTAGAAAATTCACGCGTGCGAAGTGAGCATCACGTTACAGAACAGCCTAGCAGTGGTCTTATTACTGTCTGTGGACTGTCGAATTACTTACAGGGTCTTTCAGCATCACATCCAGCCTGTCTTGTATCGACTTCCCTTTCTTTGATCTCAGTATCATATACACCCTCTTTACCTTGGAGGATCTGGAAAATAGAGACAAGTATATGACAGTCTGGAGCCTTCAAAATTCCGACTAGTGTCTAATAAGGGGCCATCCATTAATTACGGCACACGAATTTTCTGATTTTTAGACCCCTCCCCCCCTTGTCACAGCTGGTCACATTTGCGAGACTCCCCCCTCCCTGTGTGACGTCACGTGTTTTTTATAATTTTCAGAAATTTTCAAAAATTTTCGTTAACATTTCAAATTTCGGTTTTAATACTTAGATATATTAGATTTTTAAATGTGACGTCACAAAACATAGGACCCCTCCCACCCCCTTATCACACAATGTCACATTGCGTCGACCCCCTCCCCCCCCTTTACGTGTGACGTAATTAATGGATGGCCCCTAATGACGTGTCCAGGAGTTCAGACAAGTCCATCGCGTCCTGATGGGAGTCTATCCTCACCTAAAGAGCTTCTCAACGAGCTGCTTGCCGAGGAAGCCGGAGCCGCCCGTCACGAAGACCACGGCGCCGCTATAGAACTGCTGCACGGGCGACTCGAACCGATCTATCACCGAGTTCATCGCGTCCTGGTGCCGGAGCACCTTGGCTTCCAACTCTAGTGCCGCGTTCATTTCTATCGACATAACATCACGGTTGTTAACTGTGCAAGGCTGGCCAGAGATATTCAAACCAGTTAAACAAAATGTCAGTTGACAGTTTAAATATGATTATCACATCGTGAGACGACCTGCATGTCTTTGAAAATACAATGAATTTTCAAAAGACATGTTAAATTCACTATTACCCGCACTGGACCAGCGTGGTGGATTATGGCCTGAATCCCCTTCACCTTGAGGTGGGGGGCGTTAAAAGAAGATCATCTAAGTACATACAATGGGGTCCGTCCAAATCACAGAGTAAAGACTAAAGAAAGAGGTGCCCTAATTAGATATTTGTATGAAACAAAACGTGGTCATTGTTTTTTCATTTCATTATACTATTTACCGGTAAATAGTTGAACTACTCGCTTTGTTTTATGTCGATGTTAGTACTAGCCCGACCACTCGACCGACTTGCTTAGGGCCAGTCCCCTTAGTAACTGGTCCATGGTCCAAATGTCCAAAAACTATTTTACTAATTTTCACTTTACGACCAACGATTGGCAAACGTCATTTGACATATCATCATTATGCAATAAAGCGTTTGTCAAATGATTCAGTTTTTATAAAATAATTGACATATCATAATGTCAAAGAGTAAAATAGCTGACATGTTTGTAAAGTGAGAAAATGAAATATATGCGGAACAATTTTTTTTTAAATTAATGATGTAAAAAATGAATATATGCGGAACAAGTTGTTTTTTAAATGAATAGTCTATGAAAAGTTGGTTATAAACTAAACAATTGTCAAAGTTTTTTTGGTTAAACGGCAGTTAACCACATAGAATAGTAGTAAAGAAGAAAATACATGTAAAACTTAGCGGTCCCCAGACGCAACGATGCATGAAAATATTCTACTGACCTATATTAAACGTAAAGGGACAGTACCTATTTAGATATTATTTTTTCCTTTTTATAGGTTTTTTGTTTCGGGTTTTTTTATTCATACATTTTCATTAATTCTTATTTTATATTGGATAATTCGGCTAAAAATTAAAGGTACTTACCGAGTGTCTGAAAAATACAATATAAATTAAACTTCATAATATGGTGACTGATATGCACTTATATGCCTAGTGAAAACAGACTAGAAAATATCAAATGAGCTAGAATCCAATGTAAACAGCATTCTGAGTAGCAACCGCCATTCATGAAATACTTTGTGAAAATTTTACATAGTTTTTGAGATATTACAGTTTTACAAAATAAAAAAAGAGTTCGAACTTCAATAAAAAAATTACACCATCCAATTCTATTCCCGATACTCATCCAAACCCACAAATATTATTTCATACTTATGAGACGCCCTGTATAATTCAATAATACAATTATACAGAGTGTTAAAATTACTAATTGAAGCGACTGTAGCTTAGGATTGACCATGTAGGGCTAGCAATCAGAAGGTCCCAGGTTCAATCCCCGGTGGGGCATGCACCAATGGATGAATTTTCATCCATGTGCATAATTTAAATATTTTTTTTTACAGTGAGGGTAAACATGGTGAGGAAACCTAACTATCCCTCGGGATTAGGTAATAGTCAGTTCCTGTATACACGGCGACAAGGTTCACCACCTGTCACGTTGGGTTCTGACTATCTGGTGAAACGTGGACTTTGAGTTGGCTTAATACTTCCACAATATGGTGGTGTATGGCGACTCAAGCCTCTGACTACCCCAGAATGGGGATAAAAGTCGTGACGTATAATAATGTATGTATGTATGTTATAATTACCTGTTTTTCGCTGTTCACTGATGTCAATACTTAAAGGAGGGTTGCAGTGTAATAAATTAGTTTCAGTGCAACAATAGTGCAGTTGGCGTTTTCATTTAAATATAGGTCATACATAGTATTAGCACGTATTAGTACGATAATAGCTATTTAAATTACTAAGGACCGATACAGGCTTCGAAAGTACCTACTCGTCGACGGATTCATCTACAATTTTTGAGTCACTGTTTTGGGCCTTAGTAAGCTCTTGATCTCAAAATTGAGATCGATCTTAAGATGCAGTTTTGACGTTTAATGTATGGAACATCTGTCAAAAACAAACAATTTATTAATACGGCGAATTTCGAGTGCTTTAACAGATGTGTGAATGTCGCTGCATGTAGTGGTGCTGATCACAAGTCTCGTGATTGCAATGTTAGGACGTACCATATCTGCTCAAAATGTTGCATCGCGCGCGTTGCCGCCGTGAGCGGCAGCTCGTGGCGTGATGCAACATTTAAGGATTCAATAATAATAATATAATAATAATATTCTAGGACATTTTTTACACACGGCTACCTGATCCCAAACTAAGCAGAGCTTGTACTATGGAAACCAGATAACTGATATTACTACATATACTACTTTTTATTTGTAAATACATACTTAATATACATATACACCCAGACTCCGGACATACAGACATGTTCATGCACACAAATGCATGTCACGGGTAGGAATCGAACCTACGACCTGCAGCGTGAAAGTCGCCTCCGCGCCAACCACGCTAACGGGCCCGTCAATCCTGGAAGTAATACCAAACGACATACTAAAGGAACTGTAGTAATTGCATGCCTTAGTTCTAAAAGTAAAAAAATCCAAGTCGATAAGAATTTACTTAGTGCCTTGAACTAAGGCATCCAATTATTACTCTGTGTACCGGCCCTTATGACGAAATTAGATTAATAATATTTACAAAATTACTTAGTACCATTGATGTATTATGTGAGTAGATATGTTACCTTCCAAATCGCAATCACTAAACTCAGCGCACCACTATAAGCAGCGAAGTTCACACATCTGTTATCACACTCGCAATTTGACAATGAACTTGAAATGAAATGTAAATGTAATGTAACGTCACGACTTTTATCCCCATTCGTGGGTAGTCAGAGGCTTGAGTGGCCATACACCACCACATTGTGGAGGTATTAATCAACTCAAAGCCCACGTTTCATCAGAACCCAACGTGACAGGTGGTGAACCTTGTCGCCGTGTATACAGGAACTGACTATTACCTAATTCCGGGATGGGTAGATTTCCTCACGATGTTTTCCCTCACCGTCAGCGAACTGTAAATTACAATAAACTTATTAAACACATAAGAAGATGAGCCGTATTGCCAATACTGACATGCTTTCAAAATTATTTTCCGCAAGCAACTGAGTCGTATTGTACCCATGGACTCCCTTAAGTAGGACATATTATAAGAGCCGTATTACACGCGGGCGTTATGGCGACGTCGCCATACAATGTATCCAAACAATTTGTATTGACTGGCGACGTCGCCAGACCGTCGCCATGTGTGTTACCTCCCATACATTAGAATACGAATAGTTGTCTACGGTGGCTGGTGACGTCGCCATGGCTACCCGGTGGGTTATGGCCCTAAATCAATCAATCAATAAAATAAATATTGCCAGACTAACATACCAACTGTATGGTCCAGAAACTGACGGGCCCGTTAGCGTGGTTGGCGCGGAGGTGCCTTTCACGCTGCAGGTCGTAGGTTCGATTTCTACCCGGGACATGCATTTGTGTGCATGAACATGTCTGTATGTCCGGAGTCTGGGTGTATATGTATATTAAGTATGTATTTACAAATAAAAAAGTAGTATATGTAGTAATATCAGTTATCTGGTTTCCATAGTACAAGCTCTGCTTAGTTTGGGATCAGGTAACCGTGTGTACAAAAATGTCCCAGGATATTATTATTATAAAACTAAGCTAAGCTTGTACTATGAGCTGGCGTATGGCGTAAGGGCTACCGTACAATGGACTGGGGGCGATCCCAGTAACACCCAGACCAGGGCAAATTACGAAAAGGCCTGGTCTCTGGCGGAAATCGAACCTGCAACCACCCCATGCAGAGCGCCAAGAGCGTCAATTATTTAATATTTACCTTAAGTTAATAATATACTATTGCATGCCTATTTAGGTAAATTGTGCAGTTCCTATACTTTTAAGACCACAAATTATTGTAACCACAATTACTAAAAGAAATTTGTATTTTGTATTAGTATTTTTGAGCGGCCATTTATTTGGACAGAAACGTGTCGCCCTCTATCTTGGTAATATCTTTCCTTAGTACTTATTATTTTTGCCGCATTATTAAACAGTTTGAACAATGGCCCGATTTAAAAATTTACTTGTCATTGTATTTAAGTAAATATCCGCGTACCGACTGCATACATATCACTTGCATATTGCATATCACACACGAACTGCGTGATCCTGAACTAAAGCTTAAGAGTATTAATAATGCATCTCAAAGTTGAGATCGATCTTAAGATGCAGTTTTGACGTTTAATGTATGGAACACCTGTCAAACAGCGTCTTAAGATCGATCTCAACTTTGAGATGCATTTATTAATACGAGCCTGAGTCAAGTCAAAGTCAAGTCATTTTTTTTTGTATTCATGTAAGGGGCCATACATTAAGACGAGGGTTCGAAATTTGGTTGATTTTCTATTCTACTTTTTCTTTAAGTAAGTATGTGGACTAGGAATCTTATATTTAGATGTATGATTTTTGACTATATTATCATGAGTATCTTTAAATCCAAATCACGATTTGATGAAATTTACTCGATAAAAAAAAAATATGAAATGAGCTCTAATTATTTACAATTTTCCTTGCTACCACGATGTTTTTACGATTTAGATCACGAAATTATTTCTAAAACATAGCAAATAATGATATCTAAACTACCCTTCAACCATATTTTAATTCATGAAGTAGTTTTTTTTTAATTCAAGAAAATGTGGTTTGGCGCTTACGTTGTTTATTTCCGAGCGCGCGCACAATATCGCCATCTCACATTTTAAGTACTTGAACTAACCATGTCTCTCTCTAACTTTGTATTGTCAGTGTCCAGTCGGACTTGTTCGACGTCGGACCTGTGAAGGATTTTTTAAAAAATATTACGAAAAAATATTACGGTCGTGCCACATTACAGGTACAGTACAGTATTTACAGTCCGCCGACGCCTATGATAAATAAATAAATATCCTTGGAAATTATTTTACACATGACTACCTGATCCCAAACTAAGCAGAGCTTGTACTATGGAAACCAGATAACTGATATTACTACATATACTACTTTTTGTTTGTAAATACAAACTAAATATACACTTAATTACACCTAGACTCGGGACATGCGGACATGTTCATGCACACAAATGCATGTCCTGGGCAGGAATCGAACCTACGACCTGCACTGCAGCGTGATTTTCGTTTGCTTTTCCTTGTCTTGTGTAATTTCTTTTCATCTCTTGTCATTTTGTGTCATCTCTTGTCATTTTGTGTCATATCTTGTCATTTCATAGTTATTCGTGTCATTTCTGTAAAAACTCCCTATTTCGCTTACTGTTATATACTTGCAGCATGGTCTTGGGCCGACAGTGGGAATACATTGCTTGTCAAAACAATGGAGTCGCTTTATTGCGTTTGTTGTAGGTATGGATGGGCAAGTAATAAATATATCATACATCAATAAATTATCGTAAAAAATAACATTACAGATATGGATAGGAAAATGTTTGTCCGTCCTATTCAATCTATTATATTATAAACGAAAGTAACTCTGTCTGTTACCTTTTCACGGCTAAACCGCTGAACCAATGTTGATGAATTTTGGTATGGAGATAGACTGGGTCTTAGCGGAGAACATAGGCTACTTTTTAGGGTTCCGAAGGGTGCTAACGGGACCCTATTACTAGGCCTACGCTGTCCGTCTGTCTGTCTGTCCGTCTGTCATTGCGGGCTGTATCTCACGAACCGTAACAGGTAGAGAGTTGAAATTTTCACTGAATGCAATGACATTAAGAAATAGTATAGACTTGGTTCCGGTCCAAAATTGTCAGCACCACAAAATCGAGACCCGTATCAACATTCGACTCAGTCGGGCGCGGAACAACAATTTGAATGCACGTCATGCGCACATCAGTACTGACATATTTGTTTTTAGTTTCCTGGAATTAATATACATTAAAATGCCATCCCGTGTATTCAGGAATTGTTTTAACAATTCAGGAACAAAAAATAAATCACACGGAATTACTTTCCACTCGAAAGTGCAGCGAAAATTTATTTAATACTATTATTTGCTTCGCATTGTTTGTGAGAGCGAGATGAATAATACAAAATAGATGTGTGTGACACGATAAGATGCTTGCGGCCATGCCAGTAGGGGAGACCGGGGGCAATTGTAACAATATAACTTTAACTGTGTACCACCACTAATATAATGTATAATATAAAAGTATCCTGTCACACTAGCGAGTTTATCGACGTATCGCCTTGCAAGGTACGCCCTTTGCATTGTTATTATATCACTCCGCTGGGAGGGCTCCCGAGTGGGTGCTCGCAGATCACTAATAACATAAGGCCTCAAAATTCTTTAATTAGAAAGAAAACCAATGAAAGATACATACAACCTTACAAACATAGATAAGTACTCTAAAAACTCAAACCTTCTTTTTACCCGACTACGGCGGAGGTTTATTTGTATCCGGGTAAACAGCAGAAGTCGGTTGAAACGACGGGTCGGTTGAAACGTTTCAAACCCCCAGAAGCAAGTTGTTTCAGACGACCCTTTGTCAATTTTCTACTTAAACCGTCAATATTTTGTTTAATAAATAGACTTTAAAAATCTTAAACAGTTAAGTTAGACTCTTATAATATAATAAAAACTGTGAAAAACACGATTTAAAAGGACGTAAAATCAATATATCAATTTAAAATCGTAAATTCAGTTTTTGGTGCGAAATTATTTAAGGCGTCATAACTGCGTCACTCGCTTTTATCCAAATAACCGAACATGGCCAACGAAGCTACGAACGATGAGTCACTCATGTAGACTGACGTACATAGATATCATAGGTAGGTGTTGAGGGTAATTATAAAGTATCATGATTGTGAGTGAAGGTACCTATATATAATAAAGCAGTTGTTGTCTGACACTCGTTCGTTTCACTCGTATATTACAGTAGGTAATCGAAAAAATTATGTTGTTTCAATTATCCCCGGTTTACCCTACTACCGAGGCATACCGAGGGCGGCCGGAGCAACGCTACGAGGAGCTAGGCTGTCTCGCTCGTATAAGTATTCCGGTGCATCTTTGTGCCCTTGTCTATCGGCAATTGTCACATTGTTGATGACAATTTGTCGATGACAGTTGTGCGCAAAAGCGATGCGCGGAGCACAAATTTAGTGTTCATTTGGTTCTACGTCACGTATCTTCCCCTATTCCTTACATTAATGACTGAATGTGTATTTCTGTTGCCGGTGCAGAACAAATACTAAAAATATAATAACATTTAAAAATAAATATCAAGTCTCAAACTTGATATTTTTGATGTGTTTATTCTACGGTGGTACGGAACCCTTTATGTGCGAGTCCGACGCCTTCAGATCTTATGAATGTTTTCTTGAAATAAATATAGTGTATTTTAAGTAATTAACTGGCCAACCCTCAGGTCCTACCTACCATGTTAGGATCTTTTTCGTTCTAGCGGGTGTAAACCGTGATTTAACGAGTTAATGTGATAATTTTTGTATTTAAATTATTCAATTCAATGTATTTGTTTCAGACATAGTCCAATATTGATTATTAAAATTATTATAATTTCACAATAAATATAAAACAATAAATAAAAGTAAAATTAAATTAAAAAAATATATATATTTATTTTTATTTTTCATGTTTTATCATTAAAATACAATATAATATAACATAAATTAAAATAAAATACAATAAAATAAAAACCTACCCCTAATTAAACAAATACCGTCCGCGTGGGATACTGGCTGCATGTCCTCCCTGTATTCAAGCTGTTCCTGTTGTCAAGCTAATTTTTTGAGCAAGGAAAGAGCCAGCCCTCTTGTCACCTGTGGCGGTAACCAGTCTAAGGGTGATTTTGATAGATAAAAAAATAAAGATAAAAAGATAAACAAAAAATAAATGCATGGTTAAATCAATAAAATTAATAAAAACTGAAAATTAAATTAAAAAAAATATTAAATATGGTAAAAAAAAATATTATGACACCGCTGATGACTTCATGATCGGGATCGAAGTTAAGTACCAAAGTATTCCTTTGCCTACGAAACATGAAAAAGATACTCATATCCGGCAGTCAGTCACTGACACAGAGTATGTACATTTTTACCCGACTACGGTGGGCGGAGGGTTATGATTTTGACCGATATGTATGTATGTTCATCTGCTCCCGTATAACGTCCAAACTATTTTTATCATAATAATTTGACTAATGAGATATCGTTGGACGCGTCTGGATCGTCCGCTGGTTATAGGCTATTATACGATCGAAATATTGTTATACGTATCTATCAGCATATTGTAGGTATCGTTTGTCTTCTTTTGACTTACTTTGTCTTCAGCAATAAAAACAACATAGAAATTAAATTATTTTTTCAAATACACTCGACATAAAAATCCCATATAAAACGAAAAAAATATATTTGAATATTTTCATCCATTTCATCTATTTTAAAAGGTGCACTGGGACATATTATTTTAATTGTACGAATTAAACAATATTGTTCCTTCAAAAAATAACTATACTATAGTCTACTCCATAGCTGTTCTGTCCTAGCTAAGCGAGAGGGATATATCCTTCGGCAGCTCACGCGACGCTAGCCACACCCCGAAACTAAAATTCATTTTTTTCTTGTATCGTCTTAATTACGACACACGTAAAGGGGGTCGACGAAATGTGACAATGTGTGACAAGGGGGTGGGAGGGGTCCTAAGTTTTGTGACGTCACATTTAAAAATCGAATATTGAATTGTTAACGAAAAATTCGGAAAATTTCTGAAAATTGTAAAAAATATGTGACGTTACACAGGGAGGGGGGGAGTCTCAAAAATGTGACCAGCTGTGACAAGGGGGGGAGGGGGTCTAAAAATCATGAAATTCGTGTGACGTAATTTATGGATAGCCCCTAAGCTAGTGGGAGCATTTACAATATTTTAGCGTTACTACCAGTTCGTAATGTTGCTTCCATTGAGATGAGCCGGCAAGAAACTCAATGGTTACTCTTTTCAATAGAAAAATATTAATTGCATACATTTTCAAACAGCAACGCTATGTGAGCAGGCATGCATTAACAGTATTAACACATTGTGAAAAATGCAGGGGACGCGCGCGGCTTGTGTGTCGGCTCGGCCGGGAACAAAACCTGTCATAACATGTACTTACCTATCATTTAGACTCCGCCCCTGATTGAGATTCCCATACAAACTTTCAACCCTATTCTACCCAATAAGGGGATCAATTTAAAAACAATAAAAAAAAATGTTATTCATTATTATTTTGTTGTAGCGGCAACAGAAATACACATTCTGTGAAAATGTCAACTCTACCTATTACGGTGAGATACAGCCCGCTGACACACGGACAGACAGACAGCGGAGGATTAGTAATACGGTTGCCTTGGCACCCTTTGCGTACGGAACCCTAAAAAATGTTGCTCATCTATGTATACAAGGTCTTAATTTATTAGTGCACGATGTCTTGCATAGCGCCTCAGTAAATGTTAAAGATGTCTACCATAATAAAATCATCTATCCTTTAAGTATATTACGTGTTGTATTATAAGTAAAGAATAAATTAAACGTTTACATCAAATTAATTATTGCATTATTTTTTAATAAAATACTTCTCACAATCTATACTCGCGTACCATGGACCGACCACCGTTTGAACTTCGCACTAGCTAACTCGCATCAAAATAATTGCAGGCCGGAAGCAGAGGCAACATTGTGATTAGTTGGGTCGGTAATAATAGACTGTTATTGGTCGATTGTAAATCTTATACACCTTACCCTGCGTTTGCCCTGGACGACATTTTTTTGCGTTACAGTCGGAAACGTGCGTGTGAGCGATGCCTTTGGTATTGCATACGCAAGCATCTATAATTAAAGCTGCGGTAACTGATTAACTTCAGGCCGACCATACGCTTGTTTGGTACCGTAGTCACATAAAAAAAACATTTAAAATAATAATAATATTTTATTCATCAAAACACGTGACCATACATCCACCCCACACCCCACACGCCCACACACACAATCTTCCACAGCACATACACGTACAAACACAGAAATATAATATTAGCGTATTTCAAATACATTAATTGTTTCTTAAATGCTTTGCCGGTGTCCTTTAAACCGTCCTTCAGAATGTACTTTCGGATTCCTAAACCCCATACTTGTACGTATTCCTTGTAATCAATATCAGTGAGATTGAAATTATAAATGTTTTTATCTTCCTCCGACATTCTGTTGAAAAGTGCTTTGGTATTATGATTTTTAAACCACCATTCTTGCGTCACGAAATACTTGAATACAGCTGTTTGCTTGTCTAACATTTTGAACATTTTGACGAACCTGAAAAAAGAGAAACGCAATTATATCGTAATTATACAGGCTGTCTCATCCTACAAAATAACACTTAGGGGTTTGGATGAGTAACGAGAATGGAATCGGATAGTATAAAAATGTTATTGAAATTCGTGCACTTTTTTGAAAATATGTTTATCCCACAAGCTGTAATATCTCAAATACTATGTAAAATTTCACAAAGTATTTCTGGAATAGGGGTTGCTACTCCTGAATGCTGTTTACATTGGATCCTAGGCCATTTGATTATGTTCTAGCTAGTCTGTTTTCATTAGGCATTTACATATCAGCTACCATAGTTTAATTATTATTTCGTACATTTCAGACACTCGGTATTATCGTAATGAAGGAGAGATAGAACGCTGGACGTTTTAATGTCTGTACGAGTGACGGAGCGATTCATTTTAGTTCCGCAATTGAATGGCAATGAGATGTTATAGTAGGATTACATCTCAGTAATTCTGCAAAAGCAATTCGTTTTTCCGACCCTCCAGCAGAATCCGCTAAATTTCCGTAAAACGGCCACGAATGATGTAAAATGAGTGACTATTTATTCTTCGGAATTGCTAAGGGTTTCTACAAAAAAAAAAAACAAAAAAAATTGCATTGGCAATGTTGCATAGCGTTGCTATTAACCCACTTGGTGATAAGACAATTCTAAATGCTCATTGCTGAATACTTACGAAGGTATCCCTTTAGGCTTCATATTGAACATATGGCATATCCCATCCATCAGATACGCGGGTATATAGTGCAGCGCCCACATTAGCGCCCTGTATACCATCCAGTTATTGGTCTCCACGAGGAAGCAATACCACACTGCCATATTTGTGGCTAGGTGCTGCGAACCGCGGAGTGTGTTTGATACGAAACCTGTGAAAATATTCGTTTAAAAATTTGCCAAGAGAGATGCGTAACGAATTTATTAATTTATTATTTATTAAAGTGGAAGCAAACAGTTTTATATACTTGAAAGGTTTTATTTTTATTTTTTATAGGACTGCGGTGGCAAAAATGCGTACTGCCCGCCTGATGTTAAGCAGTTACCGTAGCCTATAGATGCTTACAATACCAAAGGTATTGCTCGCACATTGCCGACCTGAAGGGGAGTGGGATGGAGGGAGGGGGAGGAGGGGTGGGCTTACGGCTCTCTCACTCATCGTACGAAACGCAGCTGTAATAGCTGCTTTACGCCGATCTTCTGTGAGAGTGTGGTACTACCCCGGTCGAGCCAGCCCGTTTATGAGCTGCAGTCAATTGGCTACAGCTTGGCTCTACCACCTTCAACCGTCGTAACTTAACATAGTAAACACTATAACCAGTGAAACTTCCACAAATACGCTTGACGGACTTGTTTGCGTGGTTGGTGAAGATTCCGCCTATCACGCTGTAGGTAGGTTCGATTCCTACCCGGGACATGCATTTGTGTGCATGAACATGTATGCATGCCCGGAGTCTGGATGAAATTACGTATATTAAGTATGTATTTACAAAAAGTAGTATTATGTAGCAATATCAGTTATCTGGTTTCCATAGTACAAGCTCTGCTTAGTTTGGGATCAGTAGCCGTGTGTAAGGGCCTCCGCAGACTTGCTACTTTTAGCATCGGCGACCGGCGATTTTGTGACGTGTCGATGCTGCGTCGCGTTTCTTCGAGCGCGAACGAGCGAGATGCAGCATTAAAATCGCCGATCGCCGATGCTAAAAGTATCTAGTCTGCGGAGGCCCTAGAAGAATATCCTAGAATATTTATTTATTTTATAAGGTAGATAATGCAGATTGTTAGAACTAAGAAATCGATAACATATAAGTAGTGTATTTTTTTTTGTTCTATGACATAAATTGACGAAGTTATGACCAAATTACTAGCGAAGTTCGCGCGCGGTTGCTGTGACGTCACGAGGCCCACTCCCGCTTTGTAGTGAATAGCGGCGCGGGCACAGCGCGCCAACAAGCCAATCCAGAGGCCCTACTCTTTTACAACCGAAAACGAAATTTCGGACGAAATTCACGTATTTCCTACTACGTTTCTCATTGATTCCGACATTTCTTACGAACGAAAATTGTTTGACGTCTTCATCGTCGTCGAATCTAAACGTCAAACAATTTTTGTTTGTAAGAAATGTCAGAATCAATGTGGGTCATGTGACGTCAAGCATCTATAAGCCATGGCAACTGTAGTCGTGTGTCGGGGGGGACTGGGAATTTCACCCATTGCCCCTCCCTCCCCCTCTCAGGAATAAGGGCGTTTAACTTACTGTATTTCATGAAACACTGCTCGTCGGCGACGGTGTAAACTGGGATGTCTTTCTCACTCCTCTGCCGCTGCCCCGCGTCCCACCCCGCCGCAATGATAGCGTTGTTCGTCCGATCCACTGGGACGTACGCTACGCGCTTCGTATTGTCCACTAGGAACACGCGTAGGACTCCTAGAATCACTCCTAGGTACACCTGAAAGGATACCGTACATCACGGACCAAATAACTGTAGGACAGAAGTTTCTCAAACACAGTAGGGTCGACCAATTAATTATTATTTTTGATCAACCAATCGCAACGCGGTGCCTCCGCTCCCGCCCCGCAATTTTTCTCGAAATTATTTTGATGCAAGTTACTCCTAGTGCGGATTCCAAAAGCTGGTCGGTCCATGGCACCAGACGACAGTATCGCTTACAGTGCCTACGCACGGCCCTAAAATCAGAGGCAATATCGGGAACAAGGATGTTCTACAAGCTGCATCTTTCTTAGAGTTACGTACCCAAAGGGTGCCAACGGGACCCTATTACTAAGCCTACGCTGTCCGTCCGTGTCTGTCCGTCCGCCTGTCTGTCTGTCTATCAGCGGGCTGTATCTTACGAACCGTAATAGCTAGAGACTTTAATTTTTCACAGAATGTGTATTTCTGATGCCGCTACAACAACAAATACTAAAAATAAAATAAAATTTAAAAATAAAGGAGGTCAAAACTGATGTTGTTACCTTTTGTTTTAATTTCCAAAACTTGTGTTTCTGTGAATTATAATGTGTAATGTTGATAGAATATTAACCACTTTCTATATCATCATCATCATCATCATCATAATATTAATACGTGAAGCATTTTTTTCGTAACCTTTTTTACGAAGATTACGCGGACGGCGGTGTTTGAAATTTGGCACAGTAAAAGTTTTCATGGCGAAGGAGTGCACAAACCTAATCTTTTTATGGAAAATACATTATAAATGCACTAAATTAATAATAGAAAACATCACACAAACTACATTAGTTTCACATACACACACACGTTTGCTAGGGCCATAACACACCTAGTAGCCATGGCGACGTCGCCGACCCCGTAGCCAAGTGAAAATATGTCAAAATATGACAGGCAACATACCTGGCGACCGACTGGCTACGGTCGCCAGTCGGTCGCCAGTCGGTCGCCAGTCGGTCGCCAGGTACATTACCTGTCATATTTTTCGACTGTAGCCTAGGGGCGAACACGTTGGGCTAGCAATCAGAAGGTCCCAGGTTCGGTCCCCGGTGGGGCATGCACCAATAGATGAATTTTCATCTATGTGCATAATTTACAGTTCGCTTACGATGAGGGAAAACATCGTGAGGAAACCTACCTATCCCTCGGGATTAGGTAATAGTCAGTTCCTGTATACACGGCGACAAGGTTCACCACCTGTCACGTTGGGTTCTGACTATCTGGTGAAACGTGGGCTTTGAGTTGGTTAATACCTCCACAATGTGGTGGTGTATGGCCACTCAAGCCTCTGACTACCCCCGAATGGGGATAAAAGACGTGACGTTACAAAAAAAATAATTTTTCACTTGGCTACGGGGCTGGCGACGTCGCTATGGCTACTAGGTGTGTTATAGCCCTAAGGGTCGTTACTCACTCCACTTGGTCCAAACACACAGCTCGTGTCCAGCCAGCCTGGCGCCGGCTCGCAGTGACTGGCCACCACTGGGAAACAAACGACTATGTATTTTTTTATAGGACTGCGGTGGCAATAAAGCGTACGGCCCGCGTGATGTTAAGCAGTTACCGTAGCCTATAGATGCTTACAATACCGAAGGCATTGCTCGCACATTGCCGACCTGAAGGGGAGTGGGATGGAGGGAGGGGGAGGGTTGGACTTTCGGCTCTCTCACTCATCGTACGAAACGCCATGCAATAGCTACGTTTGTTGAACGGCCGAACGGATCTGGATAAAATTTGGCACAGAGATAGATTATAGTCTGGAATAGCACATAGGCTACTTTTTACCCCGGTAAAATGTCAGGTTCCTGTGGGATTTTAAAGTTAACGCGGGAAAAGTCGCGGGCAGGTTAGTTAATTTATATGTCCACATGCCACGTACCGATAGCTGGTCTGACGATGCACACCGGCAGATCGCTCGCCGTAGTCCGCACCACCTCCTCAGCCAATGCCTTCGTGAACGTATACGTGTTGGGCCAGTCATGCAGCAACCTGGCAACCATTATTGATAATAGATCCAAGTTGTAGCCAATTGACTGCAACTCATATACTGGCGGGCTCGACCGGGAAACTACTGTAACGACCATACATACATTCACGACGCCACCGATAGATGGCGCTGAGTGCACGCACGCTTCAGTACAAAATAAAGTCTGAACCACGCAAGCAAGATTCGCAAGACACTTAATATACAGGCTGACTGGTTAAACACTTTACATATTGATATAGAGTGCTCAGTACTCGATTCTCATTCTAATTATGTAAAAAATAGGTGCCTAATATTTGCCTAATTTATCTGTAATTATCCACACAAAACAATAAGCGTGGTCAGGATCGTACCTCCTTGATTTGACGTACCTATCAAGTGTCATTAACTCCGTTCGCGCAGAACACGCGTACTAGCGATAGCGGTGTCCACAATTTCCGAGTTTTAGCACATTAATTTAATTAAGGTTTTCTCTGTAGTTCATTGGTATTTTTTTAATTTTATTTTTTTAATCGTGTCATGTTACCATAAATTATCATGTCCTTCAATATGTAAAGTGCTTAACCAGTCAGCCTGTATATAGAAGACCCCGACAATAACCATCGGGGCATAGCGGCCGGCCCCGCCAGGCATACCACCCGCCTGGCTGGAAGATCTTCCCTTTACCCCCAAACTACCACCCTCTCACAGAAGATCGGCGTAAAGTAGCTATTGCAGCTGCGTTTCGTACGATGAGTGAGTGAGCCGGAAGGCCAACCCGACACCCCTCCCCTTCCTCCGTCCCACACCTCTTCAGGCTGGCAACGTGCGAGCAATGCCTTTGATATAGCAAGCAACTAGGTTTAAATAAGTAAATGGAGATTAAAAAAAAAAAACAATGTAAAAAAAAGACAAGCCCGCTGAGTTTCTTGCCGGATCTTCTCAGTCGAGGCCGCGTTTGCGATCCGGCGGTAGAATTTAAGATAAAATGTAAAATGAGAATTTGTAAGTGCCCCCGTAGGCCTAAACAAAATAAACGTTTTGAATTTTGTTATGGTTCAAAAAGATATCGTGAATGTTTCGTTATAAATCGTTAATTCTTGGCGGTGGACATGTTTCGGTCATCTGTTAGCTGTCCTCTGGCGTGATGGTGGTGCAGCGACCATACATTTACGACCCCACCAATAGATGGCACTGAGTGCACGCTCCAGGAAAAATGATTCCTGAATCACGCTAGTAAGATTCGCGAGGCACTCGCTATACAGCTGGTTAAACACTTTATTGAAGGACATGATAATTTATGGTAACATGAAACGTTTAAATACCAATGAACTAAAGAGAAAACCTTCATAAAATTAATGTGCTAAAACTCGGAAATTGTGGTCACCGCAGTGCCTCGCGTAGAACGCTATCGCTAGTACGCGTGTCCTGCGCGGACGGAGTTTAATGACACTTGATAGGACGTCAAATCAAGGAGGTACGATCCTGACCACGCTTATTGTTTTGAGTGGATAATTAAAGATAAATTAGGCATTTATTAGGAACCTATTTTTTTACATAATTAGAACGAGAATCGACTACTGAGCACTCTAGATCACTATGTAAAGTGTCTTATGGTGTTACTCGGGGGTGAGGGCGTCCAGCTTCTCTTGGGTGAGGGTCTCGGCCAGCTGCAGCATGGCGGCGGGCGGCACGGGGCTCGGGTACAGCTCCTCCAACACCGCCGTGCCGACGCGGCCGTGCGTCGCGTGCGAGTACGCAGTCGACACGTGCACGAAACTCCTGAAACAAATATGTAGTAGGCACTACTCCACCAAGCCAACTAGGAACTCGGATGGAATGCGGCTTCCCGCCCGACACACCTCCCGTACACCGCCACCGTCTTTTTGTGCGGGTGACGTCACATTTGACAGGTTCCTAGTTGTCTTGGTGGAGTAGTATACAGGATGATTTTTTCAAGTGTGCTTTCATGGCCCAATCTGAATCTATGAGGAGTAGCGAAAAGTACTCAAAGGAGTCTCGGGCCCGATTGTGATGAAAACTAGAACTGCCGTATGTCATAACTTCCAAAAATTTGTTCCTTATTAGCGACACTATCGAATGGTGTAATAATAAAATGCGTGTTTTTTTTTCAAAATCAATTGGTTCGATTCCCGGCTACGATTATTGATATTTCAAAAATCCAATGATGCAGTTCTAGTTTTCATCAAAATCGGGCCCGAGACTCCTTTGAGTACTTTTCGCTATTCCTCATAGTTTCGGATTTGGCCATGAGAGCACGCTTGAAAAAATAATCCTGTATATATGTCGCCGCCAACTGGTTTAATACGCTATTCAATTGGGCGGCTAGCCCGTTCATTAAACGTCGACACTCAATTAGACGCCTAGGCCGTTCGTTGAATTGACACATATTGCTAAACGTCCAACGAGTTGGCTGGTTGAAAGCTAGCCTTTTGGAGAAGGCTGAACCAAAAGCCGCCGGTTCATTTAAATTTAATTTCTTTTTCCGCCACTGCAGCGCCAGTAGTCATCTAACAAATATGGCGTCCCTATTTGTCATCAGCTGATTAAATGTGTATTGTTTTTTTTTGCGAATTACCGTGTTTAGTGATTTTATAGTGTGTTAAAAAGTTCTATTGATAATTATTAATATTAAACAAGACCATAACATGGATTTATTTACGAATAATGAGACGGAACCGAATTTTAAACCAATTGAGGTTATCAACAATGTTCGAAAGGCTAAGGTGACCATGATTTATTCTAAAAGCATACGGACGCCTATGTAGGATTACTGGATGTCATTTCGTCATCTGGATACCATAGTAAAACAATGTTTAGAATTAAAATGTCTTGCATATTTCACGCGTGAGCGAGCGAAGCGAGCTCGAGACTTTTGGGGCACTCGACTTGGCTGGGTTAGGTTCGAAGGAAATGATGGGGGTTAGCGAGCGAGCGGAGCGAGCGAGCTTAACCCCCGTCATTTCCTTTGTGTTAGGTTACTGGTGACCCCGAACGCAGAAATAGGAGCCCCGCTTAGCGGGGCTCCGTCGACTATGTCATAGAAGTCATGGTCACCCTAATAATATTCACAAATGTCATTCACCCAAGCGGCTAAGCAACGTTCAGCCCCCTTATTAAACGTTGCATTCGACAATTTGCCATTGTATTGCGTGCCGGCGTTTAATGAACGGCCTAGCTGCCCAATTGAATGAAGTATTAAACCAGTTGGCGGCGACATATAAATATCGCCAGACATATACACCAGCTGTATGGTCCTATACTAAGCAACGCTTGTACTATGGCTACCATACAATGGTGGCAATCTTAGTGACACCCAGACAGACTCATTATTTTATTAATAATGTCATTACCGAGATAGTGTGTTGGTATGGTGATATTTATAAAATAAATAATAATATGCGACTGTAGCCTAGGGGTAAACGCATTGGGCTAGCAATCAGAAGGTCCCAGGTTCGATCCCCGGTGGGGCATGCACCAATGGATGAATTTTCATCTATGTGCATAATTTACAGTTCGCTTACAGTGAGGGAAAACATCGTGAGGAAACCTACCTATCCCTCGGGATTAGGTAATAGTCAGTTCCTGTATAGGTACACGGCGACAAGGTTCACCACCTGTCACGTTGGGTTCTGACTATCTGGTGAAACGTGGGCTTTGAGTTGGTTAATACCTCCACAATGTGGTGGTGTATGGCCACTCAAGCCTCTGACTACCCCCGAATGAGGATAAAAGTCGTGACGTTATACAGAGTGGTGACGACATCATGACAATAAAACCACAATATAATTCAAACCACATACATACTGGGTATCACATTAGTAGTTCGCACATAAAATATTATTAAATTATATTTAAAGTTATTGCGACGGGATTTCTTTTTTATTTTGACTATTTTAACTTTACGCCTACAAAGATACCGCTAAAACACCGACACCGAAGCGATGTTGCCACGCTTGTACTTACAGGTCAGTCTATGAGGTCGGTAGACGTTTATAAAGGACGTTGTGTTTCGTTTAGACTATTTCCGCATTTAATTTGTTAGAAAATTTGAAATTTTGGATTTTGATGTAAACCTAATTTTATAATTTTAATGTGTTGTGATTGACTAGCAGGGATCGTGTTTTAATTTATTGTCACAATGTTGTCACTAACCTGTATGATATAATGTAAATATATTTACCTTAGTTTCTTGCACTCCCTGGCCAAGTGGAGAGCTTCTCTAGTTCCCCTTAGATTTATCAGGGTGGCCACTTTGATAGCGTCATCGAATCTAGTCGTAGCTGCCATATGGAATATGATATCCACCTGGAACAATGGCATTTTGTTACTATTACGTCGGGAATAGGAAATTTTAAAAAGTATTGAAACGATTGAAATGTGACGACAGCGCCATCTGTAGGCGTTGGACAGAGTCCACTTGCATTGGCCGGCATCGACGGAGAGCGCAGTACGGTTTGCACCGCCGAGCAGTCGAGTCACGCGATTGGAAACTGTCTTCGTGCCATTTCGAAATCACTAAATGCCCACAATACGAGAAAAGAGATGACCACAATCCCCATCCTTCTTTCTCCGACATATACTTACATAAAAAGTTATATTTCGATCAACCGGCTCTCTTTTTCATTTTACGAAACTGCTATACTTAATAGCTACTTTACGGTGATTTTCTGTGAGATGTAGTATTACCTCGGTCGAACTAGGCCGTAGGTATATGAGCTATGTCAATTGTCTTATAATTTATTAGCTTTTGGCCGTGACTTCGTCCACGCATAATTTATCCAACGGGAACATACTATCTGGATAAAAAGTATCCTATGTGTTAATATAGGTTATAAACTATCTGTGTTCCACATTTTATCCAAATCCGTTCAGTAGTTTTTGCGTGAAAGAGTAACAAACATCCATCCATATACATCCATCCAAACTTTCACATTTATAATATTAGTGGATGGGATTTAATTGAATTAAATTTTTATTGTACCTAATTTATGCAAAAAAGGACAGGTTAGCGCTCAGTTTACTAGACCGTTGCGGGTTCGATTCCAGACCCGAAAGTATAGTAGTGTTGACAACTGGGTTTGATTTTGCCTGTTCAAAGAATTTAAAGCACGGGAGTAGTTGAATTTAACTTTTAAATTAGGTAATTCGCTTGACGTAGGTAACTATTATACGTATATTGAAATGGCAGTGATAGACATGAGTGGTGACGCACGCATGTTTCGTGCCCAAGGTCTTGGGGTCAAACCCCGGCTCGCACCTTGAGGTATAACGAAATCATATGCGAATCGTAAATTTAAATATGATTATCACCTGTGAAGTGTCTTAGGAAATCCTATTTTTTTCGAAATACATGTGAAATCTGCTAATTTGCTCTGGGCCAGCGCGACGGATTATGACCTGAATCCACCTGGCATTGAGATAATTATTGTCGAGACTTCTTCTTAATATGGTATGGTCAGTGGCCAACCTGGTGTCAGAGTTGTTCAAGCCGCCCGAAGGCTTCTGACAAGGCTTACAACTGCTGCCTTGGGACCGACTTTTTATGTACCCTCCGAAGTAATAATAATAATAATATCCTGGGAATTTTTTTACACACGGCTACCTGATCCCAAACTAAGCAGAGCTTGTACTATGGAAACCAGATAACTGATATTACTACATATACTACTTTTTTATTTGTAAATACATACTTAATATACATATACACCCAGACTCCGGACATACAGACATGTTCATGCACACAAATGCATGTCACGGGTAGGAATCGAACCTACGACCTGCAGCGTGAATGTCGCCTCCGCGCCAACCACGCTAACGGGCCCGTCAGTACGGAGACGCTTAGTTCAAATGCCACTAAATTGTCACACATCTCTGCCCGAACTTGCCGAGCGTTGCTTCATCTCCGATTGTTTACTGGTCAGTGATCGCAGCTGGCTATCAGCGCGATTATTATCGATAGAGACTGACCTCGAGCCTCGAGAGGTGACGAACGACTTCTAAGTGTGACTAGGCCCGCCACACACTCTGCCACTGTGTCTCCTGGAAGCCAGGATCGACAGTGTCCAACGATGACGCCGAGGTGTGACTTATCTCTCATGCCTCACCTCGTCAGTGATAGTCGTCCAGTCTTCCTCGCTCAACGCCAGTCGTAACTCCGCCACGTTTCCTTCGACTGCAGTTATCCTGTCCGCGAACTCGGGCTGCTTCTTGCGGAGACCTTCGTACACCTGGACGTGGTGGCAGACGGGAGTAAGCAAATTAAAAGCAAATGAAATCAGTCGTTGGACGACCGCTCGACGCAGTGGTTTGAGCGTAAGCCGCTCGGCTCACTGTATCGGGTGATTGCGGGCTCCCAATAAATTGCCCTGGTCTGGGTGTCACTGTGATCGCTCCCAGTCCATTGTACGGTACCCATAGTATGAGCTTTGCTTAGTTTGGGACCATACAAGGCCTCCAGTCTCTTAACAATTGCGAAACCATTGGTCTCTAATATTAAAATAAATATAACGTACATACATATAATCACGCCTGTTTCCCGTAGGGGTAGGCAGAGACCACTTCTTTCCACTTGCTACGATCCTTACATACTTGTTTCGCTTCGTCCACTTTCATTATTCCCTTCATACATGCTCTTCGGTTTAGGGTACTCTTGACCTGGCCTTTATAAATATAACATCAAGACTTTTTATCCCCATTCGGGGGTAGTCAGAGGCTTGAGTGGCCATACACCACCACATTGTGGAGGTATCAAGTCAACTCAAAGCCCACGTTTCACCAGATAGTCAGAACCCAACGTAACAGGCGGTGAACCTTGTCGCCGTGTATACAGGAACTGACTATTACCTAATCCCGAGGGATAGGTAGGTTTCCTCACGATGTTTTCCCTCACCGTAAGCGAACTGTAAATTATGCGCATAGATGAAAATTCATCCATTGGTGCATGCCCCACCGGGGATCGAACCTGGGACCTTCTGATTGCCAGCCCAACGTGTTCGCCCCTAGGCTACAAATAACAATAATCTCTAATATTATTTTCGTGTATTCTCCATTGTAATCGCAAATTGATGCAAAGAGACCAGTAGTTTCACAATGGACAATTGTTATGAGAGTATTCCTCACCTGTGACAATTGTTATGAGAGTATTCCTCACCTGTGACAATTGTTATGAGAGTATTCCTCACCTGTGACAATTGTTATGAGAGTATTCCTCATTGAAGGTGGTAGAGCCAAGCTGTAGCCAATTGACTGCAGCTCATAAACGGGCTGGCTCGACCGGGGTAGTACCACCCTCTCACAGAAGATCGGCGTAAAGCAGCTATTACAGCTGCGTTTCGTACGATGAGTGAGAGAGCCGTAAGCCCACCCCCACTCCCCCTCCCTCCATCCCACTCCCCTTCAGGTCGGCAATGTGCGAGCAATACCTTTGGTATTGTAAGCATCTATAGGCTACGGTAACTGCTTAACATCAGGCGGGCCGTACGCTTTTTTGCCACCGCAGTCCTATAAAAAAAAAAAAAAAAACCTGTTCACTGCCATATTACTTCTTAGTACTTACAGGGTCTTTCAGCATCACATCCAGCCTGTCTTGTATCGACTTCCCTTTCTTAGATCGCAGTAACACATACACCCTCTTCACCTTGGAGGATCTGGAAAATAGAGACAAGTATATGACAGTCTGAAACCATCAAAATTCTGCCTAGTGTATAATAATGACGTGTCCAGAAGTTCAGACAAGTCCATCGCGTCCTGATAGGAGTCTATCCTCACCTGAAGAGCTTCTCTACGAGCTGCTTGCCGAGGAAGCCGGAGCCGCCCGTCACGAAGACCACGGCGCCGCTATAGAACTGCTGCACGGGCGACTCGAACCGATCTATCACCGAGTTCATCGCGTCCTGGTACCGGAGCACCCTGGCGTCCAACTCTTGTGCTGCGTTCATTTCTAATGACATATTATCACAGTTGTTAACCGTGAAAAGATGGCCAGAGATAATTCGGTCAAAAATTAAGGTATAATATAATTAAGGTAATATTTTTACATAATTATTTGGGATGAGAGTCGAATACTGAACATCCTCCTTCAATACGTCTCTCGTCTTACCTATCTCCCTGCATCATAATTATACAGGGTTATTGGTAAAACATTAACAACTTTGCAGGACTGTACCTATTACTAACATCATAGACAACAACTTTTGTTCTATGACTTTTTACAAAACAATAATACAATTAACAAAAAATCACACTCTTAAATGTATGTATGAAACAAGAAAATACTCTCAGCTGGAGGATAGCTGTGGTACGTGGTCGTAAGCCACTTTGCCTTAAAGGATCTAAACGGACCACGGCCGCTATCCTATAGATGAGATTATTTTCTTGTTTCATACATTTTAGAGCGTGATTTTTTTGGTGTTGGATAATTATAGACTTTTTGTGTCTATACAATATGTAAAAAAAAAAACCCTGTCCGAGCCGAATCCGGTATTTAGGTTTCCCAATCACATGACCAAATAAAATAAAAAATATTCATGATAATAAACATATTAATGACAATTTAAAATGCCAATATTTTTTGCCTTTTTCCCTCAAAATGTAGCAAATTTTAAAAATATGACAACACCGTTACCGGAAGTAATTATGTTAGATCGTGTGGCGGCACCTCTGACCACAAAGTATGTGATGACGTCATTTTATGAATTTATTTTTTTATGTAAACGGGTTATTTGTTTTCCAAAAAAATATGGGAGGCCTTTGCCCAGCAGTGGGACACTTACTAAAAAATTTTTTTTTTTTTTTCCAAAAATTCAAAAAAATAATTAAAATATCTAATCTCGATACCCAACAATACGTTTTCGTGTCGGACAGGGTTTTCTTAACATATTTTATTAATCAATACTTACATAAAACAACAATACATAATATAAAATACATATAAACTACTTACATGTTTTATTGTTTTGTAAAAAATCATAAAACAATAGTTGTTGTTCATGATGTTAGTAATACAGTCCTGCAAGTTTATTACTAATAACCTTGCAAGACGTGGAATAACTTATTGACCAGAGGAAAACCTATTAACGTGTGTAACGTAACGACTTTTATCCCCATTCGGGGATAGTCAGAGGTTTGAGTGGCCATACACCACAACATTGTGGAGGTATTAACCAACTCAAAGCCCACGTTTCACCAGATAGTCAGAACCCAACGTGACAGGTGGTGAACCTTGTCGCCGTGTATACAGGAACTGACTGACTTACTGAGGATTTAACTTATTAGTATTAGTATTTAAACTTATTATAACCTTTGTATAATATTGTTAAAATTACCTGTATTTCGCTGGTCACTGATGTCAATACTCAAAGGAGGGTCACAACTAAATAAATTAATTTAAACGCAACAATAGTCAAGTTGGCGTTTTAATTATAATATAGATACATTGAAGTATTAGCACGAAAATTGCTATTTTAATTATTAAGGGCCGATACAGAGGTGAGGAGTCGAAAGTACCTACTCGTCTACTACTTGTCTACTACTTGTCTACTACTCGTCTACTACTTGTCTACTACTCGACTACTACTTGTCTACTACTCGTCTACTACTTGTGTCTACTCGACTACTACTCGTCTACTACTCATCTACTACTTGTCTACTATTCGTCTACTACTCGTCTACTACTCGACTACTACTTGTCTACTACTCGTCTACTACTTGTGTCTACTCGACTTCTACTCGTCTACTACTCGTCTACTACTTGTCTACTATTCGTCTACTACTCGTCTACTACTTGTCTACTATTCGTCTACTACTCGTTTACTACTCGCCTTGGCGGTTCAACTCATTGCGTTACCGCACCAAAGAAAATATAACAGTAAATAAGGTAAGGTAGGTGTTAAAAAGAGATACCTTTGGTAATTTGACTGAATTACTAATGTCCAACTGTACCCTAGCGACTGTAGCCTAGGGGTGAACAGGTTGGGCTAACAATCAGAAGGTCCCAGGTTCGATCCCCGGTGTGGCATGTACCAATGGATGAATTTTCATCTATGTGCATAATTTACAGTTCGCTGACGGTGAGGGAAAACATCGTGAGGAAACCTACCTATCCCTCGGGATTAGGTAATAGCCAGTTCCTGTATACACGGCGACAAGGTTCACCACCTGTCACGTTGGGTTCTGACCATCTGGTGAAACGTGGGCTTTGAGTTGGTTAATACCTCCACAATGTGGTGGTGTATGGCCACTCAAGCCTGACTACCCCCGAATGGGGATAAAAGTCGTGACGTTACATTTTACATTTTACTAATAACCAAAGCTGTCAAATACATATTGTTTAAAGGGTCTTAAAGCATTATTAGAACAGTGGTAGCCGATTGGTTAAGCACGCGTCTAGCGGGCTCAAGTTCCTGGGTTCAAACCCTGGCTCACACCTCTGGTTTTTTCGATATCTATGTGTGAATCATAACTTTAATATGATTATCACTTGTTTACGGTGAAGGAAAAACATCGTGAGGAAACCTGCATGTCTTAGGCATGTGAAATCCACCAACCCGCACTGGGCCAGCGTGGTGGATTATGGCCTAAATCCCCCTTGCATTGAGGGGATGCCCGTGCCCAGCAGTAGGACGTTAAATGGGCATTTTTTTAATTATTATTAAAGCATTATTTTGGTATAGATTTCACATATACAATGGACTGGCTCGACCGGTGTAGTAGCACCCTCTCACCGAAGACTTGCGTAAAGTAGTTATTACAGCTACGTTTCGTACGATGAGCGGGAGAGCCGGAAGCCCAACCTCCCTTCACCTTCCTCCCCCCCACTCCCCTTCAGGTTGGCAACGTGCAAGCAATGTCTTTGGTAGGTGCTTATCATCAGGCGGGCCGTACGCTTATTTGCCAACTTAGTCGAATAAAATAAATAAATAAATATCCTGGGACATTCTTTTTTTACAAACGGCTACCTGATCCCAAACTAAGCAGAGCTTGTACTATGGAAACCAGATAACTGATATTACTACATTTTTTGTTTGTAAATACATACTTAATAATATACATAATTACAACTAGACTCGGGACATACAGACATGTTCATGCACACAAATGCATGTCCCGGATAGGAATCGAACCTAAGACCTGCAGCGTGATAGACGGAATCTTACCAACCACACCATCGGGCCCGTCAATAAATAAATAATACAAATAAATACAAATGTTGCTTTCAATGACAACATTCTGGAAGTAATACCAAACGAAATAACTTATAGTAATTATTACTGTGTGTACCGGCCCTTATGACGAAATTAGATTAAAATTTATTTTATTTATTTGTTTTATTTTATTTGGATAGCTTACAGCATTAATAATAATAATAATTCAGCCTTTTTAAAGTCCCACTGCTGGGCACGGGCCTCCCCTCAATGCGAGGGGGATTCAGGCCATAATCCACCACGCTGGCCCAGTGCGGGTTGGTGGACAGCATTAATGCAAGGTAATAACAGTATGAACAAAAACCAAAAGAAACTCAAAGTCACACAGAGAAACATGGAGAGGAACCTACTGAAATTAAGACTAATAGATAAAATAACGACGAAAGAACTAAGACAAAGAAGTAAATTAAAAGATATAATTAATATAGCAAAAACAGGGAAATGGAATTGGGCGGGACATATTGCAAGGGACAGTAATGAAATGTGGATTAATATAACCGTGCGTTTCCACTGCACAAAAACATGTTGACACAACATATTGCTGTCTCTATTTTTTGCTGTCATTAAATAGAGACAACAATATGTTGTGACAACATGTTATTGCACAGTGGAAACGCACGGTAATAACCAACTGGTTTCCAAGAGACAAAAAAAGGAAAAAAGGAAGATCATAGACAAGATGGAGAGACGAGATTGAGGCTTATGAAGGAGCACTATGGTCCCGCACCGCCTATAACAAGAAAGGGTTGAAGAGGAAGGGGGAGACCTTCGCCCAGCAGTGGGATGAAATATAAATATAATAAGTGTAACCTTAGATAAGTAAGTTAGTGTTAAAGAAAAGGCTTAAATAAATAAATAAAATAACAGTATAAAAAAACTAGAAGCTACCGCATATAGCGTATATTTACAAATTACTTAGTACCATTGATGTATTATTTGAGTAGATATGTTACCTTCCAACATCGCAATCACTAAACTCAGCGCATCACTACATGCAGCGAAAGTCGAATGTCACATATCTGTTATCGCATGAAATTGCGAGTGCAATAACAGATGTGTGAATTTTGTGAAAATTTGACGATCAACCTATTGAGGGACACGATATCGAATGGAAAGTAGGTATCGATACTGCCCCCCTAGACAAGTGGCATGAACGCTAATCGAATAGAACAGAATAGACTTCACAATGTATGGAAATGTCAAACGTCGCTATGTAGATCAACAACAAGTTGCTATGTAGATCACGTGACTTATGTCATTTCCATACATGAAGCGTAGCGATTTGAAGGAATGCTTGTAGACGTCAGCCACTTGTCTAGCCCTTCTGTACTCATGAGAATTATCGAAAAAAAAAGTATCGTACTCGTAAAAGTATCGAAACAAAAGTATCGATTTCGTTGGGGCCCAAAAGTTGACGAGTGGTGGCCTTTTTTTTTAATGACTATGTTGTTTGCCAGAGTGGCCTTAACAACTTCACCGGTCAGAGGGCGAGCGCACAAAGTGCGGCTCCAGCCGTAAGGGCAGGGGGACAGCTGGCTCAAGGGGCCACGTTGGGCACGGCCTCGGATTGGGCTGCTGTCTTTTGAGTGAGCGGGGTAAAAATTACCACCGGATCGTAACGCGACCTCGCTGAGAAGATCCGGCAGGAAACTCAGCGGGCTTGTGCGTCTATGTCCTGCTAGGCACATAGAGGCACCTGCAGCGGTGTGTGTTCGTCGACCTCGCTGGCGAGGTCGGTGTCTGTTGGGTAGTGTGCGTGTGGCGGTCTCCTCAACATCCGAGTCGAGGAGAACGGTGAGTGGATCGGGGGGGTCGAGCTCCAAAATTATAAACCAAATGAATTGATCGAGGCCAACAAGACCTAACTCCCTGTCAGTCGAGAGTATGTCTGTCATGAGTCATGGACCCTAACAATTAGCAATTTTCCGCAGACAAAGCGAATCCTAAATAAATTCGACACGTGTTTCGCCTCTAAACGAGGCATCCTCAGGAAAGCTGGGCTGCGACTGAGCGGCTCAGTCGCAGCCCAGCTTTCCAGGGTGCGCTTAACGCTTGCATGCTTGAGTGATATCTCTACCTATCTACCTATCTTTGGCTGAAAATCAGCGCTGGAGGAGACCTCGTTCACCTCCAGCACATGCTGAGCCAAATGCCTTTCAGCACGGCTCACACCGTAGGGAATATAGCTTTCTTAAACTTTATGTCCATCTATTTTACTTCTTTTATACGTGCTGTTCTTTTCCTATAATGTGTGTACTGCTGTGCTGAATAAATATTTTTCATTTCATTTTTTCATTTTCATTTACCCTAGTTTATAAAATATACTCTGTGTAGGGACAGTAGTACTTGCAAAGCCTATTATTTATTACTCCACCAAGCCAACTAGGCACTCGGGTATATACATGATAATTAGTCAATGATTCCGCGGTCCTTCCACCACGTAGTGGGAGCTACTGCCACAGGAGTGCCGGCATTGGCCCAGGCTCACTACGTTGTGGACGGACCGCGGAATCATTGACTTATTATCATTTGATATTTATACCCGAGTGTCTAGTTGGCTTGGTGGTGTAGTACCATCAGGTGAACCTTCTGTCCGTGTGCCTACCTAGGGTATAACTACTCTACCAAGCCAACTAGGAACCTGTCAAATGTGACGTCACACACACCGCGGTGGCGGCAGGTGTGCGGGCGGGGAAGCCGCATTCCATCTGAGAAGTCTGATTTATAATTCAGTGGAGTAAAATGACAGCTTTTTATGTCAAAAGTAAAATTAATTTGATCCGTTCATCATGAATAATGTCGTTTTTATGATTCTGGTTCAAATTAATTCAATTTTATTTACTAAAGAATAACAAAAACATGATCACTCATAAAAATATATTCAATTAAAATATTAATTCACATTCATAGCTGTCATTTTACTCCACTGAATTATAAATCGGACTTTAGATGGCTTGGTGGAGTAGTACTCTGAGCAGGGCCAGTAGTACTTACAAAGCCTATTATTTAAATAACACATTCTTGGAGCATCACTACGGATGTACACACCTACATAATAAAACAAACAATTACATACTTTAGCACCACACGCAATGGACGCAATTTCGAATACGCATCGGATATTGTTATTGCAACACTGCAAAGTTAATTCTACCGTCAATAAATTATATTCAATCGGAAAATGGTACGTAATAGTGGAGAAATAAGGTAGATATAGCTAGTTTTTAATGGTTTTTATATGTTTGTGAACAGCGGCGTAAGATTCGAAAGTGGACGACCGACCAGTCCAATAGGAGATTTGGGACGCACAACACGCGCGTACGAATCACGATTTAAAAAAAAAACGCGTGCTCTTTGAGTTTTGACGTCTGTCAAAAAATCAGTGAAATGTCACCTTGGTGTTGAACTGTGGAGTGCGAAAAATTAAAATTGTGAATATTTCCGACGATAAAATATAATTCGTTATTTTTAACGATATTATTACATCGAGATTAAATTAAGGTAAGTTTATATTAATTAATAATAGTATTTTAATAATTAACGAGTAATATTTTCGAAGTGTTTTAGTGGGTAAACATATTGCTTGAATAATATTAAAAAATAAGAAGTATAGGTACCTACTAACCCCAGAGTGATAACTATAAGAAATAAACACACAATTTTAGGCCTAAATTATAAACACCTCGAATCTCTGCCTAAAAACATAGATTTATATTTTTTTTGCGCGCGCTAGACAAAACTAAAAATAAACCCATCTTGCTCATACATTATAACTATGAGAAGGACAACAAATACATTATTTCAGTAAGTTCCGGTTTTGTATCAACTGTAGGTATATACTTACTAGCACAGATTAATATAATAGAAGTAGGCTTAATATAGCCTCTGAAAAATATAATCGATAATAAAAATATAACGTCACGACTTTTATCCCCATTCTACCCCCGAATGGGGATAAAAGTCGTGACGTTATATTTTTTTTATCGATTATATTTTTCAGAGGCTTGAGTCGCCATACACCACCATATTGTGGAGGTATTAACCAACTCAAAGCCCACGTTTCACCAGATAGTCAGAACCCAACGTGACAGGTGGTGAACCTTGTCGCCGTGTATACAGGAACTGACTATTACCTAATCCCGAGGGATAGGTAGGTTTCCTCACAATGTTTTCCCTCACCGTAAGCGAACTGTAAATTATGCACATAGATGAAAATTCGATAAAAATCCTACCTAATTAGTCGATTATAAATATAATCGCAATTTCTTGGCGGTCGACTTATCGTCGGTAGCTGTTAGTAGTCCTCTAGTCGACGACATGTCGACCGCCAGCAATTCACGATATTTTTTTATGGGACAGCTGGCACAAGCGTATGGCTGCCTGATGTTAAGCAGTTACCGTAGCCTATAGATGCTTGCAACAAAGGCATCGCTCGCACGTTGCCGATCTGTAGGGGAGTGGAACGAGGGGAGGGGCAGAGGGGTGAGTTGGACTTCCTGCTCTCCCACTCATGGTACGAAACGCAGCGGTAGTTAATAGCTACTTTACGCCGATCTTCTGTGAGAGGGTGGTATTACCCCGGTCGAACCAGCCCGTATATGAGCTGCAGTCAATTGGCTACAGCTTGGCTCTACCACCAAGAATAGAATGAATTCACGAAGATTTAGAGACCAGTGGTGTCACAATGGACAATGGTTAACAGACTCGGAGCCCTGGTGGTATGTTTTGACTGTACATAGTACAAGTGCTTTGTCGGCCTTTCTACATAAATAAAAATAACAATGACGTTGAAAACATTCCAAAGAAATGTTGAATTTCAACTTTTAATTCTCATACGTCATTTCAAGGTTTCCCTTGTCCTAGGACCTGTAGCCCGATTCACGTAACCAAAATCGTAACGATGTTTCAGCGATATAGTCGTTGATAGCCTTTTTTCGTATCGAAAAGGCTATCAACGACTATATCGCTGAGACATCGTTACGGTTTTGGTTACGTGAATCGGGCCACTGTACCTACTGCTCCACCAAGCCAACTAGGAACCTGTCAAATGTGACGTCACCCGCACAACAAAGCGGTGGCGGTGTGCGGGAGGTGTGTCGGGCGGGGAAGCCGCATTCTATCCGAGTTCCTAGTTGGCTTGGTGGATTAGTTAGCCCGCGTGGCGGGCCCGTTAGCGTGGTTGGCGCGGAGGCGCCTTTCACGTTGCAGGTCGTAGGTTCGATTCCTACCCGGGACATGCATTTGTGTGCGTGAACATGTCTATATCTCCCGAGTCTGGGTGTATATGTATATTAAGTATGTATTTACAAATAAAAAAGTAGTATATGTAGTAATATCAGTTATCTGGTTTCCATAGTACAAGCTCTGCTTAGTTTGGGATCAGGTAACCGTGTGTACACACAATGTCCCAGGATATTATTATTATTACTAATAAACTTAATCGTGCGAATATGACAATGTCAAATGGACTTTACAAGGGTCATAACTCGGATGGGTGACCGCTACACCACATAGCTCCAAGACTGAAAATGTTTACCATTGGAAAACCACGGTAGAGGCAAGCTGTAGCCAATTGACTGCAGCTCTAACGGGCTGGCTCAAACGGGGTAGTACCAGTCTCTCACAGAAGATCGGCGTAAAGTAGCTATTACAGCTGCGTTTCGTACGATGAGTGATCGCCGGAAGCCCAGCCCCCTTCCCCTCCCTCCGTCCCACTCCCCTTCAGATCGGCAACGTGCGAGCCTTTAGTATTGCAAGCATCTATAAGGGACACCGCTGACATGCTACTTTTTGCATCGGCGTTCGGCGATTTTGCAACTGTATCGATGCTGCATCGCGATTTGGCGACTCTGCGGTCGGACGCAGCGACTGCTCCGATGCTAAAAGCGACTAAATCGCCGATCGCCGATAAAAGTAGCATGGCTGCGGTGGCCCTAAGCTACGGTAACTGCTTAACATGAGGCGGGCTGTACGCTTGGCTACCTAAGTCACATAAAACACAGGAAACTCTAAGGGGGACATGTTTTTAAGTGTAACCGTATGTTACGTATACGTTACGGTGTGTTACGTGGTCGATGTCGCAACGTAATAACTGGGGCTTCTTGTGTTGTTTTTGCGTCACTTAATGAGGGGGGAAACCCGGCTGGTGAGGGGGGAGGTCGCGACTATGTTACTAAAGATGTGATAAACGGCTTTATATTAAAAGCACGTTGTTACGCTTGTGCTTGTTTTTAAAAGTCGTTGTAAAAGTGCTTTTCTGCTTTTCTGCTTTTTTAAATTAAACAAAAATTCGTCCGTCAATAAACGGACAACAAAAGCAAAATGCTTTCTAAACATAAGTTCAAGCAAAAAGCCAAAAACTTACGCGCTGAAAAATTGATAGTGAGTCTTATGTGCATGGAAATATGGTTTTTAATCTAATATAATGTATTATAAATTATTGCTTTTTATGGGTAAAGAAATAAGGTTAAATTGAATTAAATATTGATTTGAACTGTATTGTCATACAAATAAGGTTACTTTTTGTAATTTTTTGGAATTTCTTTCTCTTTCTTGGCGTCATTGCTTAAAAGCAACACGCTTAAATTTGTAAGCGCGCTTAGGCGCTTACTCAAAAAAGCGAACTTTTCAAACGGCTTTTCGTTTAAGCACCCACTTCTATATGTTACCATAACATAACTGAAAGGTTCTGATGAGAACCTGTTCTTCTTCTTATCGTATGGTTCCCTGGTACCTGGTGTCAGAGTCAAGCCGCCTGAAGGCCTCTGACAAGGCTTAACGACTGCTGCCTTTGACAACAACCGGGACTGACTCTTTACGTGCCCTCCGAAACACGGAGACGCTCAGTTCAAATGCCACTGAATGGTCACCCATCTCTGACTGACCTGGCAGAGCGTTGCTTAACCTCTGATCATACAACATGTTAAGAAAACCCTGTCCGAGCCAAAACCGGTAATTAGGTTCCTCAATCACATGACCAAATAAAATAATAAAAAAATAAAAAACATGATAGTAAACATATTAATGAACATTTAAAGTGCCATTTTTTTTTGCCTTTTTCCCACAAAATGTAGCTAATTTTAAAAATATGACAACACCGTTACTGGAAGTAATTATGTTAGATCGTGAGGCGTCACCTCAGACCACAAAGTATATGACGACGTCATTTTATGAAAAAAAAAAAAAATGTAAACGGGGTATTTGTATTACAAAAAAATATGGGAGGCCTTTGCCCAGCAGTGGGACACATACTATGCAAAAAAAATTAAAAAAAAAAAAATTGAAAAATTAAAAAAAAAGTTAATTTTTTTTTTTTTTTTTTGCAAAAATGGAATCTAATCTCGATACCCAACAATAAGTTTTCGGGTCGGACAGGGTTTTCTTAACATGCTGTATACCGATCAGTGATTGCAGCTGGCTATGAGCGCCGCCTATGAAACCTGTTTTTAATCATTGAATAGCGTCTGTAGGCTGTAGCCTAGGGACGAACAGGTTGGGCTAGCAATCGGAAGGTCCCAGGTTCGATCCCCGGTGAAGCATGCACAAATGCACCAATAGATGAATTTTCATCTATGTGCATAATTTACAGTTCGCTTACGGTGATGGAAAACATCGTGAGGAAACCTACCTATCCCTCGGGATTAGGTAATAGTCAGTTCCTGTATACACGGCGACAAGGTTCACCACCTGTCACGTTGGGTTCTGACTATCTGGTGAACGTGGGCTTTGAGTTGGTTAATACCTCCACAATGTGGTGGTGTATGGCCGCTCAAGCCTCTGACTACCCCCGAATGGGGATAAAAGTCATGACGTACATTTTTTTTTTTTTTTAAATATTAAAGATCAGTGGTTTCGCAATGGACAATGGTTAAAAGACTCGAGACCCAGTAGTTGTTCACCTTTGATATAAGGATGGTCGATTACAAGCACGCGATCGGAAACGGACTGCCTTGTTTTCAGCCATTACAGACACGATATAAACATTCGCAATTTTGTAAGAAACGGAGACGCTATCGTAACATGATAAAAAATACATATTTACATATATATTACAAACTAGCTAACCCAGTGAACTTTGTTTGCCTCAGAATCAAATTCTATTGAAATTAATTCGAAGTGTTATTCAATCATGGACCAGTTGCTAAGGGGACTGGCCCTAAGCAAGTCGGCCGAGTGGTCGGCCTAGTACTAACATCGACATAAAACGAAGCGAGTAGTTCAACTATTTACCGGTAAATAGTATAATGAAAATGAAAAAACAATGACCACGTTTTTTTTCATACAAATATCTAATAAGGGCACCTCTTTCTTTAGTCTTTACTCTGTGTATTCAATGTAAAATAATATTTTTCTTCCTTTGGGTTTTTTTTTTTAATAAAAAAATGGGCTTGCCGTAGGGGCAGAGATGAGGTCGACGGTGGAGCGAGCGCACCCAGAAGATGCCTGTTCACCCTACTTTTAAAGAGATTTGGGTTGGACGCACTCGGAAAAACAGACGCAGGCAGGGAGTTCCACTCGTTGGCTGTGCGCATTAAGAATGATGATTTGTAGCGCTGTGTGCGGATATGTGGAATATCAACCAAGTAGGGATAATGTCCTGCGGTGCGTCTGGAGCTCCGATGGTAGTAGGGGGAAGGCGGGATGAGCTCATGGAGCTCTTGAGCACACTCTCCGAAGTACAGTCTGTAGAAGACCGACAGGCAGGCAACTTTACGGCGATGATTCAGGCCGTGAAGCCCAGTCTTCACCAGCTTAAACCAGGTTTTTCCTAAACCATCCCTGAGTAGTATTTCCTACTACGTTTCTCATTGATTCCGACATTTCTTATAAACGAAAATTGTTTGACCTCGTTGTCGTCGAATCTAAACGTCAAACAATTTTCGTTTATAAGAAATGTCGGAATCAATGAGAAACGTAGTAGGAAATACTCAAATTTCGTCCGAAATTTAATTTTCGTTTGTAAAAGAGTAGGCCCTCTGCATTGAGGTCAACTAAACAAAACATAAATGCAATTCCATTTAGCAATTCTAGAGTTTTAGCGAGATTTACGCACAGCAATTGATTTTTAGGGTTCCGTACCCTAAGTGTGCCAACGGGACCCTATTACTAAGCCTACGCTGTCTGTCTATCTAGCTGTCTGTCCGTCTGTCAGGGGGCTATATCTCACGAACCGTAATAGGTAGAGTCTTGAAATTTTCACAGAATGTGTATTCCTGTTGCTGCTACGACAACAGTACAAAAAATAAAAATAAAGGGGGTACCCATACAAGAAACTTGATATTTTTGACGTTTTTATTCTACGGTGGTACGGAACCCTTTATTTGCGAGACCGGCACGCACTTGGTCGGTTTTTATACAGAGTGGTGACGACATAACGACAATAACTGAAACCATATACTGGGTATCACGTTAGTAGTTGTACGTAAAAAAAAAATCAAAATATATTCAAACCATTTTAACTTTACGCCTGCAAATGCACTGCCAAATACACCGACACCGAAGCGATTTTGCCATCCTGGTAGCTACAGGTCAGTCGATGAGGTCAGTAGACGATTATAAAGGATGTAGTGTTACGTTTAGATTATTTCCCCATTTAATTTGTGTGAAAAATAAAATTTTTAAATATTGGTGAAAACATATTTTGACAATTTTAAAGTACATATTGTGATTGACTAGTAGGGATCGTGTTTAAATGTATTGTCGTAATGTCGTCACCACCCTGTATAATAGAAAGACTAGCTGTGCCCGCGACTTCGTACGTGTAAATTTTAGAAAATGATTACTCGCGACTACGTCCGCGAGGAACTAAATGGCTTTTAATGTTTTTTTGCGCGGAACGGATACGGATAAAAGTAGCCTAAATTACTCCTTGTAACATCAGCTATCTGCCAGTGAAAGTCCCGTCAAAGCGGTCCAGCCGTTTCGGAGATTAGCCGTCACAAACATCCAGACAAACAGGCAAACAATTTAAAAATGATGTAACGTAACGTCACGACTTTTATCCCCGTTCGGAGGTAGTCAGAGGCTTGAGTGGCCATACACCACCACATTGTGGAGGTATATAAGCAACTCAAAGCCCACGTTTCACCAGATAGTCAGAACCCAACGTGACAGGTGGTGAACCTTGTCGCCGTGTATACAGGAACTGACTATTTTATTTGATCGAACCTGGGACCTTCTGATTGCTAGCCCAGCCTGTTCACCCCTAGGCTACAGTCGCCACACGGGGTATACTACGATCATCTAATTTTCTATGTGACGTTCCTTTTTTTTTGTGCTGTGCTGAATAAACATTTTTCAATTCATTTTCATTTTTTCATTTCATTTCATTTTATATATTATACTAGGAGATATTGACGTAAATACACTTAACACGCGACGTAATTACGCGAGTAACTAGCGCGTAAAACATGCAGTCTCTGAGAATCTCAAATTTCCTTTATAATTATCATCTAAATGGAGATGGAAACGCAAAGATTTTCCGACCTCCCCCTTCTTCCCTTTAGGTTGGCAATGTGCCTATGGTATTGCGAGCATCTATAGGCTACGGTGGCTGCTTAACCTCGAGCGAGCCGTACGCTTGTCTGCCACCTTAATTTGTTTAAAAAAGGGCGTGGCGTTCCTTTGACACATGACAAATATACTGTAATTTTGAAAATCAGAATGATTTTGACAAAAAACGCGTGGAATTTAACAAAAAATATGAAATAAAAGTATCATAAGTACTCCTCATAACATCAGCTATCTGTTAGTGAAAGTCCCGTCAAAATCGGTTCAGCCGTTACGGAGACCTCCATACAAACCTCCATACAAACTTTCACCCCTTATTTTACCCCCTTAGGGGTGGAATTTTCCAAAATTCTTTCCATGCTCTTCTTCTACACTGTAAAAGGTACCTACTGTTTAAATTTCATGTTTGTATTTCCAGCGGTTTGGGCTGTGCACGTCTTGACAGACGGACAGACAGACAAACAGACGGACAACAAAGTGATCCTATAAGGGTTCCGTTTTTTCCTTTTGAGGTACGGAACCCTAAAAAACAATGTAAAAAACTCAAGCCCGCTGAGTTTCTTGCCGGATCTTCTCAGTCGAGGTCTCACATCCGGCGGTAGTATTTCAGGAAAAAAATATGTAAAATGACAATTTTTTAGTGCCCCGCAGGCCTAAACAAAATAACCATTTTGAATTGGATGTTTTTTTTTATTTTATAAAAAATATAGTAAGGCTGGCCACCCTGATTCAATCTCTAATTCTCATCACGCGTCGTGCCTAGATCCAACAATTTCCCCAACGGCTCCGTCATGTCGTCGTCACGTCGTGCTAGTCGTTCCCATTCCCGTCACGTCCCCGTGTCGCGAGGTGAGCGATCTAACGCAACGTGACCTTTATCGGGCCCTTGATCGACCGTAGTTATGGGCAGTTACGAAATTATATTGAAGGTTATACACATCACGATGGTATAACCATTTTTTATGGGTCAAAGCTGGTAAACAAGCGTACGGCCCACCTTATGTTGAGCAGTTACCGTAGCCTATAGACGCTTGCACTACCAAAGACATCGCTCGCAAGTTGCCGACTTGAAGGGGGATTGCTTCCGGCTCTCTTAATTCATCGTAGGAAAGACAGCTGTAATTGCAACTTTACGCCGATCTTCTGTGATAGGGTGGTACTTCCCCGGTCGACCCAGCCCGTATATGAGTAGCCAATTGACTGCAACTCATATTATGGGCTGGTTCGACCGGGGTAGTACCCCCCTCAGGGGCGCCGACTCCGTGGATGTTCGGGGGCTCCAGCACCCATGGAAGCCAAATAGTGGGTGCAGAGCACCCATGACCCCAGACATTAACACTTTGTCTGTCCAGCCTACTTTGGGTGCACACTCTCATACGTCTAACGAGTTTTTTTTAATCTGATTTGTTCATACGTCCGTTGAAAATCAAATATCTAGCTTACAAGTCCAGTCCAAATTAAAAACTGAAACCCGACTACTGAAAAATCGCGCTCCAAAAAGTATGAAACAAGAAAATATTCGCATCTAGAGGATAGCCGTGGTCCGTGTAGGTCCTTTAGGGCAAAATGTCACATGAACACGGACCACGGCTATCCTCTAGATGCGAATATTTTCTTGTTTCATACTTTTTGGAGCGCGATTTTTCAGTAGTCGGGTTTTAGTTTTTAAACTTACTTTTAATTTAATTATTTTGGAGGTAACAATATATTATATATTTTTGAAATGTGCTCATCAAGTTCTTTCATTTGATACCCCACACGGTTTCATTAAAACATGTTTTTTTTTAATTCATGACATTATGTCCTCTAGAGGGCGCCATATGCAATTTTATGTGACATCACATAGCCTATAACCTTCGCGCCATTAAGCCGCTACTAACGATACCTCATTTGTTAAATTACGACAAGTAGTTTGGAAGTTAGGTGGGAACAGATGCACTGTTTAGGCGAGAACTCAAATAAATAAATATGTACAATTTAAATTAATAAAATAAACAAATTCCTTACGAGAAACGGAATGCATGGATGCCCAGTGACAGTACCCGTCCCTATCGCACTCGTGCATATTAGAATTGTTCTATCCCTTTTGTTCCCTACCCTTAGCGATAACTCGCCGGTAGCGCCACGGAAATTGAAGAAACTAATTGCTTCGTCGGTGCGCGCGCGGCGTCTAAATGCTGCATAATAAAATTCGTGTATAAATGACAATATTATCGAAAACCACCAAAGGACCTGTAATTACATTACTGCAGTGTTCAAATATTGGCTGTGCGGTGTTGGATCGTCAACGGGAGGCCTCCCAGAGCAGGTGGACTGTGGTGAAAATTTATGGTGAGTTCCTTTGGCTCCATTTTCCTACCCCCTGTTACTGGGCTTCGTGTATTAGGCAAAATATCCAATAAGAAAGTCTCAACTTAATAAAAAAGAGTCCTTAATTAGAGCCAGCGCAACCATGCACATACATACATACCGGTCAAAATCATAACCCTCCGCCGTAGTCGGGTAAAAAACGCCATTCACTTTACTTTTTTTTTCTTCCCTAGTGGCCTCTTTCCATTGAGTCAGGCCCAATGTGATGTTCAGTTTACTTAGGCTTGTGTATTACATATAATGCACGGACGTCACGGCTAGATTGAAAATGCATTACATGTAATGCACGGACAGTCAACGTGTTAAAATTGAAATATTTCTGAAACCTCACCCGCTCGCACGTTTCAATTGATTTATTTAGATTAAACAATGTTTATTGTAACTTGCAATTAAAAAGCTGGATTTTAAATAAGTTTATTTTCAAGGTTTCTTGGGATTCAAAGTTAGTGTTAGAAAAATTTAATTCAAAAATGATTATGCCAAATATTATATGAGCATTTGAGGTGTGCACTTTTGGAATTTCCCGATACTTTTTTTTTACTTATTTTTCCTACATTTACAAATGCATCACCTTTTTGTTTTTTTTTATAGGACTTCGGTGGCATAAAAGCTTACGGCCCGCCTGATGTTAAGCAGTAACCGTAGCCAATAGATGCTTACAATACCAAAGGCATTGCCGACCTGAAGGGGAGTGGGATGGAGGGAGGGGGAGGGGGGGGGGGGCGGGCTTACGGCTCTCTCATCGTACGAAACGCAGCTGTAATAGCTGCTTTACGCCCATCTTCTGTGAGAGGGTGGTACTTGCCCGTTTATGAGCTGCAGTCAATTGGCTACAGCTTGACTCTACCACCTCGCTTGTCCTACTACTTGTCTGTTCTTTTAAACGAGACATCATGAGCACACACGGGTAGAAGTGAGTGCTTAAACGAAAAGCCGTTTGAAAAGTTCGTTTTTTTAAGTAAGCACACAAGCGCGCTTACAAACACAAGCGTGTGGCTTTTAAGCAACGACGGCCAGAAAGAGAAAGAAATTCCAAAAATTTACAAAAACTAACCTTAGGTATTGTTATGAAAATACAGCTCCAATTGATATTTAATTAAATTGAACCTTATTTCTTTACCCATAAAAAGCAATACATTAACACTAAATTATATTAGATTGACAACCATATTTCTATGCACATAAGGCTCACTATCAATGTTTCAGTAGATAAGTTTTTGCTATCTAAAAGTTCAATGCACAAAAGCACTAAAAAAGTAGAAAGCAGAAAACTAAGTAAAAAAGTAAAAAGCAGAAACGCACTTCCGCGCTTTTTACAGAGACTTAAAAACAAGCACAAGCGTGACAGCGTGCTTTTAATATAAAGCCGTTTATCACATCTTTACACACGGGATTGTTTAAAAGCCGGCGCCCCTGACCACCCTCGTATTAATATTATGATGATTAATATTCTCCATTAATTGGATAAGCACGCGTTAGCAAGCCGATTGGTTAAGCACGCGTCTTGCGGGCTTAAGGTCATGGGTTCAAACCCTGGCTCACACCTCTGGATTTTTATAAATCCATGTGTGAATCATAACTTTAATATGATTATCACTTGCTTACGGTGAAGGAAAACATCGTGAGGAAACCTGCATGTCTTTAGACATGTGAAATCCACCAACCCGCATTGGGCCAGCGTGGTGGATTATGGCCTGAATCCCCCTCGCATTGAGGGGAGTCCCGTGCCCAGCAGTGGGACGTTAAAAGGGCTAAATTATTATTATTATTATTAATATTCTCCATGCCTCATTCACTTGTCTTGATGACACATCTCAATAATGTTCATAAAACCACAATTTTATTTATTAATTTGTTTTGCGTTACTACTTCCTTTATTAACTGCATTCTTTGAATTCAGTGGCCGGTGTGACTAATTCAATAATCATAAATTAAATGGTAAGTAATTACCACGGGAACGTAACAAAATGGAAATGTCGAAATGTCGCGAATATTCGCGAATTATTACACATCTACTACTAGATCTAATGGCCGGCGCACATAGAGCATGACATGGCATGGCATTTTAATTTTTATCTATCGAATTCAATACTTATCCAATTGAAATAAGGTATATATTTCAATGCTCGGTGATCGACATCGGAGCAAGAGAAAATGCTCCGATGTCATTCACCGACCATTGTAATATGGACCTTATTTCAATTGGATAGGTAAGTATTGAATTTGATTGATAAAAATTAAAATGCCATGCCGTGCTGTCCTCTATGTGCGCCGGCCATTAGATGGAATATTACTATAAACGTAACTATAATAATAAACAATTTCCCGTGTAGTGTTTGTTCACCTCGGAACAATTGTTTTGTTTAAGTTGATTCATAATATGATGACTAACACACACTCACACACACACACACCTACACACAATAGGTACTTGCAGGTTACTTGCGTATTGTGAGATTCCTTTGTGATGAGAAAAATGCGAGACCGCACGAACTGGGTTTTTAAATTTCCAACTGTCTATCTTTCGACGCAACGCAAAAGGAGTACTTAATAACAATAAATAAATAAATCAAAAAAAAATATCCTGGGACATTCTTTTACACACGGCTACCTGGGGGCTTACCACGAACTCATATCGCGATTCAATTACAGGAACGTTTTAACGTTTCAGCGACTTTTTGTGCAATGACGTACCTTATTGTCATGACAATAAGAAACGTCATTGTACAACAAGTAGCTGAAACGTTAAAACAAAACTGCTATAAGAGGTGGTGGTAAGCCCCCTGATCCCAAACTAAGCAGAGCTTGTACTATGGAAACCAGATAACTGATATTACTACATATACTACTTTTTGTTTGTAAATACTTACTTAATATACATAATTACACCCAGACTCGGGACAAACAGACATCATGCACACAAATGCATGTCCCGGGTAGCAATCGAACCTACGACCTGCAGCGTGATAGGGGGAATCAAAACCAACCACGCCAACGGGGCCGTCAAAGCAATAAAGTTATGATTTTTATGTGACCAAGATGGCAAACAAGCGTACGGCCCGCCTGTTGCTAAGTAGTTACCGTAGCTAATAGATGCTTGCGATACCAACGGCATCGCTGGCACAATATTTATCGATCATCCAAAGTTAGATCGACGTCGATCGATCTCATCGGTTGACGGTCGATGGATTGCTGTGGTAACAAAATTTAACATTTGATATAATTCAATTCAAAATTACGGCCTACGGAAGCACTTACAAATTGTCATTTTTATTTTTTTACATAATTCTACCGCCTGAGAAGATCCGGCAAGAAACTCGGCGGGCTTGTCTTATACATTGTATTTTTTTGCTTGATATTTGACAAGCACACGTTTTAAGACCGCATGAAGTTGCGGGCGACAGATAAATAAATATCTCCAGACACGCCAACTGTATGGTCCCAAACTAAGCACCGCTTGTACTATGGGTACTTTACAATGGACTGGGGCCAATCCCAGTGACACCCAGACCAGCTGGCCTACTCCGAAATACGAACCTAACGTTTCGGCTGACGGATTGTCGTGATTTGACATTTCTTCTTTCGTTTTTCTCTACGATTTGACATTGTTTTGATCGTAAATCGAATCCGTACTTCGGACGATCCGTCAGCGACGTATTTCGGAGTAACCCCCCAGGGCCAATTACGAAAAGGCCGTTTCCAAAATATGCTTCTGGAAATCGAACCGGCCTACTATTACACCAAGCCAATTAGGCACTCGGAGGTTAGCGGCTTCCCCGCCCGCATACCGCCCTCACACCCGCCACCGTCTGCGGCTTATTGTGCGGGTGACGTCACATTGGACAGGTGCCTAGTTGGCTTGGTGGAGTAAGCTCGTACCTCTGTGCCAAGCGGTATAATCCGTGAGTCTACGTTACGTAAACGGATGTTGCGCAACGTAGCTACTCGGTCGGCAGCGGACTGATCGCAGCGGATAATCTTGTAAACATGACATAGTTAACTTAATCACCCGCTGAACGTGACTCAAAGAGATATACGTTTTAACGTGGCATACTACGGCACGGAATGCTCCCACTGAGACTGGCTTATACAACTTATTTATACCCCATTTATTATAACATTAGAAGTAAGAGGCTCGTAGAAGCAGGGATCCAAAAAAAATTATTTCAAAGTCAAAACAACTTTTATTTAGAGTGGTTACATTAAATTTTTTTTCACATAAAACAATGCTAAATACTTCGATAGCCAAAATAAAAGTACTTTTTATACTATGTTTTATTTATAATAACAACGTATCACACATTTTAAGCTGACAACAACAAAATAATGATGGTAAATGACTCAATGACAAACACTGACAGAAAATTATTTACGTCAATTTCATAGACAACATAATCCGACAAAATTAGAAATGCCCTGCTGTCATAACCTCTGAACGGATTAGGTAACATTTTAGATTTGTTAGGATTATAGTGGAACGAAACACGTTCCCGGTATTGTTCACCCCTGCTTCTTTTAGGTTTTTAGCATTGACACTTAATTTTAAATTGGACTGAAATGATAATATATAAATGAAAGACAATTTATTTTATAATATAAATACTTAAAATAAACTCAGTTAGGTGTGACAAGCTGGTATATAAATAGATTATAATAAATTCAACGTCAATCATAACTGTAACATGTTATTTGTACTTTTGTTACTAAGTGGACACTAAAAATAACCTTTTTTAACTTCTGTCTAATGCTATAATAAATGGAGTATAGGTATTACCACTTATAAATAATAATAATAATAATATCCTGGGACATTTTTACACACGGTTACCTGATCCCAAACTAAGCAGAGCTTGTACTATGGAAACCAGTTAACTGATATTACTACATATACTACTTTTTTATTTGTAAATACACACTTAATATACATATACACCCAGACTCGAGACATACAGACATGTTCATGCACACAAATGCATGTCCCGGGTAGGAATCGAACCTACGACCTGCAGCGTGAAAGGCGCCACGCCAACCACGCTAACGGGCCCGTCAAATAATGAAAGGTACAGGTTCAATCCCCAGCTCGCACACCAGGGATATTTTAATTTCGGGTGGAAATCGTTTCTTCAATAACATATTTTTTTAATTGAAATAATAATGTAACATAACATAAGATATACGTCACGACTTTTATCCTCATTCGGGGGTAGTCAGAGGCTTGAGTGGCCATACACCACCACATTGTGGCATAACCAACTCAAAGCCCACGTTTCACCAGATAGTCAGAACCCAACGTGACAGGTGGTGAACCTTGTCGCCGTGTATACAGGAACTGACTATTAAATGCATTTAGGGGGGAGGGGGTCGAGCAAAAGCTCACCAAATATCACGTGGGAGAGAGGGGGGTCTTGGCGAATCTCACGTTTTTTTTTTACCGCAAGAAACAGTGTAAAATTGCAAGAAAACTGGATTAAATTAAGTAAAACGCGTTTCTCCTCTAGAATATAGCATTTCGAAAAATCTTACGTGAGATTAGAGGGGGAGGGAGGGGGTCGAGCAAAATCTCGCGAAATCTCACCAAGGGGGAAGGTCGAAACATCTAAAAAAATCACCTCACGTAATTTATGGACGCCCCTTTATTAGGTACTACTCCACCAAGCCAACTAGGAGCCTGTCAAATATAACACCCGCACGAAAAGGCGGTGTGCAGGTGTGGCGGGCGGGAAGCCGCAGGCGGTGGCGGGTGTGCGGGCGGGGAAGCCGCATTCCATCCGAGTTCCTAGTTGGCTTGGTGGATAGTAACCGGTGACTACTTCAGGAGCCTGCCGCGCCCGAGCAGTTTTGACGTCAGACATATACATTATGTCATAACACGAGAGCTAGGGCGAGTCATGCGAGGCATCTTGATGTACCTACCAAATCATCTACACCGTCCTAGCGTTCATTTTCGTCATAGGAACATTCTTAAGCAATGATAAAACAATGTGTAATACGTAAAAATGCAAATTTTATAATAGCTCTCGCCTTGAATGGACGGACAATGGCGTCGGAGTCACCTCACACAATAGATAAGCAATTTGTCCGTCCAAGATGTAATATGTAAGCATCTACGAGCATATAACTAGATATTTGTTTCATCTTCCTATTCTATTCACTGTATTGTCACTGATATGCACTAGTGCATTTAAAAAATGTAACGTCACGATTTTATCCCCATTCGGGGGTAGTCAGAGGCTTGAGTGGCCATACACCGCATTGTGGAGGTATTAACCAACTCAAAGCCCACGTTTCACCAGATAGAACTCAACGTGACAGGTGGTGAACCTTGTCGCCGTGTATACAGGAACTGACTATTACCTAATCCCGAGGGATAGGTAGGTTAGGTGTAATTTCTAGCCTGTACTGTCCTACTGCAGGGCAAAGGCCTCCCCTCCCTTTTCCCACTTGCTCCGGTCTATGGCTACCCGGGACCAATCCGTCAAGTAGGAGTCCAGCTCATCCCGTCATTTTTTCCTGGGCCTGCCGCGTTGTCGTTTCCCGCTGTTAGGGATCCACTGCGTGGTTGCTTTTGCCCACGTTTCCGGCATGCAGCAGATGTGGCCCGCCCTGTTCCACTTCAGTCATGCTACTGATTGGCGGCGTCATCATCAGGCGCATGCCTCGCGCGAGCACTCAGTTTTGACGTCGGAACGCATAGACGTAATGTCATAATTTGAGTGCTCGGGTGAGGCATGCGCGCCATATGGACACATCTATTGGCGGCGTCTTCATCAGGCGCATGCCTCGCGCGAGCACTCAGTTTTGACGTCGGAACGCATAGACGTAATGTCATAATTTGAGTGCTCGGGTGAGGCATGCGCGCCATATGGACACATCTATTGGCGGCGTCTTCATCAGGCGCATGCCTCGCGCGAGCACTCAGTTTTGACGTCGGAACGCATAGACGTAATGTCATAATATGAGTGCTCGGGTGAGGCATGCGCGCCATATGGACACATCTATTGGCGGCGTCTTCATCAGGCGCATGCCTCGCGCGAGCACTCAGTTTTGACGTCGGAACGCATAGACGTAATGTCATAATATGAGTGCTCGGGTGAGGCATGCGCGCCATATGGACACATCTATTGGCGGCGTCTTCATCAGGCGCATGCCTCGCGCGAGCACTCAGTTTTGACGTCGGAACGCATAGACGTAATGTCATAATATGAGTGCTCGGGTGAGGCATGCGCGCCATATGGACACATCTAATGGCGGCGTCTTCATCAGGCGCATGCCTCGCGCGAGCACTCAGTTTTGACGTCGGAACGCATAGACGTAATGTCATAATATGAGTGCTCGGGTGAGGCATGCGCGCCATATGGACACATCTATTGACCTACGTCAGATATTCGTGTTTTGATTTCAGGAGTTTCGAGTTAATAAGAACTTCTGTCTACCTGTTATACAGATGTTAGTACAGACAGTTTAACAATATAATAAATGTTATCTTAATTATCTTAGCGTAATTATAAATTAGTTTTCCGAAACCCGTGTGACTCCATTGTTGGGATTGCCAAATGCTTTTTGTTTCTGGTTTGTTCTCACGTGTCTGCAATACTGGTTAGACATTCCTGTTTGAATAATGCCATTAAATTAAAATGATTGGAGTCTGTCCTTCAAGTCCTAGCCTCATTATCATTACGCCTGTATCCCCCAAAGGGGTAGGCAGAGGAATACTTCGTCGTTCGTTTTACCCCCAAGTATTATTTCGCACTTCTGAAACACTTAGTCCGGGTTCCCTAGAACATTTTTTTTTACTAGTATCAAGCTAATTTTCTGTGTAGCTTCATTTTGATGAGACGCTCAACAATTTCTGTACGAAAAATCTTGATTGTGGGAGGTAAGAGGGGTGATGATGATGATTTGATGATTCTCAAAAAATGATTACCGTTTTTTTGTTAAATTGATGATAATTATCTAAATTATTCGAAAAAATATTTGTCCTACGAAATGTATGGTTTGATTTAAAAGTCCCCTCTTTCCAACATGTATCGATAACGAGTTCATCAAAAATGATTACTAACCAGCTGATATGATATTTTTTCCAATAATTTAGATAATTATCGTTAGAAATAACAAAAAAAAATACCCATTTAGTAATATTTTTTTGAGAATCATCAAATCAACATATTTTATACCTGCTACCCCTCTTACCTACCACAATCAAGATTTTTACAGAAATTGTTGGGCGTCTCATCAAAATGAAGCTACTCACGGAAAATTAGCTTGACCTAAAAAATAAATGCACTAGGGAACCCGGACTATTATTTGCTTACTGGAGCAATTTTTTTTTATCAATAGATTTTTTTATTTATGTACCCAAAATATTCTGAATCATGTGTAGAATCATAGTTTAAAAGGATGCCCATGATTTCAAATTCACCCTGTATATGCTACGGTAACTGCTTGAATGCTTGTTTGCCAACTTAGAAAAAAGTATCTAACAATGTTTTCGTAGTACAATAACAAGAAATATCGGAAGAGGATTGTAAGAAAAAAACGCATTGACTGACCAAATAATGTCACGGTTACTTTTTGTCAACTTCAAGCTTGTTAAACTATTTTTTGTTGTCAGTTTATTCAGCATTCTGCGTCGTAACTACTGAATTGTGTTTACAAATTGTAGGCACACGCTTCCATTTTGTTACTAATTTCCCGTGGGAATTTCAGGAAATTTACGTAACCAAAAGTAACCAAAATGTTTTGTGACTTCATCAATTAAGTATTAAGTACCTATGTATCTTCTGAGTAGCCTATTAGTCTTTTTATCTGGGTCTGGGTGTCACTGGGATCGCCCCCAGTCCATTGTACGGTACCCATAGTACAAGCGTTGCTTAGTTTGGGACCATACAGTTGGTGTGGTCTGTCTATATGAGGTACTAGCTGTGCCCCGCGGCTTCGCCCCCTTGGTATTTACATTAGCCTATGTCTTATTCCAGAGCCTACACTATCTACGTTTCAAATTTCATTCAAATCGGTTTAGTAGTTATGGAGATACGTGGTAACAAACATTCACACGCACTTTTTTTATGGAACTGAGATGGCACACAAGCGTACGGCCCGCCTGATGTGAAGCAGTTCCGTAGCCTATAGATGCTTGCAATACCAAAGGTCTTGTTCGCACGTTGTCGACCTGAAAGGGAGTGGGATGGAGGGAGGGGAAGGAGGGGTTGGGCTTCCGGCTCTCTCATCGTACGAAACGCAGCAGTAATAGCTACTTTACGCCGATCTTCTGTGAGAGGGTGGTACTACCCCGGTCCAGCCCGTATGAGCTGCAGTCACTTGGCTACAGCTTGGCTCTACCACCTTTAAACCACTTATTAGGATTATAATCAGTACCGAAGTTCGTACTTAAATAGCCAATGGCAATAAAGCAAGTTTTGTACAAATGTTCTGTCGGATGCGCGCGCGCGTCTCGCTCGAGCGGTTGCGTTCCAAATTGGAACAAGCGCGCGCCATTGGTCTATTTGTTTTGGGGTTACGTTGGAATAAGTTAAAAGCCATACAAAAGCCATGAAACGATTGCTATGAAAACAAGTATACTTATTTTCTTAGATAATTTATCAGTTGAACAGTCAGCTTCAAGGTAGAGCCAAGCTGTAGCCAATTGACTGCAGCTCAAGGGCTCGAGCGGGGTAGAACCACCCTCTCACTGAAGATGTGCGTAACAACATAGCTATTATAGCTACGTTTCGTGTGATGAATAAGAGCCAGAAGACCAGGTTATATGTTTTAGCTATAACCCCAAAATACATAAGGGGGCGTCCATAAATTACGTGAGACATTTATGGGGGGGGGAGGGGGTCGAGCAAAATCTCACCAAATCTCACGTGGGGGAGAGGGGGGTCTCGGCATATCACACGTAATTTTTTTACCGCAAGATACAGTGTAAAATTGTAAGAAAACTGGGATAAATTAAATTTTATTTTTAAACTAAACTTAACTTTAACTTTTACTGTAACTTTTTTTTGTTAAATTAATTAAAACATGTTTCTCCTCTAGAATATAGATTTTGAAAAATCTCACGTGAGTTTAGAGGGGGAGGGAGGGGGTCGAGCAAAATCTCACGAAATCTCACCAGGAAGGGGTCGAAAAATCTCAAAAATCACCTCACGTAATTTATGGACGCCCCCTAATTAAAATAAAATTAATTAATAATTTAGATCTTTTAGCGTAAAGTGGCATAGGTATCCACAGAGTAAAGATGGTCCATGGGTATGACCACGGACCACGGCTATCCTCTAGATGAGAATATTGTCTTGTTTCATACCTTTTGGAGCGTGATTTTAATTAGTCGGGTTTTAGTTTTTGAACTTACTTTTTGGGACACCTGTCACGTTGGGTTCTGACTATCTGGTGAAACGTGGGCTTTGAGTTGGTTAATACCTCCACAATGTGGTGGTGTATGGCCACTCAAGCCTCTGACTACCCCCGAATGGGGATAAAAGTCGTGACGTTTTTTAAACAACTTACTTTTTGTCATACGGAACCACATATCATTAGAGATCGTTGTCCCAGTTCGTCAGAAGCATAGCAATGCGTCAAGACGGTCGCGAATCGCTCCCAGCTCATTTGAATGCGGCGCTACACTCGAGTTTGGTGACGATTTGCTCAGCAATTTAATAGCTTTGACCGTTGATGTGTCATTGTAAAGTATATATTATTCTTATTTCAAGTCAAAGTCAAAATGTTATTTATTACTAGCTGTGCCCCGCGGCTTTGCCCGCGTGGAAATTGATCTGTAAGATGAGCCTATATCTTAGTCTCTAGTAGTTATGGAGATACGTGGTAACAAATATTCACACACACACTTACTTTCTCATTTATATTATTAGTAGGATAGGATACCCTATGGCTTATTTCAGAGCCTACACTATCTATGTTTCAAATTTCATTAAAATAGGTTTATTAGTTATTGAGATACGTGGTAACAAACATTCACACACACCTACTTTCGCATTTATTATATTAGTAGGATATGATAGGATAGTAGGATACATGTAAGCCAAATAAAGCACTTACGAAAAGTCAAGATAGATATTACCACCGGTTCGTTATGTTGCTTCCATTGAGAAGAGCCGGCAAGAAACTTAATGGTTACTCTTTTCAATAGAAAATTGAGGCGCTCATATCCAGCTGCAATCACTGATTAGTAAACGATCGGAGGTTAAGCAACGCTTGTCAAGGTCAGTTAGACATGGGTGACCATTATTGGCATTTGAACTGAGCGTCTCCGTGCTTCGGAGGGCACGTAAAAAGTCGGTCCCAGTTGTTATCATCTAGGCAGCAGTCGTTAAGCCTTGTCAGAGAGGCCTTCGGGCGGCTTGAAAAACTCTGACACCAGGTTGGCCACTAACCATACGATAAGAATATGAGCTGGGGCAATACAGACATGTTTTCAACATTATTTTCCGCGAATGGTTGAGTCATTATATTCTAGATAATCTTTTATATTGGGACTAGGCCCGCCACACACTTCCACCACTGTTACTCCTGTAAGCCAGGATCGACAATGAAATAAAATCTAAATCTAACGTCACGACTTTTATCCCCATTCGGGGGTAGTCAGAGGCTTGAGTGGCCATACACCACCACATTGTGGAGCTATTAAGTCAACTCAAAGCCAGATAGTCAGAACCCAACGTGACACGTGGTGAACCTTGTCGCCGTGTATACAGGAACTGACTATTACCTAATCCCGAGGGATGGGTAGGTTTCCTCACGATGTTTTCCCTCACCGTAAGCGAACTATAAATTATGCACATAGATGAAAATCCATCCATTGGTGCATGCCCAACCGGGAATCGAACCTGGGACCTTCTAAATGCTAGCCCAACCTGTTCGCCCCTAGGCTACAGTCGCTCGACAATTATTTTAGACAATCTCCCTTACATCTCTGCCTACCCCATTGAGGTGTGCATGGGTGATAGTATGGCGTGTTACAAAACAAGGAAGCTTAAGGCCTTCACGCGCCGGACAGAGCCGGTAACAATTAATAATTAATTGTTGGTTCATGTTGCAACTGTGTTGCTTCGATCTCCAAGGTTCGATTTCTTGACGTTACCAAATAGTAATCTGACGGATTCTTATGGGGGACAATGTAACCTGCACAATAATACAATACAACGTCACGACTTTTATCCCCATTCGGGGGTAGTCAGAGGCTTGAGTGGCCATACACCACCACATTGTGGAGGTATTAACCAACTCAAAGCCCACGTTTCACCAGATAGTCAGAACCCAACGTGACAGGTGGTGAACCTTGTCGCCGTGTATACAGGAACTGACTATTACCTAATCCCGAGGGATAGGTAGGTTTCCTCACGATGTTTTCCCTCACCGTCAGCGAACTGTAAACCTGTACAAGAGGTGTTTATTACTTATCTGTGGCGCTGTCGAATGTCAATGTCACAAGAGAAACGTCACATAATGGTTTGTGAAGTTAGGGCTTGTAGAGTAAGGCGAAGGCTAGACGTAAAGTATATGCTGTTGTCCGTCAGTATGGTAAATAATGATGGATGTCATTACATTGGCGCAGGCTACACGTTCAGTATTTATTCCTTCAGTATCGTGACGTAGTTCGTACAGTGCAGACGTCAAATGAAACACGAAAGCTTGTATGGATTAATAATAATAATAATAATATCCTGGGACATTTTTGTACACACGGTTTTGTTGTTGTTTATTTTAGTTTTATTACCTTAGCGCTTGGTTTAATCCGCAATCTCAGAAGACATGTCCACTCTATTGCTTTCGCGGCGTATATACCACAAACTGTCATTTTGGAATTGAAATTCGTGGTAAATACTGTCATCCATCAGTACACTAGCCTACACGATCAGTTTGGACCACGGTATTTGATAAATAATGACGTACCACAGTATTTACTTTACGTCTAGCCTTCGCCTAAGAAGCTTGGGCTCTGCATGAGATCTGATAACTTTTTGACAGTGCGGTCTGGTCTCGTCAACATTTTACATGAAAATGTTTTTGGTGGGATTTAATTTGACTACTTGCCATTAATTTTGCCATGGACCAATTACTAAGGGGACTGGGCCTAAGCAACTCGGCCGAGTGGTCGGCCGAGTACTAACATCGACATAAAACGAAGCGAGTAGTTCAGCTATTTACCGGTAAATAGATGCCACGCATTCCGGGAAAATGACCACGCGTTGTTTCATAGAGATATCTACTAAGAACGTCTCTTCTAATTGAAATTTCTATGGCTATTACTCATGCATGGATATATATTTTTCGAAAATCTAAAACACACTGTATTATTATTTTTTTGGAGTAAGATCTTTTTCTTGGAGCCATAAAACTAGTAATTCTTACATATTATACCGAATACTAAATAATTTAATGATTGAGTTTGCAATACTACATGTGATATGAACTTTATGTGCATATTAAGTATGTATTTACAAATAAAAAAGTAGTATATGTAGTAATATCAGTTATCTGGTTTCCATAGTACAAGCTTTGCTTAGTTTGGGATCAGGTAACCGTGTGTACAAAAATCTCCCAGGATATTATTATTATATAATTAAAGACTGTAATGCCGTGTAATCGTTAGCTGGTATACTAAGCTTACGACTTTCATATTACGTCATGTTTATATAAGTTATGTATGAATAGAGGACAGTTTACATATTCCATACACATGAATAAACATTTAATTATTAATGTTACGGCCGAAGACTCAAAGGTTACTCAAATTTTTAAATCCCAGTTAGCAGTTTGAGACGTCGTTATACAGGCTGGTGACGACATCATGACAATAATTGAAACCACATACTGGGTATCACATTAGTAGTTCGCACATAAAATATTATTAAATTATATTCAAAGGTATTGCCACGGGATTGCTTTTTTATTTTGACTATTTTAACTTTACGCCTACAAAGATACCGCTAAAAACATCGAAGCGATGTTGCCACGCTTGTACTTACAGGCCAGTCTATGAGGTCGGTAGACGTTTATAAAGGCTGTTGTGTTTTGTTTAGACTATTTCCGCATTTAATTTGTTTGAAAATTTGAAATTTTGGACTTTGGTAAACCTAATTTTATAATTTTAATGTGTTGTAATTGACTAGCAGGGATCGTGTTTTAATTTATTGTCACTATGTCGTCACCACCCTGTATATCGTTTTTGTATGGCACGTCAAAGTTAAGCAGCTCTCAAATTTGAGAAGTCTTTGAGTATTCGGGCGTTAGATAGTATGTACGGGCTGGCTCGCTAGCCACCCTCACACAGAAGATCGGCGTAAAGTAGCTATTATACCAGCTTTGCATACAATGAGTGATAGAGCCGGCTTTCATAAAAATAGCGGTGCTATTGTAATGTATAGTATTATGGATATATGGTGTGACATTTGACAGATGTCAGATTGATTAGTTCCCGCTTTTGATTATTTTGTCATTAGACTAAATTAATGTTTAGTAAAGAAATTGCAGCAGAAGCAGTGGTAGCCGATTGGTTAAGCACGCGTCTTGCGGGCTTAAGGTCCTGGGTTCAAACCCTGGCTCACACTTGGATTTTTCGAAATCTATGTGTGAATCATAACTTTAATATGATTATCACTTGCTTACGGTGAAGGAAAACATCGTGAGGAAACCTGCATGTCTTTAGACATGTGAAATCCACCAACCCGCACTGGGCCAGCGTGGTGGATTATGGCCTGAACCCCCTCGCATTGAGGGGAGGCCCGTGCCCAGCAGTGGGACGTTAAAAGGGCTAAATTATTATTATTATTATTGTTATAAAGAAATTAGAAGAATAATTTAAAAGGGACTAGACAAGATACAATTCCACCACTGTTACTCCCACAGAGTAAAGACTAAAGAAAGAGGTGCCCTTACTAGATATATGTATGAAAAAAAAAACGTGGTCATTGTTTATTCATTTTCATTGTTCTATCTACCGGTAAATAGTTGAACTACTCGCTTGGTTTTATGTCGATGTTAGTACTAGGCCGACCACTCGGCCGACTTGCTTAGGGCCAGTCCCCTCAGTAATTGGTCCATGGTTACTCCTGTAAGTCATCTACCAACGAGCCAGGAAAGAAATTAGAAGTGAACCTGCTAGTTTGGTTTATAAGATTTCACAGAAGGCTGAAGAACATTACAACTAGAGTAGCGGCATTTTACGATGGCCGGTTTATCATGTGGGGGTGGGGAAGAAAATGAACCTTATTATACCGGAATAACACTGGCCGTTTAGAAAAATGAATGCGAAAATGAATTTAATTCCGTTATAATAAGGTTTATCCTTTCCCCTCCCACGTGTAAAACCGGCCATCATAACGTGCCGCAGGTATAAGTAGTTTCGATAGCTCCTCCGGTACTTCCAAAGTTGTGGGATGCATCCTTGTAATTTCATTACAAAAAAAGTGACATAACGGAAATGGGAAAAAATATTAGAAATTTCCAATTCCAATAATAATGTAATCAGATTCAGCTTTGCATGTTACCTGGGGCCTTACCACCACCTCTTATAGCAGTTTTGTTTTAACGTTTCAGCGGCCATTTGTGCAATGACGTTTCTTATTGTCATGACAATAAGGTACGTCATTGCACAAAAAGTCGCTGAATCGTTAAAACGTTCCTATAATTGAATCGCGATAAGAGGTCGTGGTAAGCCCCCTGATGCCATGAAATGATTACTTAATGACACCTAATGACATGACGTAATGATGAATTAGAGGATAATGATTCAGTCTTCATTATACGATAGAAAGTAACATTATAGATTGGATTGAATATTAATATTTCTTAGAAAGTATTGCGAATACGGGGACAGGTGACGCATAGACTCATCATGACCGGTTTATAAAGGACTTTTAGTAATAAAATTAATTATACAATCGATAGTAGAGGTGCCTGGGTACAGGGTAATACCACCCTCTCACAGAAGATCGGCGTAAAGTAGCTATAATAGATGCGTTTCGTACGATGAGTTAGAGAGCTGGAAGCCCCCTCCTTCAGGTATTCGGCAACGTGCGAGCGATGGCTTTGATATTGCAAGCATCTACAGGCTACGGTAACTGCTTAACATCAGGCGGGTGGTCCGCTTTTGCCACCTTAGTAACATAAAAAACACCGGTAGTATTTTGGTATCATTGCGTATGACATCCGGGTCAAACTACTCCATGGTGTCCCAATGCGAGTGAACAAATGACCTCGCTGCCTGCCCCCTGGGTTATTAGATCGGTATAATAGTTTCAATACTACTCATTTAACTCAGGAGTGTCGCGTCACTCCATTCTATTTACATAACTGATTCTTATAAATACGTACGTGGGTAATACGTAATTACACGGACCTACCATCCTTTGGACTCCGCCCTAGGAATAACTTGCATCGAAATAATTCCGAAAAAACAATGCGGTAATTGTAGCAATAAATTTATTTTAAAATAGTAGTAAAGATAGTGGGTTGGTATGAGAGGTATTTTAAATCACAACATACACAAAGTGGGAGACATGAGACTATCCAAATTAGTATGGACTAAACGGAGTCCTTGGACATAGTATGACTCAGTTGATCGCGGAAAATAATGTTGAAAACATGTCTATATTGCCATTACACCTCCTTCTTTAGTGAATTAATGCACATCAAAATGCCTTTAAATTGATTGTCTTTGTCGTATTGCGAGATTTGCGAGAACACGATTGAATATGAGCACGATTTAAAAAAAAAAAATTGATAGCCAATGCAAAAAAGACAAGCCCGCTGAGTTTCTTGCCTTGAATGAAGTAAAAAATGCAAAAATGACAATTTGGAAGTGCCCCCTAAATGAAATAAACTATTTGACTTTGACTCACTTATGTGTTTCGCAAATTTTTCTTACAGTGCGGAGTTAAAATAATGGTTATTCCGTGTAGCACTATGATACCGGTTTATCACGAGAGGTGAGCGGGTACTTATAACGATCAAGATGATTAGTATCACGCCAATATCTCGACAGGGTAGTCAGAGATGTTGCAATTTGTGCTACCACTTTCAATATATATTTTTTCATGTGACCGAGGTGGCAAACAAATGTACGGCCCGCTTGATGTTAACCATTTTCAATATTTTTTTATTTATTCGACTGAGGTGGCAAACAAGCCTACGGCCCGCCTGATGTTAAGCAGTTACCGTAGCCTAATGCTTGCAATACCAAAGGCATTACTCGCACGTTGCCGACCTGAAGGGGAGAGGGACAGAGGGAGCGAAAGAGGGGATATTGGGCTTCCGGTTCTCTCACTCATCGTACCAAACGCAGCTGTAGCGACTTACTGTGTGCTGTGCTACTTTACGCCGATCTTCTGTGTAAGGGTGGTAACCTTATTTTCAATGACCCAAAAGTCATTTTTAAAGGCGATAAATATATGCTCTCCTCTCCGAGCCAGTCTGTGTGAACGGACCCTTAGTAGTCTCCTTGCCAGAACCTTGACTTTGTTGACCTTATTATATTTTAAGCCATTTATGTTATTAATTATTCAGGAAATAGTTTAAGCTTTAATTTACTTATAATTTGAATACCAGGGTCACGGGTTGTGTGAGGAGGTCATGTCATGCTGTAAAAAGATCCATGGACCAATTAACGTTTGGAATGCGCACTAGGAAAAACTTAAAGCGAACTATCGTACCAATAAATAAACTTGAAGTGTCTGTTTGTAATGTCCAAATGACAGCTTTTTACTAAATGCATACGAAAGTATATTATGATTGGTAAAACACTAACAACGTTTCAGGGGGCTTACCACGAACTCTTATTGCGATTCAATAACAGGATCGTTTTAACGTTTCAGCGACTTTTTGTGCAATGACGTACCTTATTGTCATGACAATAAGAAACGTCATTGTCACGTCATTAAAACGTTCCTATAATTGAATCGCAATAAGAGGTCGTGGTAAGCCCCCTGGACTGTATTAATAACATCATAATCAACAACTTTTACTTTTGTTCTATGACAAAAATCATGCTTTAAAAAGTATGAAACAAGAAAATATTCTCATCTAGAGGAAAGCCGTGGTCCGTGGTCATATGCCAATTTGCACTAAAGTACCTAAACGGACCACGGCTATCCTCTAGATGAGAATATTTTCTTGCGTCATACTTTTTAGAGCGTGATTTTTTGTTAAATGTATTATGTTCTATAAAATTCATTGAACAAACGTAATCATTGATTATAATGGATTGTGATTGGTCGAGCGTAAATTTTATACACCTTACGTATGACGTATTTCGGAAACTTTTAGTCTTAGAGTACGGAGTTCAAAGGTTAGTCAGTCCGTGGAGAGTTCCGGAAACGCATACATGTGAAAGTTTGTTTGTTGCTCAATCACGCCGAAACGGCTCGTCGAATTTGAATGAAACTTGGCCCACATATAGATTACATTCTGGATTACCACATCAGGTTTATATTTCTACGCCAGCAAAAACTAGTACTTAAGTTTATTGATTGCTCGCATCAAGGTGAGAATCGACAGTTTAAGATGTTTTTCAAGATGGCTGACCAGTTACTATATAGGTATTATTAAAAGAGGTATTATTATGTCCACGGCCGTTCTATTATTCTTATTTATTATACTAATTTATCTTATTTTATTTTGCAATTAGATCTGTAATAATATACCTACCCGATTTTTTTTTATAAATCTTCTGGTATTTTAGTAATTCACCCTGGTCTGGGTGTCACTGGGATCGTCCCCAGTCCATTGTACGGTACCCATAGTACAAGCGTTGCTTAGTTTGGGACCATACAGGGCATAGAGTCTCAAAATTGTCCATTGCAAAATCACTGGTTTCTCATAAATTATCTTCGAGATGGCCAGAGGACTGCTTACAGATAGCCAACTACATGTCGACCGCCAAGTATTTACGATTTACAATGAAGAATTCACGGAGATAATATCAGAGACCAGTAGTTTCGCAATTGACAATTGTTAGGAGACTCGAGGCACAGTTGGTGTGTCTGGCGATTTTATTTAAATGTAACTAAAAATGAAATGTAACGTCACGACTTTTATCCCCATTCGGGGGTAGTCAGATGCTTGAGTGGCCATACACCACCACATTGTGGAGGTATTAACCAACTCAAAGCCCACATTTCACCAGATAGTCAGAACCCAACGTGACAGGTGGTGAACCTTGTCGCCGTGTATACAGGAACTGACTATTACCTAATCCCGAGGGATAGGTAGGTTTCCTCACGATGTTTTCCCTCGCCGTCAGCGAACTGTAAATTATGCACATAGATGACAATTTATCCATTGGTGCATGCCCCACCGGGGATCGAACCTGGGACCTTCTGATTGCTAGCCCAACCTGTTCACCCCTAGGCTACAGTCGCTTTAAATGTATTAAACAGAATGAGTATATTGCTTCGCCAGATTAGAAAAATAAAAAATGTGTACAAAAGAACAACGCTATGTAAGCACTCAGCCATTGTCGCTATGAAACAGTAAGTCATTATTATCAAACTAACTCACTCCTAGATATCTTAAGTTCGGTTTTGAAGTTGAGATCAATTTAATACCGACCTAAGTTTTTCTTAAGACCTCAAAAGGCCGCGTATCTCAAGGCGCACCGCTCCGTACATAGTAGGTCACATACTCTATAACGAACTGGCCTAACGAGTATGCGTAGTTCACTAACGGCCATTCCACACGACACGATTTGATTGACAACTCGATCGACCGTAAATTGGGCGACAGATTGAACACAGAACGTTTGCCGTTGCCAATTTTATTAAATAATGGCGTGCTAGATAGTTTTTACCCGACTACGGCGGAGGGTTATGATTTTGACCAGTATGTATGTATGTATGTGCATCTGTTCCCACCTAACTTCCAAACTACTTGTCGTAATTTTACAAATGAGGTATCGTTAGAAGCTTCGAAGCGGCTTAATGGCGCGCTGGTTATAGGCTATGTGACGTCACATAAAATTGCATATGGCGCCCACTAGAGGACACCGGTCAAAATCATAACCCTCCGCTGTAGTCAGGTAAAAAGTAAGTTTAAAAACTAAAACCCGGCTACTGAAAAATCGCGCTCTAAAAAGTATGAAACAAGAAAATATTCTCATCTAGAGGATAGCCGTGGTCCGTTTAGGCATATGACCACGGACCACGGCTATCCTCTAGATGAGAATATTTTCTTGTTTCATACTTTTTAGAGCGCGATTTTTCAGTAGTCGGGTTTTAGTTTTTACAAGAAACGATTGTGAACATTACCAAGAAACAGGGAGATATGACACTAAACAATATGGTATGCTCTACAAAACTGAGTCCATGGAATCAGTGGTTCGAGGAAAATAATGTTGATAATTTCGTATTCTATTTAAGCAGTGGTAGCCGATTGGTTAAGCACGCGTCTTGCGGGCTTAAGGTCATGGGTTCAAACCCTGTGGATTTCACATCACATCTATGGATTTTTCGAAATCTATGTGTGAATCATAACTTTAATATGATTATCACTTGCTTACGGTGAAGGAAAACATCATGAGGAAACCTGCATGTCTTTAGACATGTGAAATCTACCAACCCGCACTGGGCCAGCGTGGTGGATTATGGCCTGAATCCCCCTCGCATTGAGGGGACGCCCGTGCCCAGCAGTGGGACGTTAAAAGGGCTAAATTATTATTATTATTAATTTCGTATTCTGGTAAATAACACTGCGAAATTGCGAGTGCAATAACAGATGTGTGAATGTCGTTGCATGTAGTGCGCCTGAGTACAAGTCCAGTGATTGCAATGTCAGGAGGCATTGGTATTATAAAACGAAATTTGTTCCACTTTAAAGGTTGGCACTCATCTATCAACACGGCACCCGACCAGCACCGCCTCGTCGGTCGGCGTCCACTAACTGAACCGGAAATAAGTGGACCACGCGCTGACCACGCGGTGTTCACTCGTTGACCACGCGCGGTCCACTGGTTGATCACGTGACGTTTATGGTGTAAAAGCAGCGTCCGCCCGCGGACCACCTGTCGACAACGAGTGGACGCCGAGCGGCGAGGCGGTGCTGGTCGGGTGCCGAGTTGATAGGTGAGGTGCCAACCTCTAAACAGGAAGATGCTTGATTTACGCGAGAATAGGAAGTCTCTTCGAGTAAAAGCAAGCCAAACAAGGCTAGGGAAAGCGTTGTGTTTAATCGATTAATAATAAATACTTAACTAGCGTAAGTAATTTCGTAATCGATTCTTGTAATAATCGAATCAGCGTTACACTGGCTGACGATTGTTGTAACTAATGAGTCTGTACCTACTTGAACTTATAAATATACGTATATATTTTCATAATAATGCATTTAGTAAGAAGCTGTTTGACAATTTTGACATTACAAACAGACACTTCAATTATATTCATTTGTATATTGATTACAAGCTTTTGCCAGCGACTTTGTCCGCGCATAAATAAAAAAATTAAAAAAGTAGCCTATGTGCTATTCCAGACTATAATATATCTCTGTGCCAAATTTCATCCAGATCTGTTCAGCCGTTCTGGCGTGATTGAGTAACAAACATCCATCCATCCATCCATCTAAACTTTCACATTTATAATATTAGTGGGATAACGAAATTGGACACTAGACAGATACCTTGAATCACGCTACAATTTGATTGCCAATTCGAACTAATTGGCAATAGTGTTGTATGGAACGGGCTTAACATTATTTTCTATCACAGGATCGGCGCGCGCGCATGTTCCACGCGTCACTGGCGAAACGCTCAGTCGACGCGCTGCCACCGCACCGATCGGACGTCCCGGCTGATAAATGGATAAATAAATTAAATTAAGTGCCCGTGAAGTGTGTATGTGAAATGTTATTGTGATTCCGTGGAGTGTGGAGTTATTTGGCAAAAAAAAATATAGTGTTTTTTTTTTATTAAAAAAAAAAAGAAGAATGCAGGGCAGGGACAAACTTTGTGCGAAGCTGACCAGTGCGTTCCTAAGGAAATGGTGTAAGTAGATATTTTTATTTTTTTATACTAGTTTTCTTCTTATCGTATGGTTAGTGGCCAAACTGGTGTCAGAGTTGTTCAAGCCGCCCGAAGGCCTCTGACAAGGCTTAACGACTGCTGCCTAGATGACAACAACCGGGACCGACTTTTTACGTGCCCTCCGGAGCAAGGAGACGCTCTGTTTGAATGCCACTAAATGGTCACCCATCTCTAGCTGACCTTGCCAAGCGTTCCTTAACCTTCGATCGTTTACCGATCAGTGATTGCAGCTGGCTATGAGCGGCTTTATACTATTACTAGTGCTTGTAGCAGTGATAGCCGATTGGCTAACGCGTCTTGCGGGCTTAAGGTCCAGGGTTCAAACCCTGGCTCACACCTCTGGATTTTTCGAAATCTATGTGTGAATCATAACTTTAATATGATTATGACTTGCTTACGGTGAAGGAATCCTGCATATCTTAGAAAATCTAAAAAAAAATCGAAAGACATGTGAAATCCATCAACCTGCACTGACTAATAATCTCTTTAAATTTGGCGGTAAGAGTTACAAAAAAGTGACATTTATAGCTGTCAATTAAATTTAATTAAAAATAGAACTTAGCAGAGATGTCATCTGTCATTTTTGTAGGACATGTAAAAAGTTAGCAGCTTTTAAATTTGATTTGTGTAATAGCTTTATGTAATATGACTATCTGGTCCAGTGGTTAAAGCTTAAGCTTAAGTAAGTAAGTAGATAAGTAGCTTAAGCTACTCGGCATACTAATGCTAATAGGGCCCTCAGTGTAATGTTTCTCATATTATAAGTAAACTAACTGTATACTATATAGTTTGCGTGTTTGGCATTTTGTATAGGTGATATTCCACTCGTCAAACTTCTTTGTCCAATTTCGATGCCCAACATTTGATCAAATTTCTTTAAAGGGTGCCCAAATGCCCATTCTACTCGTCAAATAAATTTAAAAAAAAAAACACACAAAAAAACATGTTATGTTAATGTCAAATAATAAATGTTTTCTTTCTTTTCTTTCAAATATCTTTGTCCAAGATTTCTTCGTGATTTGCGTAGTAGAGAAAAAATAATGGGGGTCGGGAAAATGTCAGGTTCATTTCATGGTTAACGCGAACGAATCGTTGTAGAAGCTAGTGATAAATAAATGAAAGGTGTGCTCAAATGTTTGGAATTTTTCTGACGATCCTTTCGGAAGACAATCGTGATGTTATACCGCGTGTAACAATAAAGAATCGAACCCGCGACCCTTTGTTGCGCACTCAAACATTCCAACAACACGGCTATCGATAAAACAAATATGTTTAATGTTATCCGTTTCGCAGAAGGATGTGTTTATACATTTTTGTTATTTTTACACTTATGTCTGTTTGTTTTTTGGCGACCAGATATAGCGATGAGATTAGGGATCCTTGAGAGGATATATACCCCAGATTACAGCTATGGTACTGGGTGGCAAGTGTCTTATCGATAAGGGCCATAACACACCGGGTAGCCATGGCGACGTCGCCAGCCACCGTAGCCAACTATTCGTATTGAAATGTATGGGAGGTAACACACCTGGCGACGGACTGGCGACGTCGCCAGTCAATACAAATTGTTTGGATACGTGACTGGCGACGTCGCCTGGCGTCCCCGTGTGTTAAGGTACGATTCCTACGATGTGGCGGTGACATGTGCCGCGACGGCAGACGGCGGCATTACAATTTGTATGAGACCGACTGACGTCTGCTGTCTGCCGCGTTCGTCGGAATCGTACCTTTATGGCTCTAATGGCGCAGAATATGACGAAAGTTTGATGAAAGTTGTTGAATTATGACGGATTTCGAAGTCTCCAGAAGTGGCTGACGTCTACAAGCGTTCCTTCAAATCGCTACGCTTCATGTATGGAAATACCGATCAGTGATTGCAGCTGGCTATGAGCGGCTTTATACTATTACTAGTGCTTGTAGCAGTGATAGCCGATTGGCTAACGCGTCTTGCGGGCTTAAGGTCCAGGGTTCAAACCCTGGCTCACACCTCTGGATTTTTCGAAATCTATGTGTGAATCATAACTTTAATATGATTATGACTTGCTTACGGTGAAGGAATCCTGCATATCTTAGAAAATCTAAAAAAAAATCGAAAGACATGTGAAATCCATCAACCTGCACTGACTAATAATCTCTTTAAATTTGGCGGTAAGAGTTACAAAAAAGTGACATTTATAGCTGTCAATTAAATTTAATTAAAAATAGAACTTAGCAGAGATGTCATCTGTCATTTTTGTAGGACATGTAAAAAGTTAGCAGCTTTTAAATTTGATTTGTGTAATAGCTTTATGTAATATGACTATCTGGTCCAGTGGTTAAAGCTTAAGCTTAAGTAAGTAAGTAGATAAGTAGCTTAAGCTACTCGGCATACTAATGCTAATAGGGCCCTCAGTGTAATGTTTCTCATATTATAAGTAAACTAACTGTATACTATATAGTTTGCGTGTTTGGCATTTTGTATAGGTGATATTCCACTCGTCAAACTTCTTTGTCCAATTTCGATGCCCAACATTTGATCAAATTTCTTTAAAGGGTGCCCAAATGCCCATTCTACTCGTCAAATAAATTTAAAAAAAAAAACACACAAAAAAACATGTTATGTTAATGTCAAATAATAAATGTTTTCTTTCTTTTCTTTCAAATATCTTTGTCCAAGATTTCTTCGTGATTTGCGTAGTAGAGAAAAAATAATGGGGGTCGGAAAAATGTCAGGTTCATTTCATGGTTAACGCGAACGAATCGTTGTAGAAGCTAGTGATAAATAAATGAAAGGTGTGCTCAAATGTTTGGAATTTTTCTGACGATCCTTTCGGAAGACAATCGTGATGTTATACCGCGTGTAACAATAAAGAATCGAACCCGCGACCCTTTGTTGCGCACTCAAACATTCCAACAACACGGCTATCGATAAAACAAATATGTTTAATGTTATCCGTTTCGCAGAAGGATGTGTTTATACATTTTTGTTATTTTTACACTTATGTCTGTTTGTTTTTTGGCGACCAGATATAGCGATGAGATTAGGGATCCTTGAGAGGATATATACCCCAGATTACAGCTATGGTACTGGGTGGCAAGTGTCTTATCGATAAGGGCCATAACACACCGGGTAGCCATGGCGACGTCGCCAGCCACCGTAGCCAACTATTCGTATTGAAATGTATGGGAGGTAACACACCTGGCGACGGACTGGCGACGTCGCCAGTCAATACAAATTGTTTGGATACGTGACTGGCGACGTCGCCTGGCGTCCCCGTGTGTTAAGGTACGATTCCTACGATGTGGCGGTGACATGTGCCGCGACGGCAGACGGCGGCATTACAATTTGTATGAGACCGACTGACGTCTGCTGTCTGCCGCGTTCGTCGGAATCGTACCTTTATGGCTCTAATGGCGCAGAATATGACGAAAGTTTGATGAAAGTTGTTGAATTATGACGGATTTCGAAGTCTCCAGAAGTGGCTGACGTCTACAAGCGTTCCTTCAAATCGCTACGCTTCATGTATGGAAATGACATAAGTCACGTGATCTACATAGCAACTTGTTGTTGATCTACATAGCGACGTTTGACATTTCCATACATTGTGAAGTCTATTCTATTCGATTAGCGTTCATGCCACTTGTCTAGGGGGGCTGTCTATTGCCGTTGCTATCGCTAACCACTTTTAACTGTCGTAAAGTTCGTAGTCTCCTTGCTATCACGATAGCAACGTAATAGCAAGGCTATAGAATATAATTATTATTATTATTATATCAGTCTACAGTGAGGGAAAACATCGTGAGGAAACCTACCTATCCCTCGGGATTAGGTAATAGTCAGTTCCTGTATACACGGCGACAAGGTTCACCACCTGTCACGTTGGGTTCTGACTATCTGGTGAAACGTGGGCTTTGAGTTGGTTAATACCTCCACAATGTGGTGGTGTATGGCCACTCAAGCCTCTGACTACCCCGAACGGGGATAAAAGTCGTGACGTTACATATCAGTCTACAGCGGACTATCTACCCATTTCTAACAAGATGTCAATAGTGTTTCCCCATTAGTTCACAGATGGCATTAAAATGACAGACGTCAAGAAACTTTACACCCTGAAAAGGCGATGACGAAATTAAAATTTTTATTGATTTTTTTTATTGAACATCTAATGTCCGGATCTGTCAAATGGATATTGGTAAAAAAAGGTCTTAAGCATTATTTTGGTATACATTTCATATAGTTGTGAGCCGCTGTGGAGAGAATATATAATTAAGGTTGAAAATTTTTGTAACATTTAAACATAAATACATTTTCTTTCACGGTCTGAAATTTCTTTTGGTATATTTCATAAAGCACATGGACCAATGGGTTCATCAGCAATTGTGCCGTGCCGGTGTCAAGTTACCGTTTTGAAACCTAGCCCTTAAATATAATGATGTTTGCTCAAGTAACAAATGGTGGTACACGACACTGGTTAACGAATCTGTAAAGTGAAACCCACAATAAGTCTCATAGTAAAGAAGATATCGTGATGATTGATCCTCTCGCCCTCTTGGTGCTCACTGAAGGAAGGATTTTGATTTTCATGCACAGGGGGCTTATCACAAGCTCTTATTGCGATTCAATTACAGGAACGTATTAACGTTTCAGCGACTTTTTGTGCAATGATGTACCTTATTGTCATGACAATAAGGTACATCATTAAAACGTCGTTAAAACGTTCCTATAATTGAATCACAATAAGAGCTTGTGGTAAGCCCCCTGAAAACTTAAATAAATCGCCAGAACACACCAACTGTATGGTCCCAAACTAAGTAACGCTTGTACTATGGGTACCGTACCGACTGGGGGCGATCCCAGTGACACCCAGACCAGGGCAAATTACGAAAACGCCGTTTCCGACATTTACGTCGTTATAAAAGCTACTTAAGCATCGTTTAGTTGTTAATAAAAGCTACTGAACCAATAGTATGAGGAGCGTGCTCACCCAGTATTTTTTTATAGAACTCATACTTTTAATATCTATAGTTTTTATTAATATTTTTTTTACCATTAACGCCAATACGACCGTGCAGTTTTTTATATATAAAAACCCATCAAGGTGATTTTAACATTGATTTTAATTATTTATGGCGTTGTTAAATATTTTAATTCATGTATGCTGTAAAAACAGCTTGCAAGAATTGACTCTTACACCAGGTTGGCCACTAAACATACAATAAGGGCCATAAGGGCCATAACACCCCGGGACGCTAAGGCGACGTCGCCGGCTACGTATCCAAACAATTCGTAGTGATGGCGACGTCGCCAGTCCGTAGCGAGGTGTTTTTTTTTTATAGGAGTTCGGTGGCAAAAAAGCGTACGGCCCGCCTGATGTTAAGTAGTTACCGTAACCTATGCATGCTTATAATACCAAAGGCATTGCTCGCATATTGCCGACCTGAAGGGGAGTGGGATGGAGGGAGGGGGAGGGGGGGTTGCGCTTGCGGCTCTCTCACTCATTGTACGAAACGCAGCTGTAATTGCTACTTTACGCCGATCTTCTGTGAGAGGGTGGTACTACCCCGGTCGAGCCAGCCCGTATATGAGCTGCAGTCAATTGGCTACAGCTTGGCTCTACCACCTTTAAACCTTGTTACCTGTCATACATTTTAATACGAATTAGTTGGATAAAGATGCTGGCGATGTCGCCATGGCGTCCCGGTGTGTTATGGCCCTAACAAGGAGAAGGTACTGAAGTCATACTACATTGTACTAAAGTAAAATATAATATGTAACGTCACGACTTTTATCCCCATTCGGGGGTAGTCAGAGGCTTGAGTGGCCATACACCACCACATTGTGGAGGTATTAACCAACTCAAAGCCCACGTTTCACCAGATAGTCAGAACGCAACGTGACAGGTGATGAACCTTGTCGCCGTGTATACAGGAACTGACTATTACCTAATCCCGAGGGATAGGTAGGTTGCCTCACGATGTTTTCCCTCACCGTAAGCGAACTGTAAATTATGCACATAAATGAAAATTCATCCATTGGTGCATGCCCCACCGGGGATCGAACCTGGGACCTTCTGATTGCTAGCCCAACCTGTTCACCCCTAGGCTACAGTCGCTTAAAGTCGCAAAGTATATTTTAACCAATAAACAATTTCAATATCCATTAGTTTAATTAAAACTACGCAATCATCTATTTTTAAACCGATAACAATTCGTTAATAAACATTAATTAATTGTTATTCAATTGCCTAAAGCTAAATTGTTCCGACCGCGTCGTTAAATAATGATTAAATAATCTGTGAATCACCAAATTACATTTTTAAACCTGGCATTTAAAGATAACACGTTGGCTTTGTACTTTACTGAAACGCTGCTTAGTTGTTTGGTTTAAGGCACATAATGCCAGATTCTACAAAATGCCAGGTTCCACAAATTCCAGGTTCCACAAATGCCTGGTTTTAAAGATGACAGATTCTGCAAATGCCAGGTTCCACAAATGCCAGGTTCTTCAAATGCCAGGTTCCACAAATGCTAGGTTCCACAAATTCCAAGTTCCACAAATGCCAGGTTCCACAAATGACAGGTTCCACAAATGCCAGGTTCCACCAATGCCAGGTTCTACAAATGCCAGGTTGTACAAATGCCAGTAGGTACTATAAATACCAGTACTATAAACGGCAGATTGTCAAAATGCCATATTCTAAAATGTCAAATTCTGCAGAGTTCAGATTCCCAGAATGCCATTTAAGATACCATTTCTATTTTCAGGCATCTCTTCTCAAACAGTATAAAATAATGTCCGTCGTTGTCAGTCTATTTGTCTGCTTAATTCTCCTAAACTACACAACATATTTTGATGCGATTTAAATGTAGAATCTATACTATATTACTATATAGAATATTATAAATGCGTAAGTAACTCTGTCTATCTGCCAGTCTGTCTGTCTGTTGCGCTTTCACGGCTAAACCGCTGAACCAATTTTGATGAATTTTGGTATGGAGATATACAGGACATTGGAGCAGAACATAGGCTACTCTTTATCCCGAAAAAATGTCAGGTTTCTGTGGAATTTTAAAGTTAACGCGGACGAAGTCGCGCGCTGAAGCTAGGACATTATAATTAAACTAGCTTCCTCCCGTTACTTCGTTCGCGCATAATTAAAGAAAAAAAGTAGCCTATGTGCTATTCCAGACTATAATCTATCTCTGTGCCAAATTTCATCCAGATCCGTTCAGCCGTTCTGGCGTGATTGAGTAACAAACATCCATCCAAACTTTCACATTTATAATATTAGTAGGATTAATAAATAGCAGAGAAAAGTCCTACGAAGCAGGGGCAAGTCACTATAGTCTGATTTTTAATTAGACGACGTAAACTGACAGCTGAAAATGCCACTGTTCTATGAATTTGAACCTTATTTGTTCTATTTATATCGAAAAATTACATTAACACCTGTCAGTTTACTTAGCCTAATTAAAAATCAGACTATAGTTAAGTATTCATGATATTACCTACGTCAAATACTTATAAATGCGACTTTGGACTTATTTACCAGATTAATACTCACTCAACCTGTTTGTAATCTTGCCCAAGCGTCTTATATACTTATAACAAGAATTATTAAATAAAGAATTGCTAAATAATGGCTGGCTCGACCGGGGTAGCACCATTCTTAATAAAATGAAATGTAACGTCACGACTTTTATCCCCATTCGGGGGCAGTCAGGGGCTTGAGTGGCCATACACCACCACATTGTGGAGGTATTAACCAACTCAAAGCCCACGTTTCACCGGATAGTCAGAACCCAACGTGACAGGTGGTGAACCTTGTCGCCGTGTATACAGGAACTGACTATTACCTAATCCCGAGGGATAGGAGGTTTCCTCACGATGTTTTCCCTCACCGTCAGCGAACTGTAAACCACAATTAAGCACCATTCTCTCACAGAAGATCGCTGTAAGAGTGAGTGAAAAAGCAGGAAGGCCCCCCCCCCCCAGCCCAGTCCCCTCCTCTATCCCACTCCCCTTCAGGTTGGAAACGTGCGAGCGATGCCTTTCGTTTGCAAGTATCTATAGGCTACGGTAACTGCTTAACATCAGGCGGGACATTGCTTGTTTGCCGCTTTATTATTAAAAATACAGTTATCGTAGCCTATAGATGCTTGCAATACTTAAGTCATAGCTCGCACGTTGCCAACGTAAAGGGGAGTGGGACATATTGAGGGAATGGAGGTTGGGCTTTCGGCGCTCTTGCTCATAGTACGAAACGCCGATCTTCTGTGAGAGGGTGGTACTACCCCGGTCGAGCCCACCCTATATGAGCTGCAGTCAATTGGCTACAGCTTGGCTCTACCACCTTAAAATACAACTTTTTTTTTGTTTTTAGGTTTTTTTGAATTCCTAATATGGTCATGATTACGCTCTTTTGTTTACCGTAAAAGCAACTTTTATAAGAACATTATTATTATGCTAGTAATATTTTAACAGGCGTTTTAACTATACTGACTTTTCAGTGGCATTTGAACTGAGCGTCTCAGTGCTTCGGAGGGCACGTAAAAAGTCGGTCCCGGTTGTTGTCATCTAGGCAGCAGTTGTTAAGCCTTGTCAGAGGCCTTTCGGCTTGAGCAACTCTGACACCAGGTTGGCCACTGACCATACGATAAGATGGAAGGATTGTCAGAAATACCTACATTTTAATTTTATTGACAAACGTAAAGCAAGTTATTAGGATTGGTTCATGCTTACGTATTATCGGTATTTAATGTTTACGTAATATATTACATCGTGTATACTTAACTGTGACGTTTATAACAATGATACTATACCTACTATAGTATAGTTAAGTAGTTCTTCTATACGAATAAATAATAATAATAATATCCTGGGACATTTTTGTACACACGGTTACCTGATCCCAAACTAAGCAGAGCTTGTACTATGGAAACCAGATAACTGATATTACTACATATACTACTTTTTTATTTGTAAATACATACTTAATATACATATACACCCAGACTCCGTACATACAGACATGTTCATGCACACAAATGCATGTCTCGGGTAGGAATCGAACCTACGACCTGCAACGTGAAAGGCGCCACCGCGGCAACCACGCTAACGGGCCCGTCAAATACAATTGAAGCCTGTTGTAATGTCAAAATAACAGCTTTATACTATACTAGCTGTGCCCCGCGGCTTCGCCCGCGTGGAAATTGATGTGTAAGATTAGCCTATGTCTTATTCCAGAGCTTACACTATCTACGTTTCAAATTTCATTAAAATCGGTTTAGTAGTTATGGAGATACGCGGTAACCAACATTCACACACGCACACTTACTTTCGCATTTATAATAATTAGGATATAGATAGTAAGTAGGTAATTTTATTTTCATGATATATTGTATCCTTACCTACCTACCTATCCCTCGGGACTAGGTAATAGTCAGTTCCTGTATACACGGCGACAAGGTTCACCACCTGTCACGTTGGGTTCTGACTATCTGGTGAAACGTGGGCTTTGAGTTGGTTAATACCTCCACAATGTGGTGGTGTATGGCCGCTCAAGCCTCTGACTACCCCCCGAATGGGGATAAAAGTCGTGACGTATATATATTTTGTATACTATTCGATACAACATATCAACGTGAAGCAATATCAAAAATTTTGGGGTTGGTATTTGTATTTGTGTCATAAGATATTTTACTCAAAAAAGTTTATAATGTTGTCATTATTTCACAAACCTTCTTCGAGCAAAATCGGATTTGTTGTACTGAGCTACATGACATACAATGTATTATTACCCGGTATTATCGTCATTATATTTGTTATTTGACCGTTGCCATGGAAACGTAACAAACAGGTATGTTTATGGTTCGTTATTAAAAATCAGATTGACGGTTAAAACGAGTAGGTCGTGCCCTGTGGAGGCCTGGAGCTGCGCTGCGCCGCGCTCCATCAACATCAACAACGCGGTCAACAACACACTCATCAGAGACCGCAGCAGTAATGTACTATAAACTATTATTTATTATTTAAACTTATAGTTTTAATAAATGATTAAAACTATAAGTTTTAATCATTTATTTTAATTATTCCAACGCGGTTCCGAGATCAGCACAGCCAAATTGCAAGTTTAGCAACCGAATCAACATAATAATTGGGCAATGGGCCTTGGTTGCCGGTTGCAAGTGGTGGCGAAACCGAACCCTCTCTATATGATAGTCGGTTAAGCGGCTATGTGTGAAATAATTAGTTTTTTGACCGCATTTAGAAAGAATTCCTTTTCTACCCCCTTGGTTTTACTGTCCAGACAAAATAGGATCACCGAACCAAGGGTAGCAATGGGGATGATTTGCCAAAGGGTGCCAACGGGACCCTATTACTAAGCCTACGCTGTCCGTCTGTCCGTCCGTCCGTCTGTCAGCGGGCTGTATATCATGATCCGTAATAGGTACAGAGTTGATATTTTCAAAAAATGTGTATTTCTGTTGCCGCTACAACAACTAAATTAAATAATAATTAAAAATAAAGGGTGTCCCCATACAATAAACTTGATATTTTGACGTTTTTATTCTACGGTGGTACGGAACCGTTTATGTGCGAGTCCGACACGCACTTCGCCGGTTTTTTTTAACATAATTATACCGGCGACTACATCCGCGTGGAATTTCAATTAATTTAATGGGTTTTTGTTTTGCTGATGTTTGTTCCGTCTAATCTCCGAAACGGCTGGACCGTTATTGGCGGGACTTTCAACGGACTTGCGTCCAGATGTTATAAAGAGTAACTTAGGCCTACTTTTATTTCAGAAAAAGAATTAGGGTACGGCGTAAAAAATAAACATTAAATTCGCGGAAATTCCTCGTGGAATTTCATGGTTTTTTTTTTCCGTGGCGGTATAGTCATCATTATCATCATAATTTCAGCCTAAAGACGTCCACTGTTGGACATAGGCCTCTCCAAGGTTTTCCACAACGACCAGTCCTGTGCCACTTGCATCCAGCGGTTTCCCGCGACCTTCACTAGGTCGTCAGTCCATCTTGTGGGGGGCCTACCCACGCTACCCACCAATTATAGTACCTATTATTATTAGTCGCGGGTAATCTTTTTCCAAATTTACGCTTACGAAGTTGCGGGCACCGCTAAGTAGTTTTCTAATAAAATATTAAAAAAAAAAATGGTACTTATAAATTTAATACCTATAACGCATCATCCCCATTCCCCATACAATTTCCGGTATTAGCCCGGCACGGGAATCGAACCCGCCCAGCGCAGCCTACGCCTACGAACCACTAAACTAGATCATATCGTCAAATATTACAATATTCAAAGAAAAATATCGGTCAGTTAAACATAATCGCATGTATGACCTTGACGACTGTTGCTTAACCTCGGTTTAACTGCGGTTACTCAATCATTCCAAAACCGATTAAGTAGAAAAATGTTCATGGCCCGATAAATATTATCGCCAGACTAACACACCAACTGTATGGTCCGAAACTAAGCAACGCTTGTACTATGGGTACCGTACAATGGACTGGGGGCGATCCCAGTGACACACAGACCAGGGCAAATACGAAAAGGCAGTTTCTGGAATTTGCCTCTGGCGGGAATCGAACCCGCGACCAGGGCCTCGAGTCTCGTTAATTCTTGGCGGTCGACATATAGTTGGCTGTCTGTTAGCAGTCCTCTGACCAACAACATGCCGACCCACCGAGAATTGTTAACTGTTTTTGGCCTTCTTCTTATCGTATGGTTAGTGGCCAAGGGGCCATCCATTAATTACGTCACACGTAAAGGGGGGGAGGGGGTCGACGAAATGTGACATTGTGTGAACAGGGGGTGGAAGGGGTCCTAAGTTTTGTGACGTCACATTTAAAAATCTAATATATCCAAGTATTAAAACCGACATTTGAATTTTTAAAGAAAAAAATGAAAATTTCTGCAAATTATAAAAAATATGTGACGTCACACAGGGAGGGGGGAGTCTCGCAAATGTGACCAACTGTGACAAGGGGGGGAGAGGTCTAAAAATCATGAAATTCGTGTGACGTAATTAATGGATGGCCCCCAACCTGGTGTCAGAGTTTCTGCCGCCCGAAGGCCTCTGACATTGCTTGACGACTGCTGCCTAGATGATAAGCGGGACCGACTTTTTACGTGCCCTCCGAAGCACGGAGACGCTCAGTTCAAATGCCACTAAACGGTCACCCATCTCTGCCTGACCTTGCCAAGCGTTGATTAACCTCCGTTTACTGATCAGTGATTGAATTAAGTTTTCTAAACGGTTCAGAAACAAAGCGTAATGTGTATGTGTAACGTCACGACTTTTATCCCCATTCGGGGGTAGTCAGAGGCTTGAGTGGCCATACACCACCACATTGTGGAGGTATTAACCAACTCAAAGCCCACGTTTCACCAGATAGTCAGAACCCAACGTGACAGGTGGTGAACCTTGTCGCCGTGTATACAGGAACTGACTATTACCTAATCCCGAGGGATAGGTAGGTTTCCTCACGATGTTTTCCCTCACCGTCAGCGAACTGTAAATTATGCACATAGATGAAAATTCATCCATTGGTGCATGCCCCACCGGGGATCGAACCTGGGACCTTCTGCATGCTAGCCTAACCTGTTCACCCCTAGGCTACTGTCGCGATAGCGACAGTCGCGAGCGCTATGTCGCTAAAGCGTAATGAATGCAATAATTAATATTATTGTTTCAATTAGCAAAAACAATACGTTTCAGGTCAGTCACTTCTACAAGTGACCTTACCAAGTAACAAAAAAATAAAACGAGTTTTAGAAAACGAATCGTCACAAAAACAATGGTTTTGTAGGTCGCAGACCTATGGTACATTGTTTGTCAGCCTCCGTAGCCAAGTTGCTTCGTCTAAAAGCGTTTCTACAAAACGTAAAAGCGTTTCTACAAAACGCTACGCTGAAATGCATGGAAATGACATTACTAGTCGATATGTAGATCACGTAACGTACGTCATTTCCATACATGAAGCGTAGCGATTTGTAGAAACGCTCGTAAACGAAGCCACTTGTCTAGAAGGGCAGATGTGTGAATGTCACTGCATGTAGTGGTGCTGAGCACAAGTCTAGTGATTGTAATGATAGGTAACATATCTGCTCAAATAATACATCAATGAAACCTACGTACATGTGTATAGCCTGGGGGCTTACCACGAACTCTTATTGCGATTCAATTACAGGAACGTTTGAACGATTCAGCGTCTTTTTGTGCAATGACGTACCTTATTGTCATGACAATAAGAAACGTCATTGCACAAATGGCCGCTGAAACGTTAAAACAAAACTGCTATAAGAGGTGGTGGTAAGCCCCCTGAGCCGTTAAAACAACCTTTGTATTGTGTGTACTCAATAGTTATACGTACAAATAAAGTCTGTGACAAATTCGCCTATTGTCTGAAATTACGTTTATTGACACAAAGTTAAATTTATTGTTGTAAGTATATAAATAGTGAGTAGGTATGTTTTGCTTACGATTTCGCGCTATTACATAACCATTCTTATTATTTCAATAAATCGTTAACGTCACGTTAAAAAAGTTAATATCGTGAGAATGGTCACTTGTTGTCACTCTTGCCCATGCACATATCCTCATGAGAACACACACTCCACACCCCAAAATACTCAAGCATAAATCTGAACCGAATCTCATCCAATCTCACGTGGAGAAGAGGGTGTGGTCTCGGCAAATATCGCGTAATCATTTTCCGAAACTGCAAGCACAGATTAACGTATTTACTTACACAAAAAATATGCTTTATCACATATCTCACGTGAGGAGTAAGGGGAGTGACGACAGGTGGACCAGTGCGGTGCCAGGGTGGTGGCCTAGAAGGAGACGTAAGGAGAGAGGCAGGCCATCAGCCAGATGGTCCGATGACATAAGGTGGCCGGCACTTGCTGGACAAGACTAGCACAGGACCGGAACGAATGGCGTAAAAGCGGAGAGGCATATACCCAGCAGTGGGTAGATACAGGCTGAGAGAAGAAGAAGAGATAAGGGAGGAGCTCGAGGCAAATCTCACGACATCTCACGACATCTCACGAGGGGGGAGAGGGGCTGTAAACATCATCAAAATCGCCTCACGTTATGAATTAGTAAAATGTAAAAAATGTAACGTCATGACTTTTATCCCCACGCGGGGGTAGTCAGAGGCTTGAGTGGCCATACACCACCACATTGTGGAGGTATTAACCAACTCAAAGCCCACGTTTCACCAGATAGTCAGAACCCAACGTGACAGGTGGTGAACCTTGTCGCCGTGTATACAGGAACTGACTATTACCTAATCCCGAGGGATAGGGAGGTTTCCTCACGAATGAACCCAGCCACCCATCACCTTCCTCCTTATGAATTTACGCCCCCTTATATTACAAGGTAGTCTTAACTTCGACCTATTCTTACGAAATGCTATTAGGTAAGTACTTGAGCATGGTATTCTACCATAAATGCCAATAATTCGGCACAGTCTGTCGACTCGTGTAAACTGACCACCGCAATAATAGTATTGAGTCGAGGAATTGGAAGCGTGATCTGGTCATTTATGAACTGGTTCCGTAGGTAAAAAGTACACTAAATAAATATAAAAATCACCAGACTATCCCAAACTGGGGCGTCCATAAATTACGTGAGGCGATTTTGGTGATTTTTCGACCCCTCTCCACCCTTGGTGAGATGTCGTGAGATTTGGCTTGACCCTCCCCCCTAATCTCACGTGAGATTATTCAATAGTCATATTTTAGTAGAGAAACATGTTTTACTTAATTTAACCCCTAGTTTTCTCGCAATTTTACACTTCTTTATTTCTTTTGGGGGACAAAAATTACGTGCTATTTGCCGAGACCTTAGCTGTAGACCGTAGCTTATAATAATAATAATATACTTGGACATTTTTTACACACGGCTACCTGATCCCAAACTAAGCAGAGCTTGTACTATGGAAACCAGATAACTGATATTACTACATATAACTACTTTTTTATTTGTAAATACATACTTAATATACATAGACACCCAGACACGGGACATACAGACATGTTCATGCACACAAATGCATGTCCCGGGTAGGAATCGAACCTACGACCTGCAGCGTGAAAGGCGCCTCGGCGCCAACCACGCTAACGGGCTCGGGCTTTACGCCGATCTTCTGTGAGAGAGTTGTACTACCGTTATTACCATAAAAGCGTATCATTTAAACACAAAAGGTCTTTTCAAGGCTGGTTACCGGTAGTCAATGAACTATGCATCGGTAATGTGAACCTTGACTTATGTCAATAGGGTTCAAAGTTGGAGGAAAGGGCAACGGTCAGAAATTCTTTTGGCTATAAACTTAGTATAAAGTCAAGAATTCATTTCTTGTTCAAAAGAGCGAGGCTACTGCCTAAAAGAGATTTAAATAGTATTTCCTGAAGACTTAACGTTGGCACTCACTTATCAACTCGGCACCCGACCAGCACCGCCTCGCCGCTCGTCCACTCGTTGTCGACAGGTGGTCCGCGGGTGGACAACGAGTGAACGCCCGTGGTCAGCCCGTGGTCCACTTATTTCCGGTTTAGTTAGTGGATGCCGACCGACGAGGCAGTGGCGATAAAAAAAAAAACAATGTAAAAAAGACAAGCCCGCTGTGTTTCTTGCCGGATCTTCTCAGTCGAGGTCGCGTTTCCGATCCGGCGGTAGAATTTAAGGAAAAAATGTAAAATGACAATTTGTAAGTGCCCCCGTAGGCCTAAACAAAATAAACGCTTTGATTTGATTTGATTTGATTTGCTGGTCGGGTGCCGAGTTGATAGATGAGTGCCAACCTTGAATCTTACAGAAGGTTATTAGTACCTGGATACGTTAAAGCTCATATTCGCGTGGTAGTTCTCAGCTCTAGCGGTACAACTGGCCACTTATTTGCGTTTTACTGTTCAAGCGAATATGTGATGTAGGGATAACTTCCCTGATTTACATCTACAGAAATGAATATACCTACTATGTAAGAGAAAGATTACATTGAAGACCGCTTGTTGCATAGTTTGTAGGCCAGCTTACTGCATCGGGTGGTTGCGGGTTCGATTCCCGCTAGAGGAAAATTTCGGAAACGGCCTTTTTGTAATTTAATCTAGGCCCTAAGTCGCTAAGCCATTATGTCGCCAATTGCTATAGTGATGGACCCCCTAATTGGTCGGTTCACAAATCACAATAGCAAGACGCTATTAAGGCAGTTCAATGGCTAAGCGACTTGGGGGCCAGGGTCTGTGACTGGGATCGCCCCCAGTCCATTGCACGACACCCATTATACAAGCGTTGCTTAGTTTGGGACCATACATTCGGTGTGGTCTGGCGATATTTATTTAATAAATATCTTCCATCACCATTTAGCTAAGGGGCCATCCATTAATTACGTCACAATTTCATGATTTTTAGACCTCTCCCCCCTTGTCACAGCTGGTCACATTTGCGTGACCCCCCCCCCCTCCCTGTGTGACGTTACATATTTTTTATAATTTTCAGAAAGTTTCTAAATTTTTCGTTAAAAATTCTAATTTCGGTTTTAATACTTAGATATATTAGATTTTTAAATGTGACGTCGACCCCCTCCCCCCCTTTAAGTGTGACGTAATTAATGGATGGCCCATAAGTGGTTAAACGCACATCCCGAGAATTCCCGTGACGCGTCGTATGCGTCACGGGAAGAATCAATCTGCAACAAAAACGCCCTTAACAAGATCCCTACCCTAATTATATCAATGGTAGGTTCACCACCTGTCACGTTGGGTTCTGACTATCTGGTGAAACGTGGGCTTTGAGCTGGTTAATACCTCCACAATGTGGTGGTGTATGGCCACTCAAGCCTCTGACTACCCCCGAATGGGGATAAAAGTCGTGACGTATATGTATGTAAATATACATTCTAGGCCTATAACTAAGTCATAACTGTTATTTTTGTCTCCCGCATTGCAACGGAGGGAAGTGGATAATCTTCTTCCAACTCCTCCTATCCTTTCTTTTGATTAAATTCGTGCGGGTTCCAAGACAACTTAGCTTGTCCCCGGGACTCGTCGAGGGTCAAACCTTGGCGTCATCGTTGGACACTGTCGATCCTGACTCACAGGAGTAACAGTGGTGGGAGAGTGTAGCAGCCTAGTAACGTCAGGACTTTTATCTCCATTCGGGGGTAGTCAGAGGCTTGAGTGGCCATACACCACCACATTGAGGAGGTATTAACCAACTCAAAGCCCACGTTTCACCAGATAGTCAGAACCCAACGTGACAGCTGGTGAACCTTGTCGCCGTGTATACAGGAACTGACTATTACCTAACCCCGACGGATAGGTAGGTTTCCTCACGATGTTTTCCCTCACCGATATCGAACTGTAAATTATGCACATAGATGAAAATTCATCCGTTGGTGCATGCCCCACCGGGGATCGAACCTGGGACCTTCTGGCTAGCCCAACCTGTTCACCCCTAGTCCTATAAAAAAATGGATTGCAATAGAAGTTATGGTATGCCTCTTGCTATGGAATTGAGTAACAAGATAAGTGGTCATGATCATAGCCCAAGGTATCTAGGGTCCACGGTGGTAGAGCCAAGCTGTAGCTGCCTACAGCTCAAATACGAGCTGGCTCGACCGGGGTAGTACAACCCTCTCACAGAAGATCGGCGTAAAGTAGCTAAGTATTACAGTTGCGTTTCGTACGATAATTAACTCCCTCCCTTCAACTCCCTCTGTCCGACTCCCCTTCAGGTCAGCAACCAGCGAGCGATGCCTTTGGCATTGCAAGTACGCTACGGTAACTGCTTAATATCAGGCGGGCAGTACGCTTGTTTGCCAGTTAAGTCACATAAAAAAAATCGCCAAAATATATTGCAAGATGCGATCGTGTGTAATCTTCACAATAAAAGTATCAAGACAGATGCTACCTACATATCTACTCGTCCCACTAAACTGACAGCCATTCGAAAGTATCAAAACCACTTCCGTATTCGCCGACGGATCTCTGAAAGAAAAAATATTGCAGAATAACGTAAAATGTAACTACCGCTGCGCCCGCGCGCCAGTCACTCCCGCGCACTCGCTGAGATGACGCGGTAGACGAAACGCGCGCGGGTTCCATTTTCGAAAAATTCTCCCGAATTTCGTCATTATCACGATGGCCGTCCGATCGTACAGACGTATGCTGGAGTACATTAAATCAAATCGCGGAATCAGTGAGTGTTGTGTTGCTTATAATTTTAGAATTACATTGTTCTTAATTATAAAAAAAATCGCGTGTGTTTCGCAATATAACCTTTCGTACGTAAGCTGGAGTGATATGAAGTGAAATTTACTAGTTGCCTTCGTTTTAATCGGATTTGGAAATTTAAACCTTATTTTTTGTGCGCAAAGTTTCACATCGGATAAGTAGATCGTGACTAACTTGTTGTTTATTTCGCTTATTATGGCTTTTGTTATAATTGGCTGTACTATTGACACGTCTGATGCTTGGACAAATCAATAGAATAGATGACATTACAAGATTGTAGGTTTATCACAAATATTCTGAATTGTACGGAACATACAATTTTGAACACCATTTATAATTTCATAGTTGTTACTCCACCAAGCCAACTAGGCACTCGGGTATGAATATCAAATGATAATAAATCAATGATTCCGCGGTCCGTCCACCACGTCGTGAGCCTGGGCCAATGCCGGCACTCCTGTGGCAGTAGCTCCCACTACGTGGTGGACGGACCGCGGAATCATTGACTTATTATCATTTGATATTTATACCCGAGTACCTAGTTGGCTTGGTTAGCTTGAACGGAGAACTCAAATATACTTCGTAAATAACAGTGTCAAAGTGTAGCGTGTCTTGCCTTACTGCTCCAAATACCTTATTTAATTTTTGGTTAAATGTAGTGTAATAACCGGCCAAGTGTGTGTCGGACACGCACATAAAGGGTTCCATACCACCGTAGAATAAAAACGTCAAAAAAAACAAGTTTCTTGTATGTGGACCCACTTTATTTATAAATTTTATTTTATTTCTAGTATTTGTTGTTGTAGCGGCAACAGAAATACACATTCTGTGAAAATTTCAACTCTCTACCTATTTCGGTTCGTGAGATACAGCCCGCTGACAGACGGACAGACAGCGCAGGCTTAGTAATAGGGTTCCGTTCGCACCCTTTGGGTACGGAACCCTAAAAAAGACAAGCCTGCTGAGTCTCCTGTCGGATCTTCTCAGTTGTGGTCGAGTTGAAATAACACCCAAAAAAACAGTCAAAAATATTTATTCATGTAAGCTCAAGGCACTAAAGGTAGTACATACATTACATCTACAATAGCGGCACGCTATGATGGCCGTTTTGACATGTGGGGGAGGGAAAAAATGAACCTTATTATAACGGAATAAGAATGACAGTTTTAAAATTTAGGAATGTCAAAAAAGGAATGCTAAAATGAATCTTATTCCGTTGCAATAAGGTTCATCCTCTCCCCGCCTCTACATGTCAAAACGGCCAGCATAACGTGCCGCTATTGTAGTACACATTAGGCGTTTTGTAGCTAACGCGCGTTTTAAGAACTATGCCGTTCGATTTCGGTGAACACATTCAAACACGCGCTTAACGCGCGCTTCTAGCGCGTTTGAATGTGTACACCTAATAGGGTTGCCAACCATACTTTATAATAAAGTATCCTACTTTAATTTTTGATAAATATACTTTATACTTTTACATAAAAATAAAGTATGTGAAAATACTTTATTTCCAATCATTACTGAGGTGCGTAAAATGAAACACTTGTATGGATAATTACTGGACTATTATCGTTACTATCGGCGAAATTGTATGAAAATACCTAGTTCTTCTTTGTTTATTTGTTTTCATTTAAGGAATTTGTTTTAAAGTAAATCGAATCATTTCAATTGCTGAAAATGACGAGTAACTCTGATAGTGATACAACAATCATTCCCCCAAAAAAAGCTAAAATAATCAAATCAAAAATCTTACAAAAATATCAATCCGAATGGGAAAAACAATACGACTAGTTAACAAGTAATTCTCAAAACAAAAATTATATGTCTTCAAGATAAGAAATAAATAAAGTTTTGAAAAATACTTTTTTTTCTTCCAAATACTTTATTTTTGCCCTACTTAAAGATGTGATACTTTATTTTTCTCAAAAATAGTTGGCAACCCTAACATCGAACGACATAGTACTTAAAACGCGCGATAGCAAATCGCGCGCTTTAAAACGCCTAATGTGCACAAGCTCTTATGAATCGTTAACATCAATATTTTAGCGTTACTTTTCGAACACTAGTTAGTATCTATCAGACATAGATTTCTTCACGATGTCTGCTATCATATAAGTTCTCGTAATAATTATTGCAAATATGACAATAAAATATCAGAGCTATTAAATAAAACTTAATCGTAATCAACCTGATTCTACCATTTTGTAACATTTCTAATTGCATCTAATTTGACTACTGGATCGTTCAAATCACTGCATCGGGTTGTTGCGCGTTCGATTCGCGCTTAGGCAAATTTCGGAAACGGCCTTTTCGTTTGCCCTGGTCTGTGTGTCACTGGGATCGCCCCCAGTCCATTGCACGGTACCCATAGTACAAGCATTGCTTAGTTTGGGACCATACAGATACCCCATAGGAAGTTATCTGGTTCGGCTAGTTTTCTGGCTCGACCAGGGTAGTACCACCCTCTCACAGAAGATCGGCGTAAAGTAGCTATTACAGCTGCGTTTCGTACGATGAGTGAGAGAGCCGCAAGCCCAACCCCCCTCCCCCTCTCTCCATCCCACTCCTCTTCAGGTCGGCAATGTGCGAGCAATGCCTTTGGTATTGTAAGCATCGATAGGCTACGGTAACTGCTTAACATCAGGCGGGCTGTACGCTTTTTTGCCACCGAAGTCCTATAAAAAAAAAAGTTATGATCGACTTGCACTGGCATTACAAAAAACCTTTGTTTCTAGAATACTTTTTAAACTCATTGTAAGTAAACTGGCTAAAAACCCTATAAATTAGGGTTAGGTTAGTGTGTAAAGCTCGTATTTATAAGTGCATCTCAAAGTTGAGATCGATCTTGAGAGACAGTTTTGACGTTTAATGTATGGAACATCTGTCAAAAACAGCATCTTAAGATCGATCTCAACTTTGTGATGCAATTATTAATACGACCCATAGTCTGGCCATTTTTGTTTTATATCCTGGGACATTTTTTACACACGGCTACCTGATCCCAAACTAAGCAGAGCTTGTACTATGGAAACCAGATAACTGATATTACTACATAATTATACTACTTTTTGTTTGTAAAAACATACTTAATATACATAATTACACCATTACCATTATATTGTAATTAATTTTATATTTATTCATACCATTAGAGGCCTCATATCTTTTCAAAATAATCTCTAACCCTATCTCAAATAAAATATTCCAATCTCGAACCCATAACGCTAATTTTAAACCCATAAAACACCCAACGTAACCCAGTTTGTGTCCGTTGTGACTGGCAAAGTAAAAGGGGGTCAGCAAACACAGCCGCGCTAACTGGACCACTGGACCATGACTCCTAAGCTAATAGAAAAGGAAATAAATGTAATGTAATGTAACGTCACGACTTTTATCCCCGTTCGGGGGTAGTCAGAGGCTTGAGTGACCATACACCACCACATTGTGAAGGTATTAACCAACTCAAAGCCCACGTTTCACTAGATAGTCAGAACCCAACGTGACAGGTGGTGAACCTTGTCGCCGTGTGTACAGGAACTGACTATTACCTAATCCCGAGGGATAGGTAGGTTTCCTCATGATGTTTTCCCTCACCGTCAGCGAACTGTAAATTATGCACATAGATGAAAATTTATCCATTGGTGCATGCCCCACCGGGGATCGAACCTGGGACCTTCTGATTGTTAGCCCAACCTGTTCACCCCTAGGCTATAGTCGCTAAAAGAAATAAAACATAAAATGCTGAAATTATTGCATCTTCTTCATCTTATCGTATGGTTAGTGGCCATCCAGAGGGGCTAGCCAAGTGGCATGAACGCTTATCGAATAGAATAGACTTCACAATGTATGGAAATGTCAAACGTCGCTATGTAGATCAACAACAAGTTGCTATGTAGATCACGTGACTTATGTCATTTCCATACATGAAGCGTAGCGATTTGAACGAACGCTCGTAGACGTCAGCCACTTGTCTAGCCCTTCTGGTGTCGTGTTGTTCAAGCCGCCCGAAGGCCTCTGACAAGGCTTAACGACTGCTGCCTAGATGACGACTGGGACCAACTTTTTACGTGCCCTCCGAAGTACGGAGACGCTTACTTCAAACGGCATAACGGTCACCCATCTCTGATTGACCTTACCAAGCGTTGCTTAACCTCCGATCGTTTGCCGATCAGTGATTGAATTAAGTATGGTAAGCAACGCTTGAACAATGGGCACCGTACAATGGACTTGGGGTGAACACAGACACACAGACCAGAAGGGCTAGACAAGTGGCTGACGTCTACAAGCGTTCCTTCAAATCGCTACGCTTTATGTATGGAAATGACATAAGTCACGTGATCTACATAGCAACTTGTTGTTGATCTACATAGCGACGTTTGATATTTCCATACATTGTGAAGTATATTCTATTCTATCGTGAGGAAACCTACCTATCCCTCGGAATTAGGTAATAGTCAGTTCCTGTATACACGGCGACAAGGTTCGCCACCTGTCACGTTGGGTTCTGATTATCTGGTGAAACGTGGGCTTTGAGTTGGCTTAATACCTCCACAATGTGGTGGTGAATGGCCACTCAAGCCTCTGACTACCCCCGAATGGGGATAAAAGTCGTGACGTATATTTCATTTTTTTTTATTCTATTCGATTAGCGTCCATGCAACTTGTCTAGGGGGGATGGGCAAATTATGGAAAATAATTTCGGATTATTGCCCGCATGGATATCAAACCATGTTCAATAAATGCAGTCAGCCGAGCGCCCTACTTTAGAACATGCGGTAATTTTATGAACTCTACGGATAATAATAAAAGTAAACACCGACTGACTGACCGAGTTAAATCAAATCATTTATTAGCAAATAAGTAAACAAATCGACATAACTTTTTTTAAAATAAGATTTTTGTTTCAGTTTGTAGGGTAAATGTGTTTGTGTGTGAATGTTGGGTGTATGTTTGTGTGTTCTGTATGTTAGTTTATGAGGATGTGTGCGTGGGTAATGGCCGGCGTACATAGAGCACGGCATGGCATGGCATATTATTTTTTATCAATCGAATTTAATACTTATCCAATCGAAATAAGGTGCTCCAGCGGGTGCACCGAGAAAATGCTCCGCGATGCTCCGAGGTCGAGCACCGAGCATTGAAATATATACATTATTTCGATTGGATAAGTATTAAATTCGATTGATAAAAAATAAAATGCCATGCCATGCCGTGCTCTGTGTGCGCCGGCCATAAGAGTGTGCTCAAGACTATGTATTCATCATAATACTAGGTTTTTTGTTTCATTGTATGATAATTCCAGTAGTTTATTTTTAGTATCCGTGAATTCAGAGCCGGTGTTAGATCACAAGCATCAGCTGGTGTTAGAAACTCAGATTTTTGACAGTATGTACCATTTATACCGTAGGCATCATCAAAAAATATTTGGAAAATTCCACCTCTAAGGGGGAAAACTAGGGCTGGTAGATTGTATAAAAATCGAGATTAAGGGCGGCTACTCACGATGCAATTTCGTATTCAATCTGTCGATTCAATTTGTCACAGTCGAGACTGACTGTACTGAAATTAGGCGTCAATTTGCCTCCTCACCGCGCAATCTGTCACATCAACTCAAGTTGAATCAACTGATTGAATAATATCCTGGGACATTTTTACACACGGCTACCTGATCCCAAACTAAGCAGAGCTTGTACTATGGAAACCAGATAACTGATATTACTACATATACTACTTTTTTGTTTGTAAATACATACTTAATACACATAATACACCCAGACTCGGGACATACAGACATGTTCATGCACACAAATGCATGTCCCGGGTAGGAATCGAACCTACGACCTGCAGCGTGAAAGGCGCCACCGCGCCAACCACGCTAACGGGCTCGTCAATATAAAAATGAATCATGAATAGCCGCCTTAACGCGGCAGAAGTTGTTGGCAAATGCTAATTTGTATAAAAGTGCTAATAGTTTAAAATGTCAAGAGCCTTGAAGTGTCAAAGTTCAAAGTTGATTCTCAGGAAACAACAGAGGAATGGCATCTGAGAATAATTAAGTTTTTCTATCGAGCAGGTAATTAATTAAATTACTGTGTGACTTTGATAGTTTTATTTAGTTTGGTTGTGTCATTGTTCTAAAGACTAAATCCAAAAAATATTTTTGCATTCCATGTACCAGTCCGTTCATAGTTATTTTACATCTGACGTTCCTCATTTTATTTTTTGAAATTCGCAAAGTCAGCCTTTAAACTCGGCCTTTGAGACCATGAACTGTAGATTAGGCTTTATTCTACAGGCTACATGACTTACAAAAACCTAATATCGACAACGTTTTTCAAAAAAAAAAAAAAAATGTTAAATGTCAGAGGTAAAATAATTGTGAACGGACTGTACTCTAAAATTGACGTTTTATTGCTCTATCAGTGCGTGCAAATTAGGTTTTTTCGTCATGACTTCGCTTTTCGCATATAGCCAGTAATAATAATATAATAATTTAGCCCTTTTAACGTTCCACTGCTGGGCACGGGCCTCCCCTCAATGCGAGGGGGATTCAGGCCATAATCCACCACCCTGGCCCAGTGCGGGTTGGTGGATTTCACATGTCTAAAGACATGCAGGTTTCCTCACGATGTTTTCCTTCACCGTAAGCAAGTGATAATCATATTAAAGTTATTATTCACACATAGATTTCGAAAAATCCAGAGGTGTGAGCCAGGGTTTGAACCCAAGACCTTAAGCCCGCAAGACGCGTGTTTAACCAATCGGCTACCACTGCTTTAGCCAGTGTCAAGTAAAATATATATTTCAAGTTTTAAGCTGCGTCAAGCACAGGAAGACCTTTGGCTAGACCTAAAATAACCCGCCAAACCCTATCAGTAAAGTGGCGGAAACATTACTGACAAATTGCCAGACTTCTTTGGAAACCCGAAAATCATGATTCACTACTTTTATTGTACTTTTGTTGCTGCCCACTCTCACGCACATTTATGAACATATAATGGTTAATATTCCACCAACATTACACGTTTAAATTCAAAGAAACACAAGTTTTGGAAATTAAAACAAAAATGACATCATCAATTTTCCACTTCCCGCCTAAAAGTCCTTCACTAGACTTTCGCAGAGGGCAGTAATGAGTTCTCGGACATGTTACGATTCTCTTCTTATCGTATGGTCAGTGACCAACCTGGTGTCAGAGTTGTTCAAGCCGCCCGAAGGCCTCTGACAAGGCTCAACGATTGCTGCTTAGATGACAACAACCGGAACCGACTTTTACGTGCCGAAGCACGGAGACGCTCAGTTTACATGCCACTAATGGTCACCCATCTCTGCCTGACCTTGCCCAGCATTGCTTAACCGCTGAGCGTTTAACGATTAAAATTATGATTCGCACAAAGTTTTCGAAAAATTCAAAGGTGCGAGCCGGGGTTCGAACCCTGGACATTAAGCCCGCAAGACGCGTGCTTAATGGCCATACCAACCACTTAACCAACTTAACCATTGGCTATCACTGCTGAAGTTAAATATGGTTTGTGTGAATTTTCCCCCGTAAAGTTGAATATTTAAACAACAACGTTAACTGCCCGTTTACGTAACAAGTATAATTATGATCATCGTATTTTTACTCTAATTAACTCAAGTGAGTAAGTTTAATTATTGTTTTCTTCGTTACATAATTAAGTTTTATGGAAATTAATTTATTTTCACAAAGAATGAAAGTTTTACTTATTTTTATAGACATGAGAGCAGTAATATGATTTAATTAAGTAAGGATACTTAAGATCTGTCTCAGAATCGTAAGATAACCATTAGTAATTGGTCCATGATCGCAACGCTTCGTGTATGGAAATGACATAAGTCACGTGATCTACTTATCGACTTGTAATGTCATTTCCATAAATGTAAGCGTAACGATTTGTAGAAACGCTTGTAGAAGGCACTTGGCTAGGGGACTGACACGGCCCCAATATAACCGTGTTTATTATGGATAGACGATACAAAAGCAGTATGACTACATATTATAAAACAAAGTCCTCCGCCGCGTCTGTCTGTCTGTTCGCGATAAACTCAAAAACTACTGCACCGATTTTCATGCGGTTTTTGGTCCTCGAGGAAGGTTTTAGTTCTTCTTTCTTTCTTTCTTTCTATATAATTTGTCAAGTATTTGTATACATTGGCTAAAATATAATGATATTTGTTGGAGGTGTCGGAAAAAATAAGCCGTCTGGGAGCTTTCAACGAAAACGCTGCCTAAACCCTTTGAGATATAACAAAATGATGTATGGTGGAATTGTTTATCTTATACAGGTCTACAGAAAATTCCACGATGGCATATGTCTATCTCGGATAACATACTATATCCATTTTAATACTTTAAAAAATGATCAATATTTCATGATTACTTTTGGTTGCGATAACCGAGATCCACGCGGGCGAAGCCGCGGGCATCAGCTCGTATTTTTATAAATCACAATACACACTTGACCGCATTTCCTATTACGTTACCTCGTGATGCAATCTCACAGTTACCAACCACGTTAATATTGCCAGCGCAAAAACTTCTATTCAATTTCACTTTTTTATTATGGCACTATTTTTGGCGGGCCCGTTCGCGTGGTTGGTTTAGATTCCGCCTATCACGCTGCAGGTCGTAGTATCGATTCCTACCCGGGACATGCATTTGTGTGAACATGTCTGTATGTCCCGAGTCTGGGTGTAATTATGTATATTAAGTATGTATTTACAAACAAAATGTAGTATATGTAGTTATATCATTATTTGGTTTCTATAGCTCTGCTTAGTTTGGGATCAGGTAGCCGTGTGTAAAAGAATATCCCAGGATATTTATTTATTTATCTTTCTTTTGTTGCGTTGAACTCTTTTCATAGGTTCACCCATGGCATTATAATTCAACATTTGCTTAATTAAGTTCTTCTTATCGTATGGTTAGTGGCCAACCTGGTGTCAGAGTTGTTCAATCCCGAAGGCATCTGACAAGGCTTAACGACTGCTGCCTAGATGACAACAACCGGGACCGACTTTTTATGTGCCCTCCGAAGCACGGAGACGCTCAGATCAAATGCCACTAAATGGTCACCCATCTCCGACTGAACTTGCTGAGCATTGCTTAAACTCCGATCGTTTACCGATCAGAAGGGCTAGACAAGTGGCTGACGTCTACAAGCGTTCCTTCAAATCGCTACGCTTCATGTATGGAAATGACGTAAGTCACGTGATCTACATAGCAACTTGTTGTTGATCTACATAGCGACGTTTGACATTTCCATACATTGTGAAGTCTATTCTATTCTATTCGATTAGCGTTCATGCCACTTGTCTATAGTACGTTATTTTATACTTGTCCTATTTGGTAAGCAAATATGGCGTCCAGCGGGGCGATTGTGTAACTTTTTGTCAATCATATACGAAAACTGTTCATCCTGTGTCAATTATATACGAAACCAATTGAAACATTGACAAAAAAGTTACGCAATCGCCCCGCTGGACGCCATCTTTGCTTACCAAATGGGACAAGTATAAAAAAACGTACTATAGGGGGGCAGGGATTGCAGCTGGCTACGAGTGCCTTGATTAAGTTAAGAGTTTGATTTACATGGCAATAGATGGCAGTAGTAACGACGTCACTCGAGCCGCCACTAGTTGTAATCTGTGAATCTAGGACAGTATCCGTTCACTCGGTGACGTGGGGCGGTTTACCTCAATGGAACTTGTTTATTAAGAACGTTTGTAATATCAAAATGACCGTCTTTTACTAAATGCATATTGAAGTATATACGGTACTAATAACATAAACATTTTTTTGAAAATTGTTATGAATCTGTCTGGATGTTTGTTCAAGAAGTAATCTCCAAAACGGGTGGACCGATTTTCACGGGATATTCACTGACAGATTGCTGATGTTATAAGAAGTAACTTAGGCTGATTTGTTTGTCAATCGCAAGCAAAACACAATTAATTAATAGTTAATTGTGACAATTAAATTCAATTGCATTTATTTATTGCATTTACTTTTTGCCCAACTCTGCTTTAGGCACAATGGACTGGGGGCGATGCCAGTGACACACAGACCAGGGCGAAGTACGGGAAAATAGTGGTGCGCTGAACCTACTGATTGTCAGTTGTGTATTGTGACAAGTCTATTGCAATGTTAGGAGCATGGAGCAAATAGAGATTGGAGGTGTTCTTATTAGATTTCCCTATGAAACAACGCTTGACAATTTGCACGGGATGTGCGCGGGTGACGGGGTGTTACATAACGCTTACTTTTCAATTTTCTATCTACCCGTCAATAGCAAAACTACTCGCTTCGTTCTATGTCAATGTTAGTACGTAGTTTAACTTTTTCACACTAGATGTCACTAAGTGTAGGGTGGTAAAAGAGACGTACAAAGTGTCGTATTTAGTGTCGAGTAGAATTATATTTGGGATGCGAACGTTGGCAAGATGTCTACACAGGACGAACGCCGACAGCACACTGACTTAAGTCACGCCTACTGTGATGACGTCAGGGGGTTAGTTGAGCCATGGGGCCCGGTTGCTTAGACCCACTCCTGTTAGTCTTTGGTCCATGTTTAGGAGGTACCGCAACTGATAAAACAATTCATCAAAGCCCTGTCAGTCCCCGCACTTCAACGTACCCCTTCAGAGAATGCTAGCGCTATTGTGTATAATTGAAATTACACGAAACGGTATTCAAACGAAGCGCTCGCGCAGGAAAGGCGATACAATACGTGATAATGTTTTGCAAACATGGCGGCCATCTTGGTTTATGAATCCGATCTGTAAGACCCGTGTTGTGACAATACAGCGGAGTCTAGCGTCAACGCGGAAATACCGGGCAACTATGGATGTTTGAGTTTGCTATGTAAACAGACATTTCTTACTACCCCACCAAACCAACTAAGGGGCCATCCATAAATTACGTCACACCTAAAGGGGTGGAGTGGGTCGACGAAATGAGACATTGTGTGACAAGGGGGTAGGAGGGGTCCTAAGTTTTGTGACGTCACATTTAAAAATCGAATATATGTATCTAAGTATTAAATCCGAAATTTGAATTTTAAACGAAACATTTTGAAAAATTCTTAAAATTGTAAAAGTATGTGACGTTACACAGGGAGGGGGGGGAGTCTCGCAAATGTGACCAGCTGTGACAAGGGGGGGGGAGGGGTCTAAAAATCATGAAATTCGTGTGACGTAATTTATGGATGGCCCTTAAGCACTCTGTTATAAAAAAATGAAATTTACATCACGACTTTTATCCCCATTCGGGGGTGGTCAGACGCTTGAGTGGCCATACACCACCACATTGTGGAGGTATTAAGCCAACTCAAAGCCCACGTATCACCAGATAGTCAGAACCCAACGTGACAGGTGGTGAACCTTTTCGTGTATACAGGAATTGACTATGCATAATCCCGAGGGATAGGTAGGTTCGCTGACGATGTTTTCCCTCACCGTAAGCGAACTGTAAATTATGCACATAGATGAAAATTCATCCATTGGTGCATGCCCCACCGGGGATTCAATCTGGGACCTTTTGATTGCTAGCCCAACATGTTCGCCCCCTGCCTACAGCCGCTAACTACGCACAACTAGGCGCTCAGGTATAAATATCAAATGATAATAAGTAAATGATTCCGTGGTCCGTCCACCACGTAGTGAGCCTGGGCCAATAATACTAATAATAATATCCTGGGACATTTTTACACACGGCTACCTGATCCCAAACTAAGCAGAGCTTGTACTATGAAAACCAGATAACTGATATTACTACATATACTACTTTTTTATTTGTAAATACATACTTAATATACATATACACCCAGACTCCGGACATACAAACATGTTCATGCACACAAATGCATGTCCCGGGTAGGAATCGAACCTACGACCTGCAGCGTGAAAGGCGCCTCCGCGCCAACCACGCTAACTGACCCGTCAATGCCGGCACTCCTGTGGCAGTAGCTCCCACTACGTGGTGGACGGACCGCGGAATCATTGACTTATTATCATTTGATATTTTGGGAGTGTGTGGCGGACCTAGTCCCTTAAAAACCGGCCATGTGCGTGTTTGATTCGCACATAAAGGGTTCCGTATCACCGTAGAGTTAAAACGTCAAAAATATCAAGTTTCTTGTTTGGGGACCCACTTTATTTTTAAATTTTATTGAATTTTTAGTATTTGTTATTGCAGCGGCAACAGAAATTCACATTCTGTGAAAATATCAACTCTCTACCTATTACGGTTCGTGAGATACAGCCCGCTGACAGACGGACAGCGTAGGCCTTATAATAGGGTCCCTTAGGCACTCTTTGGGTACGGTACCCTAAAAAACCTATTATCGGGGAATGCCAACATGATACTATATTTGAATAAATAAATTATACAGAAACCCCGTTATAGTAGGTATTACATGAATATACATGTACTGTTTGAATTCAAGGTCGCCACGTAATTCAATTGTCAATTCAATTCATTGTATTTTGGACAATGATCATCAACGAGATCATTAAGAACAATGATTCCATTATACATACGATAACGAAGCGTTTTGTTACAGTTTTTATTTGAATAAGATGGTAAACAAGCGTACGGCCCGCCTGATGTTAAGCAGTTACCGTAGCTTAGCATTTGTCACGATTGCAATACCAAAAGCATACCTCGCATGTTGCCGACCAGCCCCCCTAGCCAAGTGGCTTAGTCTATACGCCTCATGTATGGAAATGACATAAGCCACGTGATCTACTTATCGACTTGTAATATCATTTCCATACATTACGGTGAGGGAAAACATTGTGGGGGGTACCTACCTATCCCTCGGGATTAGGTAATAGTCAGTTCCCGTATACACGGCGACAAGGTTCACCACCTGTCACGTTGGGTTCTGACTATCTGGTGAAACGTGGGCTTTGAGTTGGTTAATACCTCCACAATGTGGTGGTGTACCACTCAAGCCTCTGACTACCCCCGAATGGGGATAAAAGTTGTGACGTTATATTTACATAAATTACATTACACATACATTTAAGCGTAGCGTTTTGTAGAAACGCTTGTAGACGAAGCCACTTGACTAGGGGGGCTGAAGGGGACTCGGACGAAGGGAGGGGCAGCGGGGTTTTGGGCTTGCGGCTCTCTCATCGTAAGAAACGGTGTAATAGCTACTTTACGTTGATATTCCGTGAGAGGGTGGTACCCCGGTCGAGCCAGCCCATTTATGAGCTGCAGTCAATTGGCTACAGCTTGACTTTACCACTGCTAAAAATAAAAATAAAATAAATATAACGTCACGACTTTTATCCCCATGGGGTAGTCAGAGGCTTGAGGGGCTATACACCACCACATTATGAAGGTAGTCAACTCAAAACCCACGTTTCACCAGATAGTCAGAACCCAACGTGACAGGTGGTGAACCTTGTCGCCGTGTATACAGGAACTGACTATTACCTAATCTCGAGGGATAGGTAGGTTTCCTCACGATGTTTTCCTTCACCGTAAGCGAACTGTAAATTATGCACATAGATGAAAATTCATCCATTGGTGCATACCCCACCGGGGATCGAGCCTGGGACCTTCTGATTGCTAGCCCAACGTGTTCGCCTCTAGGCTACAGTCGCTACCAACGCTAATGTTGTATAATAACACGCGAAATATTTGTCATCATTATTATACAATATCTCGACATTTGGATACGGGTTACGACATAGTAGGTGCCGCGCGGCGGCCGAACAACGAGGTCAGCACTTTCAAACGAATTAACTGTCAGCATTAGCTGCTCAGATTAGCGCGGTTAAGCGGCGGTAGCTGAGGTATAGATGTTGATGGGTGAACGTTTTGAAGGCCAAAGTTCGAATCTGTAATGTAATGTAACGTCACGACTTTTATCCCCATTCGGGGGTAGTCGGAGGCTCGAGTGGCCATACACCACCACATTGTGGAGGTATTAACCAACTCAAAGCCCACGTTTCACCAGATAGTCAGAACCCAACGTGACAGGTGGTGAACCTTGTCGCCGTGTATACAGGAACTGACTATTACCTGATCCCGAGGGATAGGTAGGTTTCCTCACGATGTTTTCCCTCACCGTTCGAATCTGTACTAATATTATAAATGCGAAAGAAATCTAGTCTGTTTGTCTGTGTAATTTGCCCTGGTCTGGGTGTCATTGAGGTCGCCTCCAGTTCATGATACGATATCCATAGTACAAGCTCTGTTTAGTTTGGGACATAGAGGACATATGGAAAGGAGACGGTCTAAGCACCCGGGCCCTATGACTCCACTAGGCCCCTGACGTCATCACAGTAGGCGTGGCTTAAGTCAGTGTGCTATCGCCGTTTGTCCTGTGCACACGTCTTGCCAACGTTCGCATCCCGAATATAATTCTTCTCGACACTAGATGGCGAAACTTTGTACGTCTCTTTACCATCCTACATTTAGTGACATCTAGTGTGAAAAAGTTAAACTACGTACTAACATCGACATAAAACGAAGCGAGTAGTTTTGCTATTGACCGGTAGAATATAGAAAAGTAGGCGTTATCTAACACCCCTTCACCCGCGCAAATTGTCAAGCGTTGTTTTATAAGGAAATCTAATAAGAACATCTCTTCTGTCTATATTCTCTGTAGTTTGGGATCAGGTAGCCGTGTGTAATAGATGGGGAGCCGTAGAAGGATTTTCTGGATTTACTCCAGCGCGTTGGATTAAGATAAGGGAGATACTTTACATATTGATAAGAACCTCCAACCAGTATGAGCTCTTAATATTGGTGGGTACGCTCAGGGGAACTAAAAAAAAATAGACCATCTTAAAATACTCGAACTCGTCAGATTAAGATAAGGGGGATTCATTACTAGCTAAGAAGTGTCAAAAGTGTCAATTTTACTAATTTGATCGTCAGTCTAAGAAATGGCAGCATCTGTAAGTTTCACTGAACACCCCCTCTGAAAATCTGACGCGCTCGAGTAATTTTTATTTTTTCAATTTATCTTTTCGGAGCATGAAAAATATCAATATCTGCCACGCTTGAGTATTTCCATGTCATTGCTTTTTTACAATTTAGAAATTGTCATGTAGACGCTTCCCCCACCGCTGAAAGTGGAAACATCTAGAACCATTTATTCTTCCTATCAACTAATCTACCGAATCTAATAGGTTTGGGCGACGCTGGAGTAAATCCACAGTTTGCATCATGGGCTCCTGGTCCATTAAATAATGTCCGCGGATATTTATTAATGGTGTTGTTTGGTTGCAGGGTTCGTGCTGGCGTCGGCAGTGGTACTCCTGCTGCTCGGCATCATCTGCGCGGTGTTCTTCGCGTCCTGGGTCAGACTGGTCATTGACCATGTGAGTATACACATACTAAGGGCTATCCTTAAGGGCTCCTTAAGGGCTATCCTTAAGGGCTCCTTTCTTTTGATTAAATTCGTGCGGGTTCCAAGACAACTTAGCTTGTCCCCGGGACTCGTCGAGGGTCAAACCTCGGCGTCATCGTTGGACACTGTCGATCCTGGATTACAGGAGTCACAGTGGTGGGAGTGTGTGGTAGCCTAGTCCCAAAAAAATAAACTTGAGTCACTAAGGGTTCCGTACCTCAAAAGGTAACAACGGAATTCTTGTAGGATCACTATGTTGTCTGTCTGTCAAGACAAAACAGCCAAATGAAACATGCTTTTTTATGTTACTAAGTTGGCAAGCAGTTACCGTAGCATATAGATGCTTGCAATGCCTATGGTATAGCTTGTATGTTGCCGACCTGAAGGGGAGTGAGAGAGCGGGAGGGGGTAGGACGCACACTGAGAAAAAAAATTACGACAGCAAAATGGTTTTTGTAGTTCCTAGTGGTCTTTTAGTATGTTTTACTAAAAGTTTTGTATTTACAGCAAATGTTTTATAAATGCGAGATATAACATAAAACATTTGCTGTAAATACAAAATGTTTAGTAAAAAATATTAAAAACATTAGGTACTTACTAGAAATTATAAAAACCATTTTGCTGTCGTAAATTTTTTCTCAGTGCAGGGGTTGGGCTTCCGGCTCTCTCACGCATCTTAACGTCAGGCGGGGCCTCACAACTTAAGACGATACAAGAAAAAAATGAATTTTAGTTTCGGGGTGTGGCTAGCGTCGCGTGAGCTGCCGAAGGATATATCCCTCTCGCTTAGCTAGGACAGAACAGCTATGGAGTAGACTATAGTATAGTTATTTTTTGAAGGAACAATATTGTTTAATTCGTACAATTAAAATAATATGTCCCAGTGCACCTTTTAAAATAGATGAAATGGATGAAAATATTCAAATATATTTTTTTCGTTTTATATGGGATTTTTATGTCGAGTGTATTTGAAAAAAATAATTTAATTTCTATGTTGTTTTTATTGCTGAAGACAAAGTAAGTCAAAAGAAGACAAACGATACCTACAATATGCTGATAGATACGTACAACAATATTTCGATCGTATAATAGCCTATAACCAGCGGACGATCCAGACGCGTCCAACGATATCTCATTAGTCAAATTATTATGATAAAAATAGTTTGGACGTTATACGGGAGCAGATGAACATACATACATATCGGTCAAAATCATAACCCTCCGCCCACCGTAGTCGGGTAAAAATGTACATACTCTGTGTCAGTGACTGACTGCCGGATATGAGTATCTTTTTCATGTTTCGTAGGCAAAGGAATACTTTGGTACTTAACTTCGATGCCGATCATGAAGTCATCAGCGGTGTCATAATATTTATTTTTACCATATTTAATTTATTTTTTAATTTAATTTTCAGTTTTTATTAATTTTATTGATTTAACCATGCATTTATTTATTGTTTATCTTTTTATCTTTATTTTTTTATCTATCAAAATCACCCTTAGACTGGTTACCGCCACAGGTGACAAGAGGGCTGGCTCTTTCCTTGCTCAAAAAATTCGCTTGACAACAGGAACAGCTTGAATACAGGGAGGACATGCAGCCAGTATCCCACGCGGACGGTATTTGTTTAATTAGGGGTAGGTTTTTATTTTATTGTATTTTATTTTAATTTATGTTATATTATATTGTATTTTAATGATAAAACATGAAAAATAAAAAATATTTTTTTATTTTTTTAAATTTAATTTTACTTTTATTTATTGTTTTATATTTATTGTGAAATTATAATAATTCTAATAATCAATATTGGACTATGTCTGAAACAAATACATCTCTCTACTGTTCTCTCTACTACTCTCTACCTGTTACGGTTCGTGAGATACAGCCCGCGCTGACAGACGGACAGACAGACAGACGGACAGCGTAGGCCTAGTAATAGGGTCCCGTTAGCACCCTTTGGAACCCTAAAAAGTAGCCTATGTTCTCCGCCAAGACCCAGTCTATCTCCATACCAAAATTCATCAACATTGGTTCAGCGGTTTAGCCGTGAAAAGGTAACAGACAGAGTTACTTTCGTTTATAATATAATAGATTGAATAGGACGGACAAACATTTTCCTATCCATATCTGTAATGTTATTTTTTACGATAATTTATTGATGTATGATATATTTATTACTTGCCCATCCATACCTACAACAAACGCAATAAAGCGACTCCATTGTTTTGACAAGCAATGTATTCCCACTGTCGGCCCAAGACCATGCTGCAAGTATATAACAGTAAGCGAAATAGGGAGTTTTTACAGAAATGACACGAATAACTATGAAATGACAAGAGATGACACAAAATGACAAGAGATGACACAAAATGACAAGAGATGAAAAGAAATTACACAAGACAAGGAAAAGCAAACGAAAATCACGCTGCAGTGCAGGTCGTAGGTTCGATTCCTGCCCAGGACATGCATTTGTGTGCATGAACATGTCCGCATGTCCCGAGTCTAGGTGTAATTAAGTGTATATTTAGTTTGTATTTACAAACAAAAAGTAGTATATGTAGTAATATCAGTTATCTGGTTTCCATAGTACAAGCTCTGCTTAGTTTGGGATCAGGTAGTCATGTGTAAAAGAATTTCCAAGGATATTTATTTATTTATCATAGGCGTCGGCGGACTGTAAATACTGTACTGTACCTGTAATGTGGCACGACCGTAATATTTTTTCGTAATATTTTTAAAAAAATCCTTCACAGGTCCGACGTCGAACAAGTCCGACTGGACACTGACAATACAAAGTTAGAGAGAGACATGGTTAGTTCAAGTACTTAAAATGTGAGATGGCGATATTGTGCGCGCGCTCGGAAATAAACAACGTAAGCGCCAAACCACATTTACTTGAATTAAAAAAAAACTACTTCATGAATTAAAATATGGTTGAAGGGTAGTTTAGATATCATTATTTGCTATGTTTTAGAAATAATTTCGTGATCTAAATCGTAAAAACATCGTGGTAGCAAGGAAAATTGTAAATAATTAGAGCTCATTTCATAAATTTTTTTTATCGAGAAAATTTCATCAAATCGTGATTTGGATTTAAAGATACTCAAGATAATATAGTCAAAAATCATACATCTAAATATAAGATTCCTAGTCCACATACTTACTTAAAGAAAAAGTAGAATAGAAAATCAACCAAATTTCGAACCCTCCTCTTAACATTAGGCGGGCCGTACGCTCGCTTGCCACCTTAGTTAAGTATATAACAGAGTGTCTAATGCAACAAACCGATGATGATATTTCCGTGTTTTTACTGAACAACCTAATGGGCTAGACGGAGAAAATGTACGGTACGCGTAAGGCCTTATTATCGGCCGACCGCACGGTCCAAGGTTCGATGCGCTCGAACGAACGCATCGCTTTCCAACTCAACTAGTGTTATCGATAGCTTAATGCACGCCTCTCAGATCTGACGACCACATGGCGCAGTGGTTTGAGCGTTGGCCGCTCGGCTCACTGCATCGGGTGGTTGCGGGTTCGATTCCCGCCAGATGCAAATTTCGGAAACGGCCTTTTCGTAATTTGCCTTGATCTGGGTGTCACTGGGATCGCCCCAGTCCATTGTAGGTTACCCATAGTACAAGCGTTGCTTAGTTTGGGACCATACAGTTGTTGTGGTGTGTTTGTTGGCGATTTTTTTTCATTTATCTGTTTGAAACGCCTCTCGGGCGAACTTGAACGTAACTCCCCCCTTCCCGTCCCTCTGACCCATTCTCCTTCATGTCGGCAACGTGCGATGTCTTTGATATTGCAAGCATCTATAGGCTAGAACATCCATTCCCAAAGTGGGCGATAACGCCCCCTTGTGGGTGCTGCAGGCCTAAAGGGGGGCGGTAAGAGACCCAGAAAAAAATGGGGGTGTTGTGTAGACTCTACACATTATTTTTCTGGGTAATGGATGGGCTAGAGTAACTGCTTAACATTTTTCTTATATTACTTCAAGCGTACGGCCCGCCTGATGTTAAATAGTTACAACCAGGGTTGTTAGGAAAAAATCATCTTGATTTAAACACCATGTTTAAAACATGTTTTAAACATTAAAAAACAGTGTTTTTTTCTCCTCCTGTTTTAAATCAATGTTTTAAACAATGATTTAAACATATTTTAAACACTTTTGATTCTAAATTTTGCTGTTTTTTGCAACTCTGGTTACAACATCAGATAGGCCGTACGCTTGTTTTCCTTCTTAGGTATATAAAAAATAACTTCTGCACGGGACTTTGCCCGCGTTAACTTTAAAATCCCACAGGAACCTTTTCCGGGATGAAAAGTACCCTACGTTCTGCTCCAAGGTCCTGTCTATTTCCATACCAAAATTCATCAAAATTAGTTTAGCGGTTTAGTCGTGAAAGCGTAACAGACAGACAGAGTTACTTTCGCATTTATAATTTACTAGCTTTTGCACGCGACTTCGTCCGCGCATAATTAAAAATAAATAAGTAGCCTATGTGCTATTCCAGACTATTATCTATCTCTGTGTCAAATTTCATCCAGATCCATTCAGCTGTTCTGGCGTGATTGAGTAACAAACATCCATCCATCCATCCATCCATCTAACTCCATCCATCCATCTTGACGAGCCCGTTGGCGTGGTTGGCGTGATGGCGCCTTTCACGCTGCAGGTCGTAGGTTCGATTCCTACCCGGGACATACATTTTTGTACATGAACATGTATGTATGTCCCGAGTCTGGGTGTATAAATGTATATTAAGTATGTATTTACAAATAAAAAGTAGTATATTTAGTAATATCAGTTATCTGGTTTCCATAGCTCTGCTTAGTTTGGGATCAGGTAGCCGTGTGTAAAAAAATGTCCCAGGATATTATTATTTAACTAAAGTATAGATGAATCTACGCTGCGTCGGGCCTTGGCACTACATTTGAATAGTATTTTAGTATCTAGTAAACTGTTTAACTTAACTTACCAGTTAACAGTTAGTAGACTGAACCATAACAATAGTTGCGGCAATTCGGGTCAAGGTGTTGCCGATCGGAGCGGTCGCACGGGCTTGCGACACCGCACCGGCATCGTTCTGACTAAGACAATACCGCGGGGTAATGATAGTTTGCTGATTAAGCTTGAAGAGCATAGACAGATATCTTACAACATAGGGATCTTCAGCCCCCTAGCCAAGTCGCTTCGTCTACAAGCGTTTCTACAAATCGCTACCTATGCTTAAATGTATGTTTAACATCAGGCGGGTCGTTCGCTTGTTTGCCACCTCAGTCCCATAAAAAACACCTATCACGTGTCTCCATTATTTGTCTATATCCCCTGTTAGTGTCTCCATCGCCTGTCGCCTGTAGCTATAATGAGGATCCGTAACGAATTTAGTTAAGAATGCAGATTTATAGAGCTAATGAAGTCATAACATACAGTGCAAACCTTTTTCTTCTACGACAATAATTGACGAAGTTATGACCAAATTACTAGCGAAGTTCGCGCATTGCAATGACGTCACGAGGGCCACTCGCGCTTTATAGTGAATGGCGGTGCGGGCACAATGCGCCTTCAAGCCGATCCGGCCGTCCGCCATCACACGTGCCAGCCGCACATAATTTAAAATGAGTAATAAAAATGGATGTACCGATTTCAATGATTTCTTAATTATATTGATGAGAAAGCTTAGTGTTAACTATAGTGTTGGTTTTGAGTTGATTTGTTGACCTCGAAATTATCTCCATTATATTCTCTCGTCCACATGAGCTGGTTCTCCGCCCAGGATTGTCTCCATTCCGTCGCTATCACCTGTCACTTGTCTATAACGCCTGCCACTGTCTCTTGTAGCCTATCATCTGTCACTGTCTCCTGTAGCCTATCACCTGTCACTGTCTCCTGTAGCCTATCACATGTCACCTGTTTCCATCCTTTGTCTATATCGCCTGTCACTCTCCTATAGCCTATCACCTGCCGCGTGTCTCCATCTTTTGTCTATATCGCCTGTCACTGTCTCCTATAGTTACGCCTGCTATAAAACTATGTTCTCTCGTCCACAGGAGCTCGTTCTCCGCCCCGGCTCGATGACATTCGAGTGGTGGGCGCACCCGCCCGTCCGTCCGTTCGTCCGCGTGTACGTGTACAACGTGACGAACGCTGACGAGTTCCTGAACAACGGCTCGAAGCCGGTCTTGGATGAGCTGGGGCCCTATGTGTACTCGTAAGTAGACAAACATAGACAACAGTAGACTAATTCTTTTTGATGAAATTCGTGCGGGTTCCAAGACAACTTAGCTGGTCCCCGGGACTCGTCGAGGGTCAAACCTTGGCGTCATCGTTGGACACTGTCGATCCTGGCTTACAGGAGTAATATTGGTGGGAGTGTGGCGGGCCTAGTTCCATTAAAAAAAAAAAAATGTTTGGTAAAACTGGAAATAGAGGCAGGTGACCACAAACTGGGGGCTTACCACGGCCTCTTATCGCGATTCAATTATAGGAACATTTTAACGTTTCAGCGACTTTTTGTGCAATGACGTACCTTATTGTCATGACAATAAGAACCGTCATTGCACAAAAAGTCGCTGAAACGTTAAAACAATACTGCTATAAGAGGTGGTGGTAGGGCCCCTGGTCCCTAAGTCGCTTAGCCATTGCCATTGAGCTGCTATAGTTATCGACCTTCTTATTGGTCAGCCGACCGGCTATTCAGCCGTACACCGACCAATTATAGACTAGATCACTATAGCGAAACACCACAATGGCGTTACAATGGCTAAACGATTTAGAGCCTAGAAGGGCTAGACAAGTGGCTGACGTCTACAAGCGTTCCTTCAAATCGCTACGCTTCATGTATGGAAATGACATAAGTCACGTGATCTACATAGCAACTTGTTGTTGATCTACATAACGACGTTTGACATTTCCATACATTGTGAAGTCTATTCTATTCAATTAGCGTTCATGCCGCTTGTCTAGGGGGGCTGGAGTCTAGAAAAAATGAAATGTAATACAATATAGTTAAAGTTGCATACTAAAGGTCAACGCTCACCTAACGCCTCCGCACCCGACCAGCACCGCCTCGCCGCTCGGCGTCCACTCGTTGTCGCCGGGCGCTCCGCGGGCGGACATTGCTTTTACACCATAAACGTCACGTGAGCGCCCAGTGGACCGCGCGTGGTCAACGAGTGAACGCCGCGCGGTCAGCGCGTGGTCCACTTATTTCCGGTTCAGTTAGTGGACGCTGAGCGGCGAGGCGGTGCTGGTCGGGTGCGGAGGCGTTAGATGAGCGTTGACCTTAATATTGCTTTGCAAAAAATACTTATTTCACATACATCTCAAGGTGTATGAAAAGTAAAAATAACTTTTGCCTGTCTCCTGTTGCTATCGCCTGTTACCTGTTGCTATCGCCTATCACCTGTCTATCGCCTAATCATCCTTTGTATAAATGGTAATAGGCGTATAAAATGAATTGTAATGAGTGTGGCTCTCGAAGGTGATTCATTATTTATTATTGCGCATTGCGTGAAAGAATGATAATAGAACTAAATTCACTCAAATGATACCCAAATAAGTACCTAACGCCGCCGTTCAACGCCGCCGTTTAAAGGATTAAGTTTCTCCCAAATAAATTAACAAATTTCATCGCAATTTCCTTTGTTTGATAGCTAGTATTCCGAAGTTGCTTTTGAGCTAAATGAAATCAAAATCGGTACAGTAGTTTTTGATATACACGCAATTTTAAACGCGAGTCGTTAAAATTCTGTCTCCTTTGAGTTTAATTATTTAGCTTAGCGACTAACTAAAAGACGTTTTAAAGTCAAGTCTTTCATATAAAACGTATTATAATTAAAACCAGTATCTTGTTATCGTCTCCTAACCAGTTTAGACGTCAACTAACGAGTTCTATGTTGAATTCCATTCGTTGAAATGTATATTTCTACATACATACACATACATACACTCACGCCTGTATCCCAAGGGGGTAGGCAGAGACTATAGATTGCCACATGCTACGATTTTGACACACCTCTTTTGCTTCATCCACATTCATACATCTTCTCATGCACTGCCGTCGGTTGAGGGTGCTACGGACTTGACCTTTCTGGAAGAGACCATTAATCTGGTCGTGAAAAGTTCTCCTTGGGCGCCCTCTTCCGACGCATCCACTCACTTTCGCTCCGTATATCTCTTTCGTCAATCGACTTTCACTCATCCTCTCTACGTGACCAAACCATCTTAGCATGTATATTTCTAAGTTCTATTAACCTGTGTCCCTCTATTTATACACCGGGGGGTATATCGAACTATAGAATATACTGGGTTCATTCCCCTTTAAGGACTTGCGCCGTAGTCCACCATGTTGTCGACCCGGTCGTAGGTTCGATTCCTACCCGGGACATGCATTTATGTGCATGAAAATCTCTGCGTGTCCCGAGTCTGGGTGTAATTATGTATATTTGTATATTAAGTATGTATTTACAAACAAAAAGTATATCAGTTATCTGGATTCCATAGTACAAGCTCTGCTTCGTTTGGAATCAGGTAGCCGTGTGTAAAAGAATGTCCCACGATGTTTATTATTTATTTATAATAATAATATAATAATAATAATATAATAATATCCTGGGACATTTTTTACACACGGCTACCTGATCCCAAACTAAGCAGAGCTTGTACTATGGAAACCAGATAACTGATATTACTACATATACTACTTTTTATTTGTAAATACATACTTAATATACATATACACCCAGACTCCGGACATACAGACATGTTCATGCACACAAATGCATGTCACGGGTCGGAATCGAACCTACGACCTGCAGCGTGAATGTCGCCTCCGCGCCAACCACGCTAACGGGCCCGTCATTTATTTTATTTATTTCCCCATTTATTTTATTTATTATGCTAATATGCCCCTCCCTCCCCCAGGGAAGAGTGGGAGAAGGTGAATATAACGGATAACGAGAACGGGACACTCTCCTTCCACTACAAGAGGACGTACACCTTTCAGCCGGAGCTGAGCAACGGCTTCGATGATGACGCCGTCGTGGTGCCCAACATACCAATGTTGGTGAGTCAATTTCAATTATTGGTACAAATATTGACAATAGGGTGTTTGAAGAATACTTTTATTGCCTTATATTATACAGGGTTATTGGTAAAACACTAACAACCTTACAGGTGCGTATTGCTGACATCAAAAACAACAACTTTTATTCTATGACTTTTTACAAAACAAAAAAAATAACAAAAAATCACACTCTAAAATGTATGAAACAAGAAAATAAGCTCATCTAAAGAATAGCCGTGGTACGTTGCGCAAATATTGCTAATGCCAGCTTAAAGTTAGTATAATATAATATAATATATTTTTATCCTTAACGTGAGTCAAACTAGGGATGGGTCTAAATTTAATAAGCTGCTAAATTTATTTAGTGTGAACACCTGTTAAATAATTTAAGATAGGTGTTAAATATAGCAGTCACAAGTACATATATTTACGTGTTACGTTATCTAGGTAATGAGTGCTGTGAATGAAATTTCAATTGTTTGTGTAGTGTATTACAAAAAACACCCATACACCCACAGTGGTGTATGGCCACTCAAGCCTCTGACTACCCCCGAACGGGGATAAAAGTCGTGACGTTACATTACATTACATTACAAAAAAGTACTCAAAAATGGATATTCAACGGCAAATAAAAGTGAAATATGGTTTTTTTTTAACTTTTGTTAGCGATACCGTAAAAAATTGGAATGATTTAATAATGTTAACAATCTGTATGTGTTTAATTTAGCAGTTGCTAAAAATAGCTATTAATTTTAAGTGTTAATTATTATTAGCTTTTAGCAGTGTTATTTTTTTTAACGTTAAACGTTCGTAAACGCCCATCTCTAAGCCAAACTAATTACGTTACAAACTAATAAATATAGATAATTATGATGTATTACAAACAATTATCATTATGTTCAGTCATCCTGCGTCCGCCATTTTGTATAGAATGATTAAATATCCCTAGTTTTTCTATTTACAAAGTCATTTAAGGATAAATGTTTTGTCTCTGACGCAATGAAATTGCTTCATACATGACTTCGATGAAACTATTTTTATATGGGACTATGTACATATATTTAAGCGTAGCGATTTGTAGAAACGCTCGTAGACGAAGCCAGTTGGCTAGGGGGCAGGTTGAATCATCGGATCGTTCCCCACACTACAATAGTGTTCGTGTTTCGTCGCGGGATACTACGGCGATACTATTCGGTAGTGAACAGAGAAACTGTCACGCTCTGATTGGCCCCCGGCGTTTCGTGTAACGTAAATCTATTAGTAAATTACATTTCTGCGTTGCGCGTGCGACGATGACGTTGAATCATTACATTCATTACTCAAAGACATGAAATTTAAAAACTATAGCGGTAGGTATCCTACTAATATTATAAATGCGAAAGTTTGTGTGTGTGACTACTAAGCCGATTTTAATGAAATTTGCAAGGTAGATAGTGTAGGTTCTGGAATAAGACATAGGCCACATCAATTTCCACGCGGGCGACACAGCTGGGCACAGCTAGTAAAATATAAAATTAAATAAAATTGTGTCTGTAATGTCAAAATAACAGCTTTTAGCAAAGTATATACGGTACTTAAAAAAAATAAACTTTTTTTTGTCAGTTTGTTCCGGCTAATCTCCGGAATGGCTGGACCGATTTTGGCGGGATATTCACTGGCAGATAGCTGATGTTATAGGGAGTAACTCGGGCTACTTTTACTTTAGCACACATTAACATTATTTGTTAAATTTCACGAGTACGAAGTCGCGGGTATAGCTAATGTTAGAATAATATCAGTCAAAGGAAGAGAAATATGGATATTGGAGTTTAGTTTATGAATAAGTCAGTTATATCAGTGTTTTTAACCCGACTACGGCGGAGGGTTATGATTTTGACCGGTATGTATGTATGTATGTGCATCTGTTCCCGCCTAACTTCCAAACTACTTGTCGTAATTTGACAAATGAGGTATCGTTAGAAGCGGCTTAATGGCGCGCTGGTTATAGGCTATGTCACGTCACATAAAATTGCATATGGCGCCCTCTAGAGGACATAATGTCATGAACTAAAAACAAAGCATTTTTAATAAAACCGTGTGGGGTATCAAATGAAAGAGCTTGATGAGCACATTTCAAAAATATATATATTGTTACCTATAACTCCAAAATAATTATATAAAAAGTAAGTTTTAAAACTAAAACCCGACTACAAAAAAATCCCGCTCTAAAAAGTATGAAACAAGAAAATATTCTCATCTAGACGATAGCCGTGGTCCGTTTAGCCTTTAGGTCAAAGTGGCATATGACCACGGACCACGGCTATCCTCTAGATGAGAATATTTTCTTGTTTCATACTTTTTAGAGCGCGATTTTTCAGTAGTTGGGTTTTTTGGAAATATAATCTCCTAAGGGGGTTTAATACGGGATGTATGTACGCATGGAAAATTCCATCGCGCACACATCTAGCAAATAATAATTTGCAAAGCACTTACAAAATACTTGCGATATTCTTACAACGAAACGAACATTACGCCATGTATCAGATACGAATGAAATAAAACCTTACTTTCTAACACTTTAAGTTTGGTTTCCCTTGGGAGTATTTTATGGTGTTAAGTTCAATGGCCGGTCATGTGATGAATAAACATTATTGTTTTTGTATGTGTGTGTCTGCAATGGCTATTAGTAGATAGCTACTATATAGTGAAGTTATTTTAACGCGTATAATATGATACAGCGGTGCACATTAGCGAGTGGAGCTACTCCGAAATACGAAAAGAAACATTTCGGCTAACGAATGGTACATTTTCCTACTCCGAAAGTGTTTTTGAAGTGTTCCGAATTCTTTCGGAGTAGGGTCCACGAAAGAAGAGGTCTTATCTATCACCATACAAAATTTCATCAAAATTGGTTTAGCGGTTTAGTCATGAAATCGTAAAAGGCAGACAGAGATACTATCGCATTTATTATATTATAGTATAGATTTTTACTCTGTGGCCTTCTATTAAAAATGGCGTTAATTCTCTATATGGACACATAACGGTAATGTACGATATATTTACCGTTACTACGAGGCGTGGGCTGGCTCAAACGCCTGAAGACAAATCGCCAGACCATATTTGTCAACATATAATAATAAAATTCCTAATTTCATACAAAAGACTTAAACGGGTTCGCGTCTACAATTTGAATATTTTTTGAACTATTTAAACATTTTTGGAGCTAACTCAAATTCCGTGAACGGTTGTGATTTTGATTGATGTTAATTGGTGCTGTGTGACGAAATAAAAAGGGCAGGTACCTTAACCGTTATAGTTAGAGGAAAACGTTCCTAGGAGACCATCCCTAACTTTTTGAGATATTCTGAACTGCATTCACAGATTTTAGAAAAAAATGGACAGTCAGCGAAAAACTTGCTAAAATCTAAAATATTTTTTTATAAACAGTCTATTTTTATTTGCTACTGCCGTGCTGTGCCGCGACAATGTTCACGTAGAATTTAATGTGGGTTTTCTAAACTAAAAGTAGCCTAAGTTACTCCTTATAATATCGGCTATCTGCCAGTGAAAGTCCCACCAAAATCGGTCCAGCCAATAAATTTAAAAATAGTGTTTTTTTTTATTAATACCGCAGGTATTATAATCCACCAACTCGCACTGGGCCAGCGCGGTGGAATATGGCCTGAATCCCCCTCACATTGGGGGGAGGCCCGTGCCCAGCAGTGGGACGTTAAAAGGGCTAACATTATTATTTATTATTACTGTATACTTCAACTGCATTTCGTAAAAAGCTGTTGTTTTGTTTTACAAACAGACACTTCCATTTTATTTATTTGTATAGATGTATGGTTCTTTGAATATGCGTAAGTATTATCCATGGACCAGTTACTAAGGGGACTGGCCCTAAGCAAGTCGGCCGAGTGGTCGGCCTAGTACTAACATCGACATAAAACGAAGCGAGTAGTTCAACTATTTACCGGTAAATAGTATAATGAAAATGAAAAAACAATGACCACGTTTTGTTTCATACAAATATCTAATAAGGGCACCTCTTTCTTTAGTCTTTACTCAGTGGTATTATTTCATAATTTTGAAACACCTGTACACCTATGTACCTACTTATAGAGTATTTTAAACGTTTTCTACAGCACACATGGTGTGGTGTTAGTGACACGTCGCGTCGCCATGACCACACCACACAGTGAAAGTGACCCACTTGCACGGCGGACGCACTCTGATTGACACTACTTTTACAAATGTGGAAAACTACACCAAGGCGTCTGCTAATGAACTAAAACAAACGCCAGACTAATACTAAAACTTGTATGGTCCCAAACCAAGCCGCGACTGGCGAAGAGCCTTAACTCAAACCCAAACTAAAAAAACATTATTCATGTAAGCTATATGTCGCGTTTATAAATCGTTAAAAAAACAATATTTTAGCGTTACCACACGTTTGTAATGTTGCTTCCATTGAGAAGAGCCGGCAAGAAACTCAATGGTTACTCTTTTCAAAAGAAAAATAATAATTGTATACACTTTTAAACAGTAACGCTATGTGAGCAGGTTATGGGCCATAACACGCCGGGTAGCCATGGCGACGTCGCCAGCCACAGCAGCCAACTATTCGTATTGAAATGGATGGGAGGAAACACACCTGAGGGGCTAGCCAAGTGGCATGAACGCTAATCAAATAGAAAAGAACAAACTTCACAATGTATGGAAATGTCAAACGTCGCTATGTAAATCAACAACAAGTTGCTATGAAGATCACGCTTGAGATCACGTCACTTATGTCATTTCCATAGATGAAGCGTAGCGAATTTGTAAACGTCAGCCACTTGTCTAGCCCTTCTGGCGACGGAATGGCGACGTCGCCAGTCAATATAATTTTTTTTGTTTTTTATTTTTATTTAAATACCTAATTCTGTTTTTTTTTTATTCACCATGTGTTAATGCCTGCCTAATGCCTGCCTTTTTCTTTTGAAAAGAGTAACCATTGAGTTTCTTGCCGGCTCTTCTCAATGGAAGCAACATTACGAACCGGTGGTAACGATAAAATATTTTTGCTAATTTGACGATTTATAAACGCTACTTACTTATAGCTTACATGAACAAAAAAAAATAGATTGAGTTTCAATACAAATTGTTTGGATACGTGGCCGGCGAAGTCGCCTGGCGTCCCGGTGTGTTATGACATCATACATCATTGGCATGTTATTTAAGTGACGTTAAAGTACTCTGCGAAGCGTTCTTTACGTACTTTTCAGAATTAATGATGTACTGATGTCAAAGTCAAAGTCAAAGTCAAAGCGTTTATTTTGTTTAGGCCTACGGGGGCACTTACAAATTGTCATTTTACATTTTTTCCTTAAATTCTACTGCCGGATCGGAAACGCGACCTCGACTGAGAAGATCCGGCAAGAAACTCAGCGGGCTTGTCTTTTTTACATTGTTTTTTTTTTTTATTTTTTTTTTTATTTTTTTTTTTTTATTTTTTTTTTTTAACAGTGAAAAGTACAATTCGGAAACATGATATTGTGTTGAATTAGTACACTACACGACTACACTTTACGTCGGTCGTTTGTGAGAGGGGGATATTACCCCGGTCGCGCCAGCCCGTTTTTTTAGAGTTCCGTACCTCAAAAGGAATAAATGGAACCCTTAAGGGCCACCGCAGACTTGCTACTTTTAGCATCGGCGATCGGCGATTTTGATGCTGCGTCTCGCTCGTTCGCGCTCGAAGAAACGCGACGCAGCATCGATACGTCACAAAATCGCCAGTCGCCGATGCTAACAGTAGCAAGTCTGCGGAGGGCCTAAAGGATCACTTTGTTGTCCCTCTGTCTGTCTGTCTGTGAAGACGTGCACAGCCCAAACCGCTGGTGTTACAAACATGAAATTTTAACAGTAGGTACCTTTAGGGCGTAGATGAAGAGCATAGGTATGATTTGGGGAAAAAGCTACCTCTAAGGGTGTAAAATAGGGGGTGGAAGTTTGTATGGGGGTCTCAATTTTTCTGAAGCTAGAGACGTGAAAATTTGTATTTGGGCTACCTACTGATTACAAATGAAAAATATAATTTACAGCATTTTTGAAATTAATAACGCACAAGCTATGTTATTGTTATTATTCTCATAGAGGGGGATGATAAGCAGAGTGTATCACTCGGTTGCAAGCTTATATTTACGTCGGGCGACGTACTTTGAATCCTTTGTTGTGTTTAGGCCGTAAAATTATACAGGGTTATTGGTAAAACACTAACAACCTTGCAGGGGCGTATTACTGGCATCAAAAACAACAACTTTTGTTTTATGTTTTTTTTACAAAACAAAAAAAATATATCAAAAAATCACTTTCTAAAATGCATGTTTTTTTTTCTCATCTAGAGGAAAGCCATGGTACGTGCTTGTATTCCACTTTGCCCTAAAGTACCTAAACGTACCACGGCTATTCTCTAGATGAGCATATTTTCTTGTTTCATACATTTTAGTGTGTGATTTTTTGTTATTTTTTTTTTTGTTTTGTAATAAGTCATAGAACAAAAGTTGTTGTTTTTGATGTCAGTAATACGCCCCTGCAGGTTGTTAGTGTTTTAGCAATAACCCTGTATACATAGATTTACTAGATACCGCCCTACTAAGAAAAATCATTTCCAGAAATGAGGCAACTTATTTTCGACGCGGCCTGTCAGTTTCATACAATGGTTGCTGTCAGATGTACTGAAGTACTCAAAAATTTGAGCATTATCAGTTGCCGCATTTTATTCGTGCGCATGCTCCATCTAGTTGGAGCGCCGCGGAAACTAAAATTAATCTATGCCTGTATATTGCTCCCTTGTGCTTCAATCATTGATATCGGATTGGTTGGTGCCCCCAAGCACGCGAATATCAATGGCTAAAATGTACCATACGCACTCATCGCTAATTATAGTGTTATAGGTACCTATGTAACTGAGAATCAACATGCGATTAAAGGTCGACCAGATTGCCTTCCTGCAGACCTTGACTTGTGGCCGAGTGGGGGTTTTTTATTTGTACCTAACAAGGAAAACAGCATCTTTTTAAATATTGAAGTACAGGGCTGGGTCGACCGGGGTAGTACCACCCTCTCACTGAAGATCGGCTTCGAGCTCGGTTCTTATTAATCTAGTTATTGATTACTAGCTTCTGCGCGCGACTTCGTCCGCGTTAACTTTAAAATCCCACAGGAACCTGACATTTTTTCTGGATCAAAAGTATCCTATGTGTTAATCCAGGTTATAAACTATCTGTGTTCCAAATTTCATCCAAATCCGTTCAGTAGTTTTTGCGTGAAAGAGTAACAAGTATCCATCCATATATCTGATATATCCATCCATCCATCCAAACTTTATGGGATTATAACGACGATGACGACCGCTTGTCGCAGTGGTTCGATTCCCGCCAGAGGCAAGTTTTGGACGCGGCCTTTTTGCAACTTGCCCCGGTCTGTGTGTCACTGGGATCGCCCCCAGTCCCTTGTACGGTACCCATAGTACAAGCGTTGCTTAGTTTGGGACCATACAGTTGGTGTGGTGTAACGTAACTGTAACGTCACGACTTTTATCCCCATTCGGGGGTAGACAGAGGCTTGAGTGGCCATACACCACCACATTGTGGAGGTATTAACCAACTCAAAGCCCACGTTTCACCTGATAGTCAGAACCCAACGTGACAGGTGGTGAACCTTATCGCCATGTATACAGGAACTGACTATTACCTAATCCCGAGGGATAGGTCGGTTTCCTCACGATGTTTTCCCTCACCGTCAGCGAACTGTAAATTATGCACATAGATGAAAATTCATCCATTGGTGCATGCACCGGGGATCGAACCTGTGATCTTCTGATTGCTAGCCCAACCTGTTCACCCCTAGGCTACAGTCGTGGTCTGGCGATATTTATGTATACTAACTCCACCTCCTCTCATCCTCAGAGCGCGACCTCTCAGTCCAAGCACGCAGCAAGGTTCCTCCGCCTCGCGATGGCCTCCATCATGGATATCCTCAAAATCAAGCCCTTCGTGGAGGTATCAGTGGGCCAGCTGCTGTGGGGGTACGAAGACCCACTCTTGAAACTGGCCAAAGATGTAGTGCCTAAGGAACAGAAGCTGCCGTATGAGGAGTTTGGACTGTTTTATGGGGTAAGTTGTGACATTAGCTGCGTTCAATTATAGTAGTACCACCCTTTCACAGAAGATCGGCGTAAAGCAGGTATTACAGCTGCGTTTCGTACGATTAGTGAGAGAGCCGAAAGCCCACCCCCCTCTCCCCCTCTCTCCATCCCACTCCCCTTCAGATCGGCAATGTGCGAGCTATGCCTTTGGTATTGTAAGCATCTATAGGCTACGGTAACTGCTTAACATCAGGCGGGCCGTACGCTTGCTTGCCACCTTAGTAACATGAAAAAAATAACCCGGAATACACTACCGTACTATTTAGGGCGGTCGTGTAAGGGGGCGTCCATAAATTCCGTGAAGCGTTTATGGGGTGGAGGGGGTCAAGCAAAATCTGACTAAATCTCACGGTTGGGGAGAGGGGGGTCTTGGCAAATCTCACGTAATTTATTTACCGCAAAAAACATTGTAAAATTGGAAGAAAACTGGGTTAAATCAAGTTTTTTTTTTAACTAAACTTTTACTTTTTTTTTTAAATTACTTAAGTAAAACATATTTCTCCTCTAAAATATAGCTTTTAAAAAATCTCACGTGAGATTAAAGGGGGAGGGAGGGGGTCGAGCAAAATCTCACGAAATCTCACCAAGGGGGAAGGGGGGGTCGAAAAATCTCAAAAATCACCTCACGTAATTTATGGACGCCCCCTAATAAACAATTTTCTGGTGACATTTTGTTCTTATTAATTTTTGTCATCAGAAAAACGGCACGTCCCCGGACATCGTGACGATGTTCACGGGTGCCACGGACATGGCACGGTACGGCATCGTGGACCGTTACAACATGCGTGACAAGCTGCAACACTGGACCACGGACCAGTGCAACAGCCTCGCAGGGTCCGACGGATCCATCTTCCCCCCTCACATCACCAGGAATGATACCCTGTCGGTGTATGACAAGGATCTCTGTCGGTTGCTGCCTTTGAGGTGAGTTTGGCTGTAAGATTTATAATTATAAAATGTCACCCTTGATATTGATGTCACCTAAATTGATTCGTAATGTAACCCAAATTTAATTCAAATCAATTGAATTTTATGATTTTAATGAAGCCCAATTTTCGTCCTAATTTGTTCGTTATCAACTCAAATCTGGTCATAATGAAACCCAAATTTAGTTCTTAGTTAGAACTTGATTCTAATGTAACCCAAATTTTATTTTCTTATAATCCTAATGTCACCCAAATTGAGTTTATATTTGATCCTAAAGCACCTAACCCAAATTGAGTCTTCATAAGATCCTACACATAGGTAATGACTTTTTTTTTAATCCCCATTCAGGGGTAGTCAGAGGCTTGAGTGGCCATACACCACCACAATGTGGAGGTATTAAGTTAACTCAAAGCCCACGTTTCACCAGATACCTAGTCAGAACCCAACGTGACAGGTGGTGAACCTTGTCGCCGTGTATACAGGAACTGACTATTACCTAATCCCGAGGGATAGGTAGGTTTCCTCACGATGTTTTCCCTCACCGTCAGCGAACTGTAAATTATGCACATAGATGAAATTCATCCATTGGTGCGTGCCCCACCGGGGATCGAACCTGGGACCCTCTAATTTCTAACCCAACGTGTTCACCCCTAGGCTACAGTCGCTTGTTGTTGTTGTGTTTGTCGCAGTTTGGCTGTAAGGTTTATATAAATGTCACCCTTGATATTAATGTCACCTAAATTGATTCGTAATGTAACCCAAATTTAATTAAAATCAATCGAATTTTATCTCAGTAAGGTTCGATTTTGTCGTAATGTAGTGAAAGACGCAGCGTGAGTAGGCCCCCTACAAGGTAGACCGACGACTAAGTGAAGTTCACGGAAACCAACGGATGCAAGCAGGACCGGTCGTTGTGGAAAACCTTGGGGGAGGCCTATGTTCAACAATGGACGTCTTTCGGCCGACATGATGATGTTGATGATGATGTAGCCCAATTTTAGTCCTAATTTGATCGTAATCGACCCAAATCTGGTCCTAATTTGAAACCAATGAAACCAAAATGTAGTCATATCTTGATCCTCATGTAAACCAAATAGAGTCTTAATACGATCCTAACGTCACCCAAATTGAATCTGTATTTGATCATTATTTAACCCCAATTGAGTCCTAATGAGAACCTAAACCGCTGGATGCAAGTGGCACAGGACCGGGCGTTGTGGAAAATCTTGGGTGAGGCCTATGTCCAACTATGTCTATTGGCTGACATGATAATAATATCTGGGATCCTAATGGCACCCAAATTCATTCCTAATAAAATCTTACTGAACCCAAAACTCCTCATTGATCATAATAAAACCCAAATGTTGTCCTTATTTCACTATCATCATTATATTGAGGAGATGTATGAATGTGGATGAAGCAAAACAGGTGTGTCCAACGTAGCATGTGGCAATCTATAGTCACTGCCTGCCCCCGCGGGATACAGACCTGAATATATGTATGAATTTAATTTTATCCCTGGACCGTCAGATACCTGGAGGACGTGACGTCAGCCGGCGTCGAGGGCTACCGGTTCACGCCGCCCGAGGATGTGTTCGCGAACGACGAGCACAACAGATGCTACTGCCCCGCCGGCCCGCCCTGCGCGGCCAACGGACTGTTCAACGTGTCGCTCTGCCAATACGGTCGGTATTAGCAACATAGCGCGGTGATAGAGTCGTTGTACCATCGGGTTTAGGGACTTTGTATTTCAATAGATGGGTTTAGGGACTTTGTATTTCGAGATCTGTTTAGGGACTTTGTATTTCAGTAGATGGGTTTAGGGACTTTGTATTTCAGTAGGTGGGTTTAGGGACTTTGTATTTCAGTGGATGGGTTTAGGGACTTTGTATTTCAGTAGATGGGTTTAGCGACTTTGTATTTCAGTAGATGGGTTTAGGGATTTTGTATTTCAGTAGATGGGTTTACGGACTTTGTATTTCAGTAGATGGGTTTAGGGAGTTTGTATTTCAGTAGATTGATTTAGGGACTTTGTATTTCAGTAGATGGGTTTAGGGACTTTGTATTTCAGTAAATTGGATTTAGGGACTCGAGATTGGCAATAGGGACGTTGTACCATCGGTTTACGAGAACAATTTTATTGTTTCTTACAGCACGGTCGGTTATTGTCATCATTGTTGTTTATGTTGTGTGTTTATATTTCCACAGACTCCCCTATAATGCTGTCGTTCCCCCACTTCTACCTGGCGGACCCTAGCCTCCGCGAGCGGGTGGAGGGGATCTCCCCGCCCGTGCCTGAGCAACACCGGCTCTTCATCGACGTACAACCGGTGGGTACCTAATAGTAATAATCTGTCTGTCTATCTGTAGTCTTGACAGACAGACGGACAAAAACGTGATCCTATAAGTGTTCAGTCTTTTCCTTTTTAGATACGGAACCCTAATAAGGGGGCGTCCATAAATTACGTGAGGCATTTAAGGGGGGGGGGGGTCGAGCCACATCTCACGTGGGGAGACTGGGGTCTCGGAAAATCTCACGTAATTTTTTGTACTGCAAGAAATAGTGTAAAATTGCGAGAAAACTTGGTTAATTTAAGTAAAACATGTTTCGCTACTAGAATATGGCTTTTGAAAAATAGAGGGGGAGGGAGGGGGTCGAGCAAAATCTCACGACATCTCACTAAGGGGGACGGGGGGTCGAAAAATCACCTCACGTAATTTATGGACGGCCCGTAATGAGCTCAGCTCATGATATAATTTAAATGATCGTGTCATTTTCCAGGAGATGGGCATAGCGATGCGCGCGCGCGCCCGCATCCAGATCAACCTGGCGGTGTCGCAGGTCATCGACATCAAGCAGGTCGCTAACTTCCCGGACATTGTGTTCCCCATACTCTGGTTCGAGGAGGTGAGTAACTAAGAACCATGGACCAATTACTAAGGGGACTGGCCCTAAGCAACTCGGCCGAGTGGTCGGCCTAGTACTAACATCGACATAAAACGAAGCGAGTAGTTCAACTAAATACCGGTAATAGAACAATGAAAATGAAAAAAACAATGACCACGTTTTTTTCATACATATATCTAATAAGGGCACCTTTTTCTTAAATCGTTACTCTGTGCTAAGAACAATAGTAGTTACACTAAAGGTAGGAGTTCGATGCGAGCGGCAGACGACAGACGTCAGTCGATTTCATACAAATTGTGGCGATGACATGTGCCGCGACGGCAGACTGCATTTCAATTTCTATGAGATCGAGTGACGTCTGCCGTCTGCCTTTTGCATCGAACTCCTACCGTTAAACCCGTGGATATCTACACTTCACAAAGAACACACCCTCCAAATTTCATGCATCTTGGACCAGCGGTTTAGGCTGTGCGTTGTGCATTGTAGCAGTCAGTCAGTCAGGAATTCAGGGAGTCAGAATTTTACATGAAGAGATTGTATTATAAAGTATTTTTCAGGAAGTCTAAGACTTAATCTGTCGATTAGTTCATGATGTAATATCAACTGTATTATGTGTATTCCAGGGTATTGACGAGCTGCCCGAGCAGGTGACGTCGCTGCTGCGGCTGGCGACGCGCGTGCCACCCATCGCGCGCACGGCCCTGGGCTGGGGCCTGTCCGCGCTCGGAATCCTGCTCATACTGCTGGCCGTCACATGCCTCATCAGGTACACATCAACCCTTACATAGCCAGCTGCAATCACTGATCGGTAAACGATCGGAGGTTAAGCAATGCTCGGCAAGGTCAGTCAGAGATGCCGCTACAACAACAAATACTAAAAATATAATAAAATTTAAAAACTTGATATTTTTACTTGTCTTATGGTCGGTTTCCATACAAAAGACTTTTCAATATGTGACTCTGAATTTCAAAATTTTGGGATGTTTCTTTATATTCTACGGTGGTACGGAACCCTTTATGTGCGAGTCCGACACGCACTTAGTCGGTATTTTAAATATCTTTGCCTAATGCACTTATTGTTGATTCTCCAGGTCTTCCCATCGTCAGTCGACGCTCAGGCTGGAAGGCCACGTGGTGGCCAAGCCGCCCCCCTCCAAGACACCCAGCAAGGAAAACGGATATGAACTAAACAGTAGGAGATAAATATTTACACACCTGCAAGTAGAAGTTGGCGGTTGGATGCTGTGTTGCCAGGTGACGGTCTCGCGTTCCCCTAACTGAACCCAAAAATTATGGTTTGAAGAAAATCCCCACTATATTTTTTTATGTTTATTTTAAATTACTAACAATGTTAAGTTATCGCTAAACTACTAGCTGAATACTTATGCTAAATACCCCTCCAGTATCATATTTTTCCCTTTAGCAATCTCCAAACATTTTATACCCAAAGCTATTTGAAAAACCCCCCAAATTTTGGGAGATTCCCACCAATCTGACAACACTGGTCATAAGCGCTATGTGCGAGCTAGTAGTGTTGGCAGTGATATAATAATACCACAAAAATTACAAAAGTTCTGACTATCTGGTGAAACGTGGGCTTTGACTTGACTTAATACCTCCACAATGTGGTGGTGTATGGCCACTCAAGCCTCTGACTACCCCCCGCATGGGGATAAAAGTCGTGACGTTATATTTTTTTTATTTAATTACAAAAGGTCCCCAATTACTTTTAACTCTGACTACGTTTAGACGAGTATATTGTTTTTTTAAGTAGTAATTTTTTTAGTAATTTCTTCGCTAGCCGTGTGCCCGATAGGAATTCCATACAAACTTTTATGGGCTATTCATCCCTACTATCCATTCATACTTTCATATCCTATTTAACTCGTCTTAAACAAGATTTTCCAAAAATCTCAATGCTCACCTACATTGTTAAAGAACTCCCGTGCAAAATTGCATGCTTTGTCGGTCAATCAGTGTTAAAATTCTTATAAATGAAATCATAATACCTATTCCTTACAAGTAATTATGTTGCTTACATTAAGCAAAATCTATAAAAAGTTAAAGTATTGCTTAAGTAACGAAAATGGGACTTTTACTTGGCTAACTTTTGACATCTCTTTCTTATTCTTCTTTCTTTATAAAATATAATGGCAGCTTAAAATTAAATCGCCACCGCCAACTTGTACTTGTCGCGTAGGAACTCATCAATTTCTGAATTTCTCTCATATCCAGTTGCAGCTTTTCAGAAATTGATCGTAATCCAACTGTCTTAAGACTCATATTTAATGAACAATACTATAGTGCCTTCTCTATTAAAATGAAACGTGTATAATATTTTAGACGAAAATCTTTTTGTTAGTTTTTATAATAACGTAGCAATAATTTCTGTAGTCACAAAGTATTTTTTAATCTGTATACAGTTGCCACACCAAATAAATCAAAATGGCGGCAATTTGGAACTGTCAAAGTCTTGAGACAGTTTTAGAATCCATGAGATGAATAGTTTTTGGATTTTTTTTGTGATATGTTCCAATTTTTACTTTTTAATTGTTTTTGTAAATATATCACAAAAAATTGAATAAAAGTTATATATTGTCGATAATCGAAGGTGAAACATCGAATAGTATAATAACAATCACTTCTGATTCGAAATTTGAAAATGTATGTTGGCAACATTATAAGGCTTGTTACACGTCTGTCGACTTCTCGTGTTTTTTTTTAATATGTTTAGTGATCCTGTTTTAAATTGAAATCCTGTAATTATTGTTATTCTATTAGACATCTTGCTAATATGCGATAAGCCTTAAAATCATAGAATATTTTCGAACATTATGACTTTTTAGTTCGGTTATTAATACCACTTTTTTAGTGTAAAGTATAATCGTTCGAAAGGTGATTGATCAACTATCAATTACCCAATCACTTTTCAATTAAAATGACTACCAATAAGATCACTTTGTAATGATGTAATTGAAAAAGAAGCGATTTTATTGGTTGATTTTTTGACTGGCATAATCATAGGTAGAAATGCCTAAACAGTCTGTCAGTTTTATTATTTCATTTGTCTACGATTGTGATAAGAAAATGTTGATCCACGTTTTATTGTGCTAAAAACCAACACAGGTAATGACATAAAACTTTAATTTGACACACGTTGACATATCACTCGACTGTATTTGTTTTTTAATCTGTAAATATTAATCGGAATGGCTGGCAGCACTGCGGGCTACGATTGAACCGTACCTATTATAAGCAAGGCGAATATGGATACCTAAATACTTTTATGAGCAAAACTAACGTTAATGTCACTGTCACATTTCTATCAGTCCAGAAGATCGTAGCTCGCAGTGCTGCCTTTATTGTATCTTTTAATATCTTTGGGCTTCGGGTTGCCATTATTAAAAAAATCTATTTTATCGGTTATCATAATAGGACAGGTGTGAAAGGACTGAGACGATCTGGGACCGACACGCAACCGATATTTTAGACTTTATAGTTAGTTGTACCTAATATTAACCCCTGGAAATCTTCCCTGTATTTTTTTAACTACTGGTCCTACAAAAAGTAGGACCGTTTTTTTATTATTAGCTGATTTATTTTCCTGTAAAATCGGTTTCGTTGTCGGTCTGCTGATCATATTATTATGTAAGTCTACGATCATACCAGACGTATCGCTACGCTCAAAGTTATTAGGTTGTTCATTTCGTCGATTTATACGTCTAGTGTGAACGCAGCCTCAGTCCATAGAGAAACCTATTATTTTAAAAAGTTTACTTACCGATAGTTACTAGTCTATTCTCGTGGGTCCGTCCATAGATTTTTAGTATATTTTTTTTACCAATATTAATATTTTTCTAGTTTTAAAACGAAGGAGTGGTTACTACGTATTTTTATAAGGACTATTATAAGATTATTGTAACTTGGCCATCGCTTGGCCCTTGGCCCATTGGCCAAGCTGGTGCTGGACCGTCCTCCGCGTGACTAAGTACTTGGCTACAACTTGGCTTGGCCAAGTATGTCTATTGTTGTATTAAGCGTGACAAATTCTTTATTATTTATTACATTCCGTCGCGAAATAAAAATGCATAGAAATGTCATCGAAACATGACTGTTTGTATGTAAAAATTCTTCCATATTGTTATAAATCGAACTTGGCCGACTTTTAACTTGGCCAAGTAGGTAGATTACAATTGTAGTATTAATACACTGATTATAAAACAGATTGTAAAAACTTGGCCACGTTTACGCAGGCCAAGTGCGACGGCCAAGTGCTGTAAGGTCGCAATATAATTGTTGCTCAAATTTGATATTTTATAGAACATCACTTAATTATATTTTTTAATTATTATTAATGAGAAAAATTGTTTGTAATTTGTAAATAAATGATGGTGTAAGTTAATTGTTGTTTTGTTTTTTTACTAGTTTTTTGGTAAACAGTTTTTTTTTTATTTACTACTTCGTTCTGCGACTCTGGTACTTCTCAAGTGAATTCAGTCTAAATAATAATAATCGTCAGTGGAAAGGAAAAAACGCTAAAACGCCAAAAGTACCATTTTGGCGATTAAGGGTTTTTTTCCTTTCCACTGACGATATGATGTTTCAGTCTGAAACCAGCCAAGTGCGTATCGGTCTCGCAAATAAAAGGTTCCGTACCACCATAGAATAAAATCGTCAAAAATATCAAGTTTCTTGTAAGGGGGATATTTTTTTTAAGTATTTGTTGTAGCGGCAAATATAAATACACAATCTGTGAAAATTTCAACTCTCCACCTATGTTCGTGAGATACAGCCCGCTGACAGACGGACAGACAGACAGGCTTAGTCTTAGTAATAGGATTACGTTGGCACCCTTTGGGTACGGCACCCTGTAAATGCACGTCCAACCACTAAATGTGATTATTTAAATGTGTGAAGATTAATATTTATTACAGGTATATTAATTCTATTCTATTCTAATCTTCAATTATTACAAAGAAACTTCAAATAAAAGACTGCATCGTGATAAAAGGGTGTTTTAATAAATTTAGTTACTGTCCGTTCACAGTTGTTTCACCTCTGACATTTCTCAATTTATTTTTGTAAAACGCAAAGTCAGCCTTTAATCTTGGCCTTTGAGACCATGAACTGTAGATTTGCCTTTATTATACAGGCTACATGACTTATAAAAACATAATAACGAGTATGTTTTTCAAAAATAAATTAATAAGGTAAATATCTTAAGTAACATAACCGTGAACGTACTGTAGGTACTTTACACAGAGAATTGACGTCAAAATTAATTATGTCAAACTGATAAGGTAGGGTAACGGCACCCCCCCCCCCCCCCCCAATTATTGGCACTTTGTTAAGTCATAAATTTCACAGTTTTTCACACCTACCTACTATTCTATCCGCTGAACTAAGAAATCCCATAGAAATATGTATGGACAATACTTGGGTCCACCGGTGCCAATAATTGGGGGTTTTACCCTACAGTATTTTCATTTCACGAATGTCCGCCATTCTCAAGTTACGTTATAATACATACTAATAAATGTGTGTGTGTGTGTGTGTAATCTAGCCTACATTTGGCCCTAAGGCGAAGGCTAGACGTAAAGTATATACTGTGGTCCGTCAGTATGGTACATAATGATGGATGTCATTCCATCGACGCAGGCTACACGTTCAGTATTTATTCCGTCAGTATTGTGACGTAGTTCGTACAGTGCAGACGTCAAATGAAACACGAAAGCTTGGTATGGATATTACCTTAGCGCTTGGTTTAATCCGCAATCTCAGAAGTCATGTCTATTCTATTGCTTTCGCGACGTGGAATGCCAAACTGTCATTCTGGAATTGAAATTCGTGGTAAATACTGTCATCCATCAGTACACTAGCCTACACGATCAGTTTGGACCACGGTTTTTGGTAAATAATGATGGACCACAGTATTTACTTTACGTCTAGCCTACGCCTAAGGGTGATAATACACTGGCGGTTTGCAACCGGCTTGCGAACGGTGTTTGTCGATCAACGCGCGGGTGAGTGCGCGGCTATATCATCTTGTTTCACCCGCACTTACACAACTCCGCTCGCAGACCGCTCGACAACCACCAGTGTGATATCGCCCTAATTTTATATGCAATTAGGGGGCGTCCATAAATTACGTGAGGCATTTAGGGGGGAGGGGGTCGAGCAAAATCTCACCTAATCTCACGTGGGGGAGAGGGGGCGTCTCGGCGAATCTCACGTAATTTTTTTTACTGCAAGAAACAGTATAAAATTGCAAGAAAATTGGGTTAAATTAAATCTCAAAAATCACCTCACGTAATTTATGGACGCCCCTTACTCATTTTAATTTTATTAAAAGTCGAAATAAAGCAGAAACTCGCTTGTACCAAGACATTACCAAGGGAGAAGATCCGTGACCGGCCAAAATACTAAACTGAGTCTATGTTCACAGTGCAACTGGCGTTCGCGGATATAATGTTAAAAACATATCGGTATTGCCAATACGGCTCATATTTTCGTAAATAATACGCATCAAAATACCTTTAAGTTGATTGTCGAATTGCGAGTGTGATAACAGATGTGTGAATGTCGCTGCATGTAGTGGTGCTGAGCACAAGTCTAGTGATTGCAATGTAAGGAGGCACCATATCTGCTAAAACATTACATCAATGGTTGTCAGTCTGTTATTCACTGACATTACAAGCGAATTTGTATTCTATATCGACTACTTAAAGTTTGTAATCGCGAATTAAGACATATGTTATTTCTCTCCTTCTAATAATTGGCAAAGAAAGAGAGGACGATAGAAAATTAAATTAACGATATTCATGCTTTGCGATGGGTAGAATATACAAAAATATTGTGTTGGCTGCCTGTTTAGTTGTATCTCTGTCCCGCTCTGTCAGGCCGATTACGTCAGACGCACACACGTGACCACAGACGAATTAGCAATAGAGTTAAGAACGTAGGTAGTGCTATTATTATAACGTATAGAGACCAATAAGTTATAGACCCCCGCCGGCACCTCCGCTCGCCTGACATAATGCGTTAGGGTGTTACCAGACCAATCGATCGATCTTCGATCGAGGGTAGAATGGATTAGTGGACGTCGATCGATAGTTTCAACCACATCGATCAACTTTGATGGTCGACAGATGGTAGAATGAATTAGTCGACGTCAATCAACTTCGATCAATGTCAATCGATGGCAACGATCGGCGATCGATCGATTGGTGTGGTAACACCTTTACTACTGTGCATATGTGTGACCGCATCTGAGGGCCTACTCTGTTTCAAACGAAAACGAAATTTCGGACGAAATTCGCGTATTTCCTACTACGTTTCTCATTGATTCCGACATTTCTTACGAACGAAAATTGTTTGACGTTTAGATTCGACGACGACGACGAAGACGTCAAACAATTTTTCGTAACAAATGTCGGAATCAATGAGAAACGTAGTAGTAAATACGCGATTTTCGTCCGAAATTTCGTTTTCGTTTGAAACAGAGTAGGCCCTCTAAGATTTTGATTGGTCCGTCCAAGGACGCTGAACAATAGTGACATCTACCGGGCGCTAGCTAAAACATTATTTCGTATGCTGTTTACGGAAAAGTTTCACTTACCGTCGGGTAGATGTCGCTATTTGTCTTGGACTTACTAAATACCGCCTCCTACTTAGTACTGGGGCCTTGATACCTCTTGGATTAATACAGTTAAATACTAATCTAATATGAAATACGTCTTTAAATTGATAAAATACAATAAAAAAGTGCGGTCTTCCCGATACCCCGCCAACTTTTGAGGATTGGAAACTCATACAATATTAGACAGCGCGTCTTGTCTTATTGGTCCGTAAACATACATGGCCTTATGACCAAATAGTTTGGAGGGATATGCCTAAGAATCTTAGTCCATTGCTAATTTTTCCGAGTCAAACTTATCTACTTAACATAAATCATCCTATATATTTTTTTTTTATAAAAAGAAAACTTAAAACAACTCATTTTCGAAGTACACCTATTGGATATCATAAAGCAACTGGGCTTTCTTCACAATTCTCAGATAAAGATTATACAGAAAAACCATCTATATTCTATATTTGTCTATGCTTCAAATCATTTTGACGTTTTGTCATTTTTTTCCAAAGACATAGCATCAATGGACTTGGCATGGTAGTATACGTCAAACGTTCCCTGAACATTAGGATTAGGTGTGTGTACGCGCTAGTCAGATCTAAAGGATACTTTATCTTAGATTGTTCCATAGATTTTTTTATCATTTTTTTGAGTAATTTTCATGTGAGTTTTGTGAAACAGGTCCTTGCAATATTTTGAAAGTTCATAGAACTCTGACAGTTGCACACAACAAACAAATAACTTGTTGACAACTTAAATTAAAAAAGAAGATACTTCATATTGAAATAAAATATAATTACTACATATAAGATATTCTTATAATACATCGTGAATGAATTTATTCAATTTTTTTCCTGCAAGATTTTGGTCAAAATATTTAGTCTAACAAATCTAAACTTGTTTAAACTAAGACTTCATGGATTGATTTTGGTTTTCGCTAGGACGCTCTAACTGGATGGAGCAGCGCACTAATAAAAAGCGCAAATGATACTACGCCGAAGTCGGCGTACTTCAATACCTCTGTGAGCAACCAGTGTATGAAACTGACGCACCTACCGCGACGATAATAAGTTGGCGAATTCCATGAAAATGATTTTACTTGGAAGGGTGGTACCCAGTCAAAGCGCTCGCGCGATTCTTTTTTAAAGCTAAGTAAGGTTTTTAAAAAAATGCACCTTAAATGACCTAGGTATCTTGTAATGTCAAGCTAATGTCATACCAGTATAAAATGACATGTCAAAAGCCTACTCAATATGTACGTGGAAGTAAGTAGCGTCTTGCCTTATTGGTCCGTGAATACCATAGAACACGAAATAAACATGGAACGGCCTTCAATAAGACTTGTTCTACAACTGATCTATACGGGGTGACATCTGTTAGTAATATTTTAAACTAACGATTCAGATAATTTTAAAAACTAATCAATAAAATAAATATTAAATCAGAAAAAAACATACAGACCAAAACTGAATAATAAATTCATAATTAGATTATGTAAGTGTATTAACTACTAAATATAATAAGAACAATTAAATAAGAACTAGCATTCCTGTCGATAAATAAGTTGTTTTCGTTATTTAAATCGATTATGCAACTTAACTGCCGTTGATCGACGTCGATCGATCGATATTAATCGACTCAGTCGACGAATAAGGTTCATTTTCTCCACCCTCCCACACGTCAAAAGGCCATCATAGCATACCGCCACTGTAGTAAAACAGATACCAAGTGCCACTCTAGATCGATTCGATCGATCGACGACAGATAGTGTATCTCATCAGTAAGTATAATGAATTAGTTGAGTATCAATGATATTATAAATTATGTATAATAAAATCCATGTTTCTTGGATCCCATGCGGTTATGTTAATTCATGCATAGTATGGATCCCATCTAGTTTTCTCCGGTGTTATTCTTCTCGGATCTCATCTGGTTATGTAAATTCGTGCATAGTATGGATCCCATCTAGTTTTCTCCGGTATTTTTCTTCTTGGATCCAATCTGGTTATGTTAAGTCGTGCATAGTATGGATCCCTTCTAGTTTTCTAGGATATTAAACTTCTCGGAGCCCATGCGGTTATGTTTATTCGTGCATAATATGGATCCCATCTAGTTTTCTCCGGTGTTATTCTTCTCGCATCCCATGCGGTTATGTTTATTCGTGCATAGTACGGATCCCATCTAGTTTTGTCAGGTATTATTCTTCTTGGATCCCATTTGTTTATTATTTGTGCATAGTATGGATCCCATCTAGTATTCTCCGGTGTTATTCTTCTAGGATCCCATGTGGCTATGTTAATTCGTGCATAGTATGGATCCCGTATGGTCATCTCCGTTATTATACTTCATGAATCCCATCCGGTTATATCCGATAAGATACTACACGCATAACGCGAATCCCATCACGTTATATTTCATAGTTCACGTAATGAAAATTTGGCATACATAATTGTTTTATTTGTCCGAGTGGCGTTTGTAAACAATATTATAATTTTGTCTCGTTCAAGCCCACACAAGGTGACAGTTTTTAGTAGTTTAGACATAACAAAAAGTTAAAAAAACTACATTAATATTTGCCGACGATTAAAATAATTGTATATCTTAGGCCAGGACGGAGAGGAGAGAGGAAAGGGAAGGGGAGACCAGGAAAGAAGTAAGATAAAAACCCCCTAATAATTTTCTCATGTAAAAACCGAATTTCACGCCAATTCTTATTATGTGAATTACAATTATTCTGAATAATTGTCTGTTTATAATTAGACAATTTGCAGTACAACCTGTTTTACCCTGTCTTTCAGATTTAACTAAGCATTTTTTTATTCGATTTTTTTACTTCCGTTTCGGGCTCTATCGAAATTTCCAATTTCCTTTTATTCTGAGACAGACCAGTTTTAATAATTAACGGTTTGTTCAATTTATAATTCTTAACTACGCCCCTTTCTGAATTCACTACTTTTGTATCGTCCTTCTTCGGTCCTTCCGAATTGTCTACATTTTTCCCGAATTGCCTCTTGCCTTTTGTGGCCGTTTTCCTCACATCACTAGTGCTAGGTTTGTACAATTCGTTGGCAACTATGAACGGCTTGCTTTTGGTACTTTTCACCATATTTATTAAATTTACTTTGCCATCTTTTTCCTTGAGAAGCATGAACGAATCGAAGTTTTTGCCCATAACCGTGTCTCCTGAACTGTATTTGGCAGCTGTCAGTTTATTGGCAATGAGCATAGACAATTCGACGCAAGTGTACTCTGTGACGAGGTCGTTCACGTTTGAATTGGAGAAGTTTGGAATGCTGGGGTCGGATCCGTTTTCTAATAATATTTCTAATGTCTGTCTAAAATTATCTGCGACTTTTGCTTTGTTGCCGCGTTCTAAAATGAAATAATAATACATCAGCGTTAATAGCACAGCGGTTAGGAGGAGTCATAATCGGTTCCGAGTTCAATACACGCAAACTCACACAAACTGATCACAAAAAAAAAACCGGCCAAGTGCGTGTCGGACTCGCACATAGAGGGTTCCGTACCAACCACCATATAAATATTATTTAATTTTAAGTAGTTTATATTAACTCTGTGAAAATTTTAGTTTACACATATGCGACTAGATGGCGCTACTGTCGCTTAACAGTTAATTAATTGGTAAAAAAATGTAGTTTTACAATATTTTTGTCAACAATTTATGTAAAAGCTGTTATAATGATCACTAATGGTTAAAATATTAGTTTTCCCTTTAAATATAGTTTAATTTATGAATTATAAATAAAAACGTCAAAAATATCGAGTTTATTGTATGGGGACCCCCTTTATTTTTAAACTTTTTTTTTATTTTTAGTATTTTTTGTTGTAGCGGCAACAGAAATACACATTCTGTGAAAATTTCAAGTCTCTAGCTATTACGGTTCGTGAGATACAGCCCGCTGACAGACAGACGGACGGACAGACAGACAGACGGACAGCGTAGGCTTAGTAATAGGGTCCCGTTGGCACCCTTTGGGTACGGAACCCTAAAAAACATGCCAGACTGACACACCAATTGTATGGTCCCAAACTAAGCAACGCTTGTACTATGGGTACCGTACAATGGACTGGGGGCGATCCCAGTGACACCCACACCAGTGCAAATTACAAAAACGCGTTTCTGAAATTTGTCTCTGGCGGGGATCGAATCCGCAACCAACCGATGCGGTGATCCGAGCGACCTACGCTCGAACCACTGTACCAAGTGGTTGTTAAATCACGATAATAAGAGTGGTACCACACCAATCGAACGACCGTCGACCGATAGTAGAATGAGATGGACATTGAGCGAGTTACTACATAGAGCAAAGTTCGATCGACATTCGATCGCCTGTATAATGAGATGAGTCGACATTGATCGAGTTACTACATAGAGAAACGTTCGATCGACATTCGATCGACTATAGAATGAGATGAGTCGACATTGATCGAGTTACTACATAGAGCAACGTTCGATCGACATTCGATCGACTGTAGAATGAGATGAGTCGACATTGATCGAGTTACTACATAGAGCAACGTTCGATCGACATTCGATCGACTGTAGAATGAGATGAGTCGACATTGATCGAGTTACTACATAGAGCAACGTTCGATCGACTGTAGAATGAGACCGAACGACCGATGGGTATGGTAACACCTTTCTAAAAATAAGGGTCCTTACCCGCTGAGTCCATGCAAGCGGCACCAACCGCTAAATATAAGGCCGTGTTCCCACTGTTAGGCATCTGTATATTGACCGAGTCAGGTGCCACGTCAACTAGTTTCCGTACATTTGTGTAATTCCCCAGCTTACTGGCCAACATCAGTGGAGTGTAACCTTTAATGAAGAAAAAAAATGGTCTGTCTGTCCATGTGCCAAGATTGCTATATAAACTTTCATCACCTATTTTAAAATATCCTTTCTTAGCTTTTTGGATGGTCATAAAAACTAAGGGGATTGGAGGTTGGGCTTCCGGCTCTCTCACTCGTCGTACGAAACGCAGCTGCAATAGCTACTTTACGCCGATCTTCTGTGAGAGGGTGTACTACCCTGGTCGAGCCAGCGCGTATATGAGCTGCAGTCAATTGGCTACAGCTTGGCTCTGCCAACAAATAGTGTAATACTAATTCTCATAATAATATATACATTTATTTATTTTTATTGGACTGCGGTGGCGAAAAAGCGTACGGCCCGCCTGATGTTAAGCAGTTACCGTAGCCTATAGATGCTTACAATACAAAAGGCATTGCTCGCATATTGCCGACCTGAAAGGGAATGGGATGGTGGGAGGGGGAGGGGGGGTGGGCTTACGGCTCTCTCACTCATCGTACGAAACGCAGCTGTAATAGCTGCTTTACGCCGATCTTCTGTGAGAGGGTGGTACTACCCCGGTCGAGCCAGCCCGTTTATGAGCTGCAGTCAATTGGCTACAGCTTGGCTCTACCACCTTGAAAAGTAAAGGAATAGTGTTAAAGTAGGTTCTTGTCTAATTGGTGTGTGCTCATAGCCAGCTGCAATCACGGATCGGTAAACGATCAGAGGTTAAGCATCGCTCGGCAAGGTCAGTCAGAGATGGGTGACCATATACCATTTGAATTGAGCGTCTCCGTGCTTCGGAGGTCAGGTAAAAATTCGCTCCCGGTTGTCATCTGGGCAGCAGTCGTTAAGCGTTGTCAGAGGCCTTCGGGCTTGAACAACTCTGACACCAGGTACCAGGGAACCATACGTAGAAGAAGTTCTGACTTACCTTGACTGTCGTAAAGATTACAGATATGGTTGAACAAGTACTTGGACACTTCCTCGTCGGATTTGGACTCCAGTTCTGGTTTCCATAACTCCTCATCCTGAAGAATTTTCCTGAAAAAATATAGTATAATATGTAGTATATCCTTAGGTACTTTGTACCAGAGTTGCAAAAAAACAGGATATTTAAAATGAAAACTGTTTAAAACGTGTTTAAAACATTGATTTAAAACAGAAGGAAAAAATCATTGTGTTTTAAATGTTTAAAACATGTTTTAAACACGGTGTTTAAAACAAAATGTTTTTTTCGTAACAACCCTGCTTTGTACGCGTGGAATTTTACAAAAAATATATTGTCTAAATAAAAGCACACTAAGTTGCTCTTTATAACAGCTATCTGCCAGTTAAGTCCCGTCAAAATCGGACCAGCCGTTTCGGAGATTCGCCGGGATTATTTTAGGGAGCTGCAAACATGCCCTTTGAAGAACCCCATGTTGTAGTGCAAAGGAAATACTTTGTGTGTGTGTGTGTGTGTGTGCGTGCGCGTGCGTGCGTGCGTGCGTGCGTGCGTGCGTGCGTGCGTGCGTGCGTGCGTGCGTGCGTGCGTGCGAGCGTGCGTGCGTGCGTGCGTGCGTGCGTGCGTGCGTGCGTGCGTGCGTGCGTGCGTGCGTGCGTGTGTGTGTGTCCATTCGGGGGTAGTCAGAGGCTTGAGTGGCCATACACCACCACATTGTGCAGGTATTAACCAACTCAAAGCCCACGTTTCACCAGATAGTCAGAACCCAACGTGACAGGTGGTGAACCTTGTCGCCGTGTATACAGGAACTGACTATTACCTAATCCCGAGGGATAGGTAGGTTTCCTCACGATGTTTTCCCTCACCGTCAGCGAACTGTAAATTATGCACATAGATGAAAATTCATCGATCGGTGCATGCCCCACCGGGGATCGAACCTGGGACCTTCTGATTGCTAGCCCAACCTGTTCACCCCTAGGCTACAGTCGTCCAACTGGCAACTTGTGTTGTGTTGTTGTGTATGCGTTGGCCACATACCTGGCATGTTGTTGGCAGTGGTTGACCAACGCCTGCATATGGTCACCGGCCATCTCGGCCGCGATATGGAAGGGCGTCCGGTTGTCTTCGTCCGAGACCAGTGGGTCTGCGCCGAAGTGCAACAGCATGGCGGTTGTCTCGCCATTGTCTTCATATAACGACATCTTCAACGCTGTCTGTAATCATAAAATGTAATAATATTAGCCCTTTTAACGTCCCATCCTTGGGCACGGGCTCCCATCAATACAAGGTGGATTCAGGGAATAATCCACCACGCTGGCCCAGTGCGGGTTGGTGGATTTAACATGTCTTTCGAAGATTTTGTACGACACGCAGGTTTCCTCACGATGTTTTCCTTCACCGTAAGCAAGTGATGATCATATTAGAGTCAAAGTCAAAGTCAAAAAAAAATTATTCATGTAAGCTAAAAATAGCACTTATAAATCGTCAAATTTGAGAAAATATTTTACTACCGGTTCGTAATGTTGCTTCCATTGAGAAGAGCCGGCAAGAAACTCAATGGTTATTCTTTTCAAAAGAAAAAGAATAATTGTATACATTTCCAAACAGCAACGCTATGTGAGCAGGCAGGCATTAACACATTGTGAATAAAAAAATAAAAAACATAATCAGGTATTTTAATAAATAAAAAAAGAACTAGCCTAGAAAGCTGTGCATGCCTACTCCCACTTTACAGTTAAACCAAAAGGTGAATATTTAGAACGATTGTTTTGGTGTGATGCCTTCCGTCCTTAAGTGAAAATTTAACTGACCAGAAAGTTAAGGAACAACGGTGTCAAGTGGAAAATGGGCGGACCAGTCCCCGCAAGCAGCGCCCGGAACCCGAGCATGACTTGAGCAGCGGCATCACCCTCCTCAACCATTTTAGAGGCTAGAGGGTGACCCGCTCCACAGAGCCACCAAAGTTATTTATTTCAGGCGAGGCCCATTATGATTCGCACATAGATTTCGACAAATCCAGAGGTGCGAGCCGGGGTTTGAACCTCGACTTTAAGCAAGCAATTCACGTGCTTAACCAATCGGCTATCGCTGCTTTTTCTACGTATAATTCAGATACATGTAATTGGAATTGTATGTTTAATTACCTTAACGTACCACGAAGTTTACAATTAGTTACAGAGTGTATTTAATGTTAAATGTCGCCATCGTTGCATTACATTGCATACTAAGTATTCATTGCATTGCATTAGTAATTCATGGTTAGTGATGGGATGTTCTCGAGAACATTCTCACCCTCGGAAACTTACTCGTGAGATTCTTTGAGAATCTTATATTTTGGGTGACGTTATCCTAACTTTCAATCTTAAAAACAATATAAACCACCATACTTGCATGTTTAATGAGGTTTATGCCAAGTTTAACATGCTTCAGAAGATACATTTTCTGAAATACTCACGAGTTTCCGAAGGTGAGAATGTTCTCGAGAACATCCCATCACTATTCATGGTTATTTTTATTGCTTACTCGCTCACGAGCTATCATTTAACTCTACTATATCAGGTTTCAAATTCATTGTAAACAATAAAATAACAGTAAGGGTGTTAATAGCGACACTATGCAACATTGCAGTAATTCTGCAAAAGCAAGACCCTTCAGCAGAATCTGCCAAATTTCCGCGAAACGGTCACGAATGGCGTAAAATGTGTGAATTACAGAAATTTTGCGGAATCGCTAAGGGTTCTGATAGATAAAATAGAAGAATAGAGATAAAAATAAAAACGGAATTAGGTCTTTAAATAGAAAACTAGCCTAGAAAGTGATGCATGCCTACTCCCACTTTATAGTCAAACCAAAAGGAGAATATTTCGAACGATTGTTTTGGTGTGATGCCTTCCGTGCTTATATGAAAATGCACTTTTAGTCTGATTTTTAATTAGACGAAGTAAACTGACAGGTGCTAATGTCACTTTTCGATATCAATAGAACAAATAAGGTTCAAATTCATAGAACAGTGACATTTTTAGCCGTCAGTTTGCTTCGTCTAATTAAAAATCAGACTATAGGCGGGCCTAAGAGTGCAAGGGAGCGCGCAATATACTCCGGCAACGTTTTATAGCCTCGCGTGCCACGACCGTTTGGGCAGTGTATAGCCAAAAACCAGTTTTCGTTATTGTCATGGCTACGGAATCCTACATTGTACTCCTCCACCAAGCCAACTAGGCACTCGGGTATAAATATCAAATGATAATAAGTCAATGATTCCGCGGCGGAGAGCCCAGGCTCACTACGTCGTGGACAAACCACGGAATCATTGACTTATTATAATTTTATATGTGTAAATGTTTTGATTTAAATTATAAGGATAGGTGTTCTCACACACACCATATCCTTCCTTTACAGGAGAGAAGAAGGATAGCGGACATTGTTGTAATTGTAAAAATTGCTCAAGGTTTAATAGATTCCCCTGATCTTCTTCAAAAAGTATATCTTAGAGTTCCCCATAGAACTGTTAGAGTACCCGTCTATTTAGATATTCCTCCGTGCGCGTCAAACTACAGGCAAAACTCTTTCTTTATCAGAGCCGCTAAAGAGGTGAACAAACTGGTTGTCTTCCCGGTACTGGACTTATTTAATTCTAAGCCAAGTCTTTTTAAATCTGTCCTACTTAAATCTTGGTTCGATGGTTCTTTCACTGTTTAACTGAACGTTATGTTATTTTCTATAGATTTTATTTTATATTATTTTATATTCCTACTCATTTAACCGTATTATTAAATAACCACTTAGTTTAACACATGCGAAAACATGTAAATGGTGTTTAGACTCCTTTTAGATTTAAGATTATATTATTTTCACTATATGTTTTCCGAACAAAATAAAATAAAATAAATATTTATACCCGAATGTCTAGTTGGCTTGGTGGAGTGGTAGGATGCGCGCACTTGGCCTGTTTCAATGCAAGCACGTGTTCTAAGTATAGCGATAGCGCATGACGAACGAGTAGGGACTTCCCTGTGGCGGCACGTGTAGTTAATGATAACACGACCTTTTAACTCATGCAACGCAGTATTGAGTATAGGTGTATGTTACGGCACGTGTAACCGCGGGTGCATAGAGACATGCAGCTCCTATTAGTGCTGCGTCCCATTCGACGTAATTTTTGTTATTTTCGTTCACAAAAACTGTTAAAAACGATAATAACCATTACTTTCAGTACGAGTTGGTTCAAGTGGAACGACATTTAATAATAATAAAAATTTTTGCAAACAGATGAGTCCACAATCAGCATTCAGATCCCTGCTGATGTTCACTTGGCTTAGGCCCGTGTACATCAGAATACCGGTTTTTATTAACCGAGTTTACAAAAAGTAAAAAAAAAACATAATAATAATAATAATATCCTGGGACATTTTTGTACACACGGTTACCTGATCCCAGACTAAGCAGAGCTTGTACTATGGAAACCAGATAACTGATATTACTACATATACTACTTTTTTATTTGTAAATACATACTTAATATACATATACACCCAGACTCCGGACATACAGACATGTTCATACACACAAATGCAAGTCTCGGGTAGGAATCGAACCTACGACCTGCAGCGTGAAAGGCGCCTCCGCGCCAACCACGCTAACGGGCCCGTCAAACCGTCAAACCGTTTATGAACCAAAATATCGAAAATAACAAAAATTAGGAACGTCTGGAACGCAGCCTAGCTGGTGCATGGCATGTCCTGTTACTACCTTTTACACACAGGAAGACTGCATATATTTATAGCACTAGCAATCTATACTAATATTATAAACTATCTTCTGCCCGCGTTAACTTTAAAATACCACAGGAACCTGACATTTTTCCAGGATAATGAGTAGCCGATGTTTGCTCCAAGATCCTGTCTATCTGCATACCAAAATTAATCAAAATTGGTTTAGCGTAAAAGTAGAAACTACTAAAGAAGTACCTACACAAACTTAAAATGTAATTGAATTATCGTCTAATTTCGACCACTCGGCGACCACTAGTATATATAATTACACCCAGACTCGGGACATGGAGACATGTTCATGCACACAATGATACTCACAAGGCCTCCTGTAGCCGGTATATCGACATTTTCATTCCGTATCTTCAGAATGATACACTGTCTCCGAAGCAGATCCAAATCGTTGTTCAACACGGCCACATGAATGGGTCTGATGACAAAATGAAAATAACACACCAACTGTACGGTCTAGAGCAATCGATCGATGGTAGAATGGATTAGTCGACGTCGATCGATAGTGTCGGTGTGGTAGAAACTATCGATTGAAATCAACAAATTCATTCTACCATCGATCGAACTTCGATCGATGGTAGAATGGATTTGTCGACGTCGTTCATATCAAATCAAATGTTTTTATTCATGTAAGCTATATAAAGTCAGTACATAAGTAAAAAAAAACAATATTTCGTTAGTAGGTATTGGTGTGGTAGAAACTATCGAAGTCGACTAATCCATTCTACCATCGATCGACGATCGATCGATTGGTCTGGTAACACCCGTATGGTCCCAAACTAAGCAGCGCTTGTACTATGGGTACTGTGCAATGGACTGGGGGCGATCCCAGTGACACACAGACCAGCTATCGCTGCTATAGATATATTAGATTGTACATAATTTACAGTTCGCTTACGGTGAGGGAAAACATCGTGAGAAAACCTACCTATCCCTCGGGATTAGGTAATAGTCAGTTCCTGTATACACGGCGACAAGGTTCACCACCTGTCACGTTAGGTTCTGACTATCTGGTGAAACGTGGGCCTTGAGTTGACTTAATACCTCCACAATGTGGTGGTGTATGACCACTCAAGCCTCTGACTACCCCCGAATGAAGATAAAAGTCGTGACGTTATTAATTAATTAGATATATTAGAATAGCGAGTCATTTTAGGTTTTCAACTAACTCTGTATTAAATAGAAGCAATTGTCTAAATCCTTTTTTAGGGTACCGTGCTCAAAGGGTGCCAACTGGACCCTATTACTGAACCGACGCTGTCCGTCTGTCTGTCTGTCTGTCTGTCCGTCTGTCAGCGGGCTGTATCCCACGAGCCGCAATACGTAGAGAGTTGAAATTTTCACAGAATGTGTATTTCTGTTGCCGCTCCAACAAGAAATACTAAAAGTAATATAAATTTTAAAAATAAAGGGGGTCCCCATACAAGAAAGTTGATATTTTTGACGTTTTTATTCTACGGTGGTACGGAACCCTTTATGTGCGAGTCCGAAATTCAAAATTCAAAACGTTTATTTTGTTTAGGCCTACGGGGGCACCTACAAATTGTCGTTTTTCATTTGTTCTTAAATTCTACTGCTGGGTCGGAAACGCGACCTCGACTGAGAAGATCCGACACGGACTTGGCCGGTTTATTTAATTAAAAATAATATTTGTGGCAGAGCTAAGATGCCTATTGACTGCAGCTCATATACCTATGGGCTGGCTCGAGCAGAGTAGTACCACCCTCTCACAGAAGATCGGTGTGAATTTGCTATTATAGCTGCGTTTCGTACGATGATTGAGAGAGTCGGAAACCCCTACCTCTCTTCCCCTCCCACTATCTCACTCCACTACAGGATGGCAACGTACGAGCAACGCCTTTGGTATTGCAAGCATCTATAGGCTACGGGAACTGCATCAGGTGAGCCTATTTGCCTTCCTTGTACATAAAATAAGGTCGCAATCCGTTTTTATTCATCATTACTAAGGATAATTGCTGTTATCACACCAGGGACTTCTTCCTTATCAGAGTCTATTTAAATTACATCACGAACCATATGCCGATATAGCCAGATATGGCTACAAACACACGAGCGGCACTTTGTCCTCAACAGAGTCAACTGCAATCGTCGACACACCCGGATCTACGATTTTTTCGCACCAGAAGGGCTAGAGAAGTGAGTGACGTCTACAAGCGTTCCTTCAAATCGCTACGCTTCATGTATGGAAATGACATAAGTCACGTGATCTACATAGCAACTTGTTGTTGATCTACATAGCGACGTTTGACATTTCCATACATTGTGAAGTCTATTCTATTCGATTAGCGTACATGCCACTTGTCTAAGGGAGCAGGGCAGAAACTTGATAGTGGAAAAAACTCACGAATCTAGGCGTTTCGTGGAGCAAGTTTTTTTAGTTTTTATCATACTATAATATGATGTTGGCGCCCCCTGAAACTGCCGCCCGAGGCTCCCCTCTAGATCCGGGGCTGGTTGTCGACACTGTCAGCGCTAGCCGTCCTTGTCGACAGCAGCCAACGACGAGCCGACGGCTGAAATTGGCTCTGTCGACGGTAAAGTGCCGCTCATGTGTTCAAGGCCTAGCAATAGTCTACGATTAATAATACATTGTTACAAGACAAAGTAACTTATTAATTGGCCCCGAAACGGGGTTTGGCGCCCGAGCGTAGCGAGGCCGCTAATAGCTCGAGCGACCAATAATAAGTTACTTTAACCCGAGGTGAACACTGTGCTTTTCATCACGAATACAAGGAAAGTAAAAATAAATACATAAATTAAGTAGCTAAAGAAAAAATGAGTGAGCTATACTCCTTCAACTCGAAAAAATAAATGAAGATCGGATCGCCGCTTAACCGTATTTTTTTTTTTTTAGTGGTTGTAAGAAGGTTGGAACTATTACATTCTCTTTGGTTAGAACATGGTTCAATAGAAATGTGAAAATAGAACTCGTATTTTTTTTATAATTTGACAGAATCGTGACAGAGCGGGCACAATCGTATATCTGGATATACGATTGTGCCCGTTCTGTCAAAGAATTTGCCCGACCTAAAAAGTATCACCTTCTGTCGGCTCTTCAGGCACCTTTTGACCTACTTTCCGCGTATGAGTGATGAAATTTATTATTATCACACAATGTACAAATTATATCTGAATAGATTCAAACAGCGCGTGAATAATACGCGACCTATTTATTTCCGAGCGGCTCATAGCCAGCTGCAAACACTGATCGGCAAACGATCGGATGTTAAGCAGCGCTTGACAAGGTCAGGTACAGATGGAGGACTATTTAGTGGCAATTGAACAGAGTCTCCGCTTCAGAGGGCACGTAAAATGTCGGTCCCGGTTGTTGTGATCTAGGCAGCAGTCGTTAAGCCTTGTAGAGGCCCCTGAGCGGTTTGAACAAGTCTGACACCAGGTTGGCCACTAACCATATAAGAATAAGATTTATTAATGGGACTAACATTGAAAAAAAAGTAAGTTTAAAAACTAAAACCCGACTACTGAAAAATCGCGCTCTAAAAAATATGAAACAAGAAAATATTCTTATCTGGAGGATAGCCGTGGTCCGTGGTCATATGCCATTTTGCCCTAAAGGACCTACACGGACCACGGCTATCCTCCAGATAAGAATATTTTCTTGTTTCATACTTTTTAGAGCGCGATTTTTCAGTAGTCGGGTTTATATTTTAAATTTACTTTTTATTTAATTATTTTGGAGTTATAGGTAACAATATATATATTTTTGAAATGTGCTCATCAAGCTCTTTCATTTGATACCCCACACGGTTACATTAAAAAATGTTTTCTTTTTTAGTTCATGACATTATGTCCTCTAGAGGGCGCCATATGCAATTTTATGTGACGTCACATAGCCTATAACCAGCGCGCCATTAAGCCGCTTCTAACGATATCTCATTTGTCAAATTACGACAAGTAGTTTGGAAGTTAGGCGGGAACAGATGCACATACATACATACATACCGGTCAAAATCATAACCCTCCGCCGTAGTCGGGTAACAAGCGTGCGGCCCGTCTAATGTTAAGAAGTTACCGTAGCCTATAGATGCTTGCAATACCAAAGGCATCACTCGCATGTTGCCGACTTGAAGGGAGTGCGACAGCGGGAGGGTAAGGGTGGGTTGGGCTTCCAGTTTTCTCACATATCTATGAGATACCTACTTTATGCCGATCTTCTGTGAGAGGGTGGTACTACCCTGATTGAGGCAGTCTGTATATGAGCTGCAGTCACATGGTTCTAACATCGGTCTTAGGGGGCCATCCATTAATTACGTCACACGTAAAGGGGGGGGAGGGGGTCGACGAAATGTGACATTGTGTGACAAGGGAGTGGGAGGGGTCCTAATTTTGTGACGTCACAATTAAAAATCTAATATATCTAAGTATTAAAACCGAAATTTGAATTTTTAACGAAAAAATTTGAAAATTATAAAAAATATTTGACATCACACAGGGAGGGGGGAGTCTCGCAAATGTGACCGGCTGTGACAAGGAGAGAGGGGTCTAAAAATCATGAAATGTGACGTAATTAATGGATGGCCCCTAGTCACTAAAAAAAAGAGAGTTTGTTAAATCAAGTACGTACAAGTAGCCATCTTCGTCACGATGCAAGCAATTCTTCCAATCGTGAGCAGCTTGTTGCAATACAATCTTCCTTCGTTGTTCTGGCATCATCTGATTCAGTATACTTCTCGTTTTCTGACACTTTTCCGTTGTGCTCGTGTCACTGAGCGCCGGTGACACTGATAACGGACTCCCTAGACCTTGACTACTTAATATTTCTTCATTAGGCACGTTCTTAGTATGTTTATCGACATTCTCGAGTAATGACGATGGATTTTTAAGCAGCTCCGTTGTCGTTGTGACTGACAACGATGATAGATTGCCGATGCTATCGTTGGAATTCTCGTCGAATAATTTCTCTTTCTTCCCTAATTCTGGGAGTTGCTCCGTTTCTGATTTTAACTCGGGCAGTATGTCTTTAAACTCGTGAGGATCAATTACAAGTTTTTTTAATTTTTTCTCCGGCTCGTCTTTCACTACGTACGGTGTTAACGTTTGCCGTTTCCGACGGAATTTGGGTTTAACGATCAGATCTTTTAAGTCTGTCTGGCTGGAACTGTCTGTAGTGCCAACACGGTCTTTAATTATGTCAACTTGGGTGTTCGCCGTGTTGTTTAGCTTAGGTACAGTCAGCAACGATATAATTCCACGTACCTTTAATTCTTGGTTGAAGACGGAGCACAAACTACTGAACACTGTATCATAATTAGGTTGTCCGATCAATTTCACGATCTCGTCTGACGTTTTCTCGATAACTGTACCGGTATTCGTTTCGATTCTCGCTATAGTTTTAATAGTATTGTTAGCATAGTAAACACGATTGAACAACTTAACTTTAAGGTATTCCCGTGGCAAAAAATTGCACTTTTCCGCTTCATACACCACATCTTCCTTGAATGCTGGCTGGAATAGCCTTATATTACCTGTAACCATGTTTTTTTTCAGTATAATTCGCTTGTTTAGTACTGGTAACTTTTTCGCTATGTATTTCACTTCGTCACCCATTTTGAACGATAATTAGAACGCAATTTGTTGTTTATAAAGATGGTAAGGTATTATTATATTACTATTTTTGCTTGTATTGCGTTTTCATGTTTTTGAAACGTATTTAAAATTACATAGCGTCGGGGTAACCCCCGTGCGATTACGACGTTTGATGACATTGAGTGTTTTTATAGTTCACGATTTCGGTAGATTATTATGACAGTTGGAGACGTGTCGGTTGTCGGATGTCAGTCGGATCGGCTCCATGACCAAAAAAAAACGTCAAAAATATCAAATTTCTTGTATGGGGACCCCTTTATTTTAAATGTTTATTTTATTTTTAGTATTTGTCGTTGTAGCGGCAACAGAAATACACATTCTGTAAAAAAATCCAGTCTTTATATAGTACAGTTCGGGTGGACGGTGGACGGACGGACGGAAACATGACCGTTGGCACCCGAGATGGAACCCTAAAAATGAAAAATATAATTTTAAAAATAACTACCTAAACTACATAGTTACCTTTACCTACGGACTGACCTAAATTTACTCTATAGTCTCTATCTATTTATAATATCAGCAAAAGCGCAGCAAAACTGATGTTAAAAGTTATTTATTTTTATTATTATTATTAAATATCTGACCTACCTAATCGTGTGGTCTAAATGGCTTTTAAGTATTTTTTTCACATTCCTAAGATTACGTTCCGTTTCTTTCAGCTGTTAACCTTGAACCTATTGCAACAAATATTATATTAACGAGTTAATTTAAACAATGGGGAGCTTCTAATATTTATTATGTACAATATTACTTAATATTCTGAATTAAATTTTAATATTACGTTAAGTTTACAGAATAGAGACACTAATTTTATTTATTTCAATAGTTGTGTTTTAGAGAGTGCGTATAACGGACCGTAACGGGAAAATACCCGAAGTGCGTTCTAGTTCTATAACCGAACACTATTAAATATTCACAAGAAGATCATTGAAATTTACTACTATAATAAAAATAACGCCTGTCCATTTATTTTATAAATAACTTAAATTAGAATAAATTAAATTAAAATTTATGGAGAACCATTGATATATAAATATAAATATTTATATTTATATTTATATATTTAACCATTGATATAATTTTCGTTTTTATAAAAAAAGGAAATTATTTTTCCTGTTATACAATTTTATAATTTATTACAAATGCTGCGTTCCATTCACCGTAATTTTTGTTATTTTCGTCCACAAAAAGTGTTAAAAACGATAATTTTGATCACTTTCAGTACAAGTTGGTGCGAGTGGAACGAGATTTGTGGACGAAAATAACGAAATTTACAAAATTAACAGTGAATGGAACGCACCAAAAGAATTCTAATAATCGAACTGTCATAACGTAAATCCTAATTTTGTCATGTGTCTGATGTGTCATTGTCATGCAATGCATGTCAAGTCAACATAAATAACCAATAATAAAACAATAATCTAATGCATGACTGACATTTATTTTACAAATTGTTTTGTTTTTATTGTTATCTTGAACCAAAAACCAAAGAATAACTTAATTTAAGGTGTAAATCTGCACATCTAAGCAAGGCTAACAGTAAAGTTGATTTGTTAGAATCTGTACAAAGTACCTACTAACCCCAAGTTTTTTTATCGTCTTCAAAATACCTAAATTTAAACTCATTTTCACATGCTGCTGCACAAATTATGCGATACACTAGTGTGATATGGTAACCTCAGGCCGCTACCCTGTCTACACTTACGATTTATATTAAAATTTCACCCCCAAACAAGCATTATTTACTACCCATGATTCATGAAGGAAATAAGGTTATACGACGTAAATAAACCTTCGTGGCAACATTTAAACTAAGGGCAGTAAGATCAAAAGTGTAGTTTAAACCACGGGAGAGAGTTTAAACTCCCGTCTTTCATATAGAATCAATAGTTTAAACTACGTTGATCAACTACCATTGATAATATGGCCCTTCTAAAAGTCTGGCTGGTTCCAGGCAGGTAAAAGGAAGTTGCTACTTACTCTAGGAACTTAATACTTACTTACTTACTTTCTTTACTACTTACTTACTTGGTTACTTATTTTCTTTGTTTATTTTTTTGCTTACCGTAATATAGTTTTTCTTTCTTTTCTTTTTCTTTCTTTTTATTACTATAAAGGTATAGTATTATGTAATGCATAGACTGACTTTCTGATATATAATGCAAAAAAATCTAATGTATGTTATTCAATCAAGTTTATAGTGCTTAAAATAATAAATAAAACCTTTTAAGTGATAAAGTAGGTAAATAAACAGTTGGTAAGGACTTAATAATTTTGTATTTATTTATAAAAACTCACAGTTAGTGCATTGTAAATACTATTATAAAAGTTGTAAGTAATTAAAACAAAAACAACTTTAATATAATACATTTTTATTTGCTCACCAAAATAAAATTAATAGCAAAATATTATACGAGGTTTCTGATTGTTCCTACTTAGCATTTTTTTTTATGCTTCCATCGGGCTTGTGGGGCTGACGTCAACCAAATTGTACACACGGGGGAGTCCCAACCATAGATCATTCTGTCTATCTTCATCAAAGATAAACCAGGTGCCTAGTAGGTACAATATACTTTGTAAGATACCTTAGCTTTAAAGTCATGGTCAGAGTTGGGCAAAATTTTATTGCAATTAATTAATTACTAATTGCATGTGGTGTCACAATTAACAATTAATTTTGATTTGTTTGTCAATCGCGAACAAATCACAATTAATTGTGATATCACCTGCAATTAGTAATTAATTAATTGCAATTAAATTTTGCCCAACTCTGGTCATGGTTGATCAGATTAGGATTTTTTTTCACTAAAGTCAGTTCTTTTACATAGAGATTATTTATTCACAGGGCGACTGTAGCCTAGGGGTGAACAGGTTGGGCTAGCAATCAGAATGTCCCAGGTTCGATCCCCGGTGGGGCATGCACCAATGGATGAATTTTCATCTATGTGCATAATTTACAGTTTGCTGACGGTGAGGGAAAACATCGTGAAGAAACCTACCTATCCCTTGGGATTAGGTAATAGTCAGTTCCTGTATAGGTACACGGCGACAAGGCTCACCACCTGTCACGTTGGATTCTGACTATCTGGTGAAACGTGGGCTTTGAGTTGGTTAATACCTCCTCAATGTGGTGGTGTATGGCCACTCAAGCCTCTGACTACCCCCGAATGGGGATAAAAGTCGTGACGTGATATTTATTTATTTTATTTATTCATGTTTATAATAATAGCATGCAATACCTATATTCTCATTCTTCCATAACTGCAGCTCACATATGGGCTGGCTAGACAAAGGTAGTACCACCCTCTCACAGAAGATCTCTGTAAAGTAGCTATTGCAGCTGCGTTTCGTACAATGAGTGAGAGAGCCGGAAGAACAACCCCCCTCCCTCTGTCCCGCTCCCCTTTACGTCGGCTATGTGCTGGTGTGCTTTTTCTATAGGACAGGTGGCAAAAAAGCGTACGGCCCGCCTGATGAAAAGCAGTTACCGTAGCCTATAGATGCTTGCAATACCAAAGGCATTGCTCGCACTTTGCCGACCTGAAGGGGAGTGGGAAGGAGGGAGGGGGTGTTGGGCTTCCGGCTCTCTCACTCATCGTACGAAACGCAGCTGTAATAGCTGCTTTACGCCGATCTTCTGTGTGGTACTACCCCGTTCGAGCCAGCCCGTTTATGAGCTGCAGTCAATTGGCTACAGCTTAGTTCTACCACCTTAGTGCTACTTCACTAGGTCAAAAGCTGGGTGATACACGTGATAAAGGGGGGACAGGTGGCGATCCCAGTGACACCCAGGCCAGGGCAAATAACGAAAAGGCAGTTACCGAAATTTGGAGGAGGTCGTAGCCTAGTTGGTAAGACGCCCGATACATCGGCGCGTGCCACGTTTGGCTCGGTCGGGCCTTGGATGGGTGACCGAATTATAACATCTGACCTCCTCCGTGCTTCGGAGGGCACGTTAAGGTGGCGGTCCCGGGTGTCATTTGAAGATCTTTGACAGTCGTTACAGGCAGTCGGAAGCCTGAAATCTGACAAAAATGTTCTTACCCTTAGGTTGGCGATAGTCCCACTAGTTGGGTCTCGGAGGGCAGATGGCAATCGCTCCGTGTAAATATCGGTGATCAGCCAAATCAGGGTAGACTGAAAGCCGACCCCTCATAATGGGATAAGGCTAGGAAGAAGAGTTACCGAAATTTGCATCTGGCGGGAATCGAACCCGGATAAACCTGATGCAGCACGCCAAGCGGTCGTCAAAGTTATGTGAAAAGATGGGTAGTACTTTACACCATCCCCCTCTATTAGACTGGGACCAAAATACCACCGGCGCAATGTGGGTGTACTGCTCATAGACCAGTTACTAAGGGGACTGGCCCTAAGCAACTCGGCCGAGTGGTCGGCCTAGTACTAACATCGACATAAAACGAAGCGAGTAGTTCAACTATTTACCGGTAAATAGTATAATGAAAATGAAAAAAACAATGACCACGTTTTGTTTCATACAAATATCTAATAAGGGCACCTCTTTCTTTAGTCTTTACTCTGTGGTACTGCTTCCCCAAGCCAACTAGGAGCTCGGGTGGAATGCGGCTTCCCCGCCCGCACACCCGCCACCGCCTGCGGCTTCCCGCCCGCCACACCTCCCGCACACCGCCACCGCCTTGTGCGGGTGACGTCACATTTGACAAGCTCCTAGTTGGCTTGGTGGAGTAGTACCTGAGTTCACCTCTGTCTACCCTTCTAGAATAACAGGCGAGGTGGTGTATTTTAGACTTAGGGGGCAAATCTCCCGTAATATTTTTAAACTTCAAGAAACAGTCTAAAATTGCAAGAAAACTGGATTAAACTATGTAAAACATGATTCTCCACTAGAATATGGCTTGAAAAATCTCATGTGAGATTAGAAGGGGAGGGAGGGGGCCGAGCCAAATCTCAAGAAATCTCACCAAGGGGGAGGGAGGGTCGAAAAATCACCTCACGTAATTTATGGACGCCCCCTTACATAAGGAGCAGTGATAGCATATTGGCGAGCCACGCGTCTTGCGGTCTTAAGGTCCAGGGTTCAAGCCCCGGCTCGGACCTTTGGATTTTTCAAAATCTATGGGCGAATCATAACTTTAATAGGATTATCACTTGCTTACGGTAAATGAAAACATCGTGAGGAAACCTGCATGTCTGAAAATCTAACTTTCAAAAGATATGTGAAATCCACCAACCCGCACTGGGCCAGCGTGGTGGATTATGGCCTTATCCCTCTCGCATTGAGGGGAGGCCCAAGCCCAGGAGTAGGACGTTAAAAAGGGGCTTATTATTACATAAAAAGGTACTTATGTAGGTATGTTATGTAACTATAGGTATGAGTCACTTCTACTAGCTTTACCTTATCATAATTCTTACTTTTGGGGGATTTCCCGAATCGTATTTCTGTGTTAGACGAGACAGAAATGTGTTATCGTGTGAGTGTGAGTGAATAAGGCGGATGTATTTTTACCCGACTACGGAGGCGTTATGATTTTGACCGGTATGTATGTATGTATGTGCATCTGTTCCCACCTAACTTCCAAACTACTTGTCATAATTTGACAAATGAGGTATCGTCAGAAGCGGCTTAATGGCGCGCTGGGTATAGGCTATGTGACGTCACATAATATTGCATATGGCGCCCTCTAGAGGATATAATGTCATGAACTAAAAAAAAAACATTTTTTAATAAAACCGTGTGGGGTATCAAATGAAAGAGCTCGATGAGCACATTTCAAAAATATATATATTGTTACCTATAACTCCAAAATAATTAAATAAAAAGTACTAAGTTTAAAAACTAAAACCCGACTACGGAAAAATCGCGCTCTAAAAAGTATGAAACAAGAAAATATTCTCATCTAGAGGATAGCCGTGGTCCGTGTTCATGTGCCATTTGGCCCTAAAAGACCTACACGGACCACGGCTATCCTCTAGATGAGAATATTTTCTTGACTCATACTTTTTAGAGCGCGATTTTTCCGTAGTCGGGTTTTAGTTTTTAAACTTACTTTTTTATTAGGTATGTAGGTCAAACATGCGAGTTATGTAATTTGAGTAGGTACCTAAATGACGTAGGTATATGGTGTTTCAAGAGTCCGAAATAATTATAATTTAGGTACATACTTATACGGTAGCTGATAATATGTAGGTAGATGCTTATTTAAAAAAAAAATGTATTGTAATTGTAGACAGACTATAGGTACCTACGTAACTATCATAGTTTTAGAGTTATGGGCCTTTGAATATTTGTCACAACTTTCGTGTTGCGGTCTTACACACATCCAATGGTCCGCAAAAACAGTGTTAACAGCATTTACAAATAGCAACAACCAATATTTAATTTTAAAAAATACAATCCCCCCTTCGTCTCACTTCCCTTCAGGTCGGTAAAGTGCCAGCAATGCATTTGGTATTGCAAGCATCATAGGCTACGATAACTGCTTAATATCAGGCGGGCCGTACCGTACGGAGGCTCAGTTCAGTTGTCTCAACTCCCAACTCAGTTGTCCTTAAAAAAATTGCATAGGAACTATTTGAGATAGATACTTATGCCATTTAACGCTATGCCTGTTACTAATCCAAACAAGTATTATTTCGTACTTTTGTAATATTCTGTATTTGTGAAAAAACTTAAGTTTATCGTCCTTATCCAAGTATAGACAAAGATATTACCAAGAAAGAGGGAGACACGTGACTGTCCAAAATAGTGTCCTACTAAACCAAGTCCATGGACACAGTACGACCCAGTCCCTTGCTGAAAATTATGCTGAAAAAATTTCGGCATTGCCAATATGGCTCATCTTCTAGTGAATAATGACTTCTTGTGTATTTAATAAGTTGATTGTCGAATTGCGAGTGCGATAACAGATGTGTGAATGTCGCTGCATGTAGTGGTGCTGAGCACAAGTCTAGTGATTGCAATGTTAGGACTTACCATATCTGCTAAAAGAATACATCAATAGCTACGTCCAGAAGTGTCACATGCCGCGCGAGGCTGCTCACCCACATGCCTCGCGAAGCACGACGTTTGCCTCAGTCGCATGCCGCGCGAGGCAAATGGCGAGGCAACTGACACTCTAGACAGGGAAAGGTATACCCGATCAATCAGTTTGACACGTTTGACATCGTTCTGTCTCACGACTGCCAAACTAGGCGACGCAAATGTGAGTGCTCAGGTGAGGCAGGGCGCGCATTGGCCTCACGTGAGGCAAGTCAAACACCGCGAGGAAAATTTTCCTCGCGCGGCATGTGACACTTCTGGACGTAGCTAATGGGTATAGGTATTATACAGGGTGAATACATTTTTATCAATTGATTTGTTGATTAATATTCCCTAAATATTCTGAATTATTTATGTGTAGAATCACCGTTTAAAAGGATGCCCATGATTTCAAATTCACCCTGTAGATCCTGAGGTGATTAAATAAAAAACAAAAACATTAGTTAATTACTTATATTGGTATATAAACATAATTCTTTCGAATTTTCTTTCTCTTTCAAGTTAAGGAGATCAAATAGTATTACAAAAAATAAACAGTCTTATACAAAATACTGAATAGTAAATATGCGTAAAAACGTAGATGTAGGTATGTTTCTAGATGGGTTATCCACATTTCGTAATGGTTTTTTTTTACAATGTCATAGAAATCCGAATAAATAACAAAAAAACTAGGACAAAGCTATACAATTATACAAGGTGTAAGTAATTTAACGCAAAAACTGAAAAAAAAAATATATATATATATATTTCATTATCATCAGCCGAAAGACGTCCACAGTTGGCCATCCTCAAGGTTTTCCACAATTGTAGTATATTTAGTATGTAGGTACCTATATTTTGTTGTCATAATTATTTCATAAATTAATTATTTAAGAATTATCGGTAACCAATGCCTTCCCTACTATAACTGGAGATTTAATATAACCGTGTTTTAGTGCTGGATAATAAATAGCGCGCGTAGAGCGATAATCTTTTAGAAGTGGCATAAAAAAAAATTGATAAAAAATATTGTTTTTATAAAAAAGTAACATTATGTAATTGATTCTACTGTCGATTCTGAACAAACTAGTTTCAGGTTTCACGTTATTTCAATTACACATTGTATAGAGAAACAAGGTACAATAGCTGCCTCTTTTGTATAGCTTTGTCTCTTTCTATTCGTTTTTTATTTTATTTATATAGCATTTTATCGGGCTAGTACCATAAATCGGGCCATGACATCGTAAAAAATCATAAACAAATTGTTTCTGATCAGAAAAATAAGTTATAATAAACTTAGCTTAGAAATGATATTATTTTATAGAAGTGGTCCACCATTTTCAGATAATGCAAAATGTTTCATAAATTCCACTACTATTAAATTTTAATCAAGTTAAATAGTCATTTGACTGATGTTTCAGCTCGTATTAATAAATGCATCTCAAAGTTGAGATCGATCTTAAGATGCAGTTTTGACGTTTAATGTATGGACCATCTGTCAAAAACGAGATCCATCTTGAGATGCTGTTTTTGACAGATGTTCCATACATTAAACGTCAAAACTGCATCTTAAGATCGATCTCAACTTTGAGATGCATTTATTAATACGAGCTTTAGATCACTCGACTTGAGATGGATTAATTAATATCGGCCTTAGAATCAAGATTCTAAAATAATAACAGTAGAATTTGGTTTGGTTGGACCTGATTTGGTCGGAGCGAGCAGTACAGAGGTATTGGAAAATAAGACATTTATTTTTATAGCTATCTCTCTCTGTTGGGCAGTCGACATCCGACCAAGTTGGTAAGTTTGTTAGAAGTATGCCTAAATATTGTCTTAAGGAGTGGACTTATACCTTTATACATGGAAACTTATACTCTATTCAAAATGTCATTACAATGCATTTTAGCTGCATTGCAAGGCCATTGCAAATGGATTAATAAATAAAAGGGTAAATGTTCTGTTGCACAATAACTCAAAAACTAAGGCTCGTAAATAAATGCATCTCAAAGTTGAGATAGATCTTAAGATGCAGTTTTGACGTTTAATGTATGGAACATCTGTCAAAAACAGTTTTAAGATCGATCTCAACTTTGAGATGCATTTATTAATACGAGCCTGAAGGTAAGATTCCGACGAACGCGGCAGACAGCAGACGTCAGTCGGTCTCATACAAACTGAATGCTCTGCCGTCGCGGCACATGTCATCGCCACAATTTGTATGAGACCGACTGACGTCTGCTGTCTGCCGCGTTCGTCGGAATCGTACCTTTATACTATTTTGATATAGTTTAAGGATTTCACAAAAACCCTACCGGCTAATACTAAGGCACTAATATTAAACTCTAAAACACTATTATCTAAGATATTATTATTTTGTTTTCACCTATCACATTAAAGGGCCGTGCCAAATATGATACGACGCCATATTGAAGAAAAAATCGGTGGATTTTGACAGTCTTTGTGACAAAAAAAAACAGAATGATCCATCGAGATAGATCACCTGCCCCCTAGCCAAGTGGCTTCGTCTAGAAGCGTTTCTACAAATCGCTACGCTTCATGTATGGAAATGACATAAGTCACGTGATCTACTTATCGACTGCCCGCTGAGTTTCTTGCCTGATCTTCTCAGTCGAAGTCGCGTTTCTGATCCGGCGGTAGAATTTAAGGAAAAAATGTAACATGACAATTTGTAAGTGCCCCCGTAGGCCTAAACAAAATAAACGATTTGACTATTGACTATTTGACTTGTAATGTCGTCGCCATACATTTCTACAACTGCCACTTGTCTAGGGGGGCTGTATTGTCGGCCATAATACGGATTTTGTAAGCTAATTAATTGAAAACGAGAAAAAATACTAGTAAATTACATGACATGTCACTCCCATACATTTTGTATGGAATTGACAAAAAGCTTGAACAAAGTGTTCAAGTCATTAAAAAAACATTACAGTCACGCTTATAGCATCTAGCGTCACAATAAAATGTATGGCTCATATTAATAAATGCATCTCAAATTTGAGATCGATCTTAAGACACAGTTTTGACGTTTAATGTATGGAACATCTGTCAAAAATAGCATCTTAAGATCGATCTCAACTTTGAGATGCATTATAAAACGAGCCTATGAGACAACTTACTGGCCACAGAGATGACCCAGCGATATTCGATGTTACATTTTTATGTAGTTGATTCATACAATTTTACCCCCAAATTTACAGGAAGTTATAACAGACTTGCACTGGCATTACAAATCACTTTTGTTCCCAGAAATGCTTTGTAAAAACCATCGATATAGAAAAGACTAAAGATGAGTAACTTCATACTTCAAGTATTATTCAAATGCGACACGGCGACTATGGTAGTGTGTGTATCGCATCGTGCATGACCGTTCGCCATCAAGAGGTCCCTAGCGACCTAGTGCCATCCTACTCCCGCGCGCAGTTACCCCGTCTCGCTTGCCTGTACAAGCCACAATACAGCTGCAGGTTACGCACATGGCGAGAGGTTTTTGACAGCTTGTATGACAATAGAATTCAACGTACTTTTTTGAATTTAACGTACATTTGGTGGTGACACGATTTGGACTAACTTGCTGAATCTAAGCCTTTTCTATATCGATGGTAATACCATTGTAAACTGGGTAAAAATCTCGATACATTTGACAGTTATTGTTTAGCGCTAGAAGCGTTTCATTCGTGGTTAAAGGAAAAAAAATATGTTATGCTATTTTGTATGTTACTTAATTATACCTAAGTACTACCTAGATTTAGAAAAGTACAAAAAATATACATCATTGCTTAACATCTAAAGGTGGGTTTTTTATCTACACAATTATGACAGACAAACTATTGATCACCACCTGTCACATTGAGTTCTGACTATCTGGTGAAACGTGGGCTTTGAGTTGGTTAATACCTCCACAATGTGGTGGTGTATGGCCACTCAAGCCTCTGACTACCTCCGAATGGGGTTACAAGTCGTGACGTTACATTTTTTTTTTTTTCAAACTATTGATATCATTTACCGTGGTCGATTTTTTATTATACTTCGTCCAATCATTAATTTTACATTTAAGAATGTCAAAGAAAACTAAATATTTTTGAGTCATAATTTATCCGACAAATCTATGGTTAATTGTATCATAATATAGATGAACCATAATGTAAAGTAATAAGATCCATTTTTCTTTGACTTACTCAAATGTCATAAGTAAAATAAATGGTTGGACGAAGTATAGCTGGTACAAATTGACAGCTGTCATTTTTTGCGTATACGGCACCTGTCAATTTATTTCAGCTAATTAAACATTTTAATACTGACCAAGAATTTTCCTTTTAAGAACCATGTTTTAAATACTAGTTGTCGCAACCCTCAATCATAGACAATTATTTTTTTTTACTATTCTCATCCAATTCATTTGATTTCTACTGCGTTCTACTGGGGTCTACTGGGTTCCATAGAGAACATGTATGTGTTAGACGAATAGAATCACACTTTTTTTAAGGTAGTATATTGTTAGTCAATAACTTGTCTGCCATATTAGGAATATTGAATTTTAGCGAAGAAAAAAAAATACAGTCTTATTATAATTCTGCTGAAATTTGTTACAACTGTTATTAATTAACCAAATTGATTTAAAAAGAGTTTTAAATGTGTGGTAAGCGGTCTGTAGATCCGGTCTGCACTATAGTAGGTATGCACCAAGATATCGAAAAAAGGCATACGTTGCGCGTACGGCAAAAAAAGTGCTTAAATCATTTTACATCAATTTCGTCAATTACTAAGTACCTTTAGGACTTGTGTCAGAATCGCCATATACATTTTATCCACTAAAGCAGGGGTTCCCAAAGTGTTCAATATCGACCCCTTGGGGTTGATATCGGTTTCCCAGGGGTCGATATAAACGAAAACTGAATTTGAAGTTCGACGAGGTTTAAAAATCGACCCCTATTAACTTATTTGAAACTTTCAAGATACTGTATAAGTTGTTACGTGAACCAACTTGTTATAAGAATGACTGAATCACACTTATTTTTATTTATTTATATCTTTAATTTGGGATTTTAATATTTTTTTCAAAAAATAATTTCTTAAGTATTTTGTATAAATGGGAAAAAACTAGAGATATTTTGGCTACGGGGGTCCGAGGTGTCAGTTCATTTTGGAAAAGGGGTCTCTTGCCCAAAATAGTTTGGGAATCCCTGCACTAAATAAATTTGAGGTTTTGAGAGATATTCTATGGAAATCTTTATTTTTATTTGACTGGAGATAAACAAGCGTACGTGTAGGCATTATGCCATGACATTTCAGCAGAATTTCAGTCTAAAATCTTAAGGTAGCATATTGATCGACGCGACGCGTGACGTAGCGACTATTGTCGCCTGTTGTAGATCACCAAGTTACTTTTAAATACACAGGGGATTTTACGACCCATGCATATTCTCTATTATTTTGAGGAAACTTCCTAGTGCGGTGTCTAAAGGGTGGTCGGTCCTCGTGTTAATGCGTCTGGTAATGCCGCTCGATAGACTATGGAGAGTCCGGCAAAAGCGGGATTATCGATAGAATTATAAATAGTATCGATACTATCGATAGCATAAAATGTGATAATATTATTAATGAAATGCAACAGTATCGATCGTATTAAACCTTGCTAGTCGCTACGATATTGATACTATCGATACTATTTCCGATTCTGACGAGTTTCCTATCGATAGTATCGAAACTATCGATCGTTTTAGACTGTCGATAATTGTGTATTATGAAATAGTATATTTTATGAATTGTTGGTATAAAGATAAGGTTAGGTTACTTTCGAAGAATAACCAACTATCGATAGTCTAAAACTATCGATAGTAAATTCGTCAGGGATGGAAATATTATCGATAATATCAATAGCGCCGCGACTATCAAGGCTTAAACTATCGATACTTTTGCATTTCATCAATACTATTACCACATTTTATAAAAATATCGATATACAATTTTATCGATATCCTAACTGACGTTCAAGGTCAACTATCGATACTGATACTATCGATACTTTATCAACACTACGCGTCGCGTGCGATCGAAACACCACCTAAACTTTAAACAGATTCATCTATAACCAAATTGGACTCGATCGATTCATTTAGATCGCAATCCCTATCCTCTATCGCGCTGTTGGACATAGACAAACTACGGATATAACTCTCCATATTGCTAGCCAGAGACACCATGAGTTGTTTTTCAAATAGATTATTATCAAAAATATTATTTCTTTCCCCGTTTTTGAGTAGATTCGCTAGTATTGGATTGGATTTCAACATACCGGATTTAATGTTGATGTTAAAGTTTTCTTTTTCACCTTTTTCGTTCGTTTTGTGGGTCCGCTTGTGGAGTATGAAGACGTCTGGGTCCTTGAAGCATTTGGAGCATTCGTCGCATTGGTACGAGCGGGGGTCGGTGTCAGGTTGCTCGCTTGAAGTGTGTGGTGTAATATCTGGTGTGTCCGTCTCACTTGTGGTCTGGGATGCTGTAAATTAATTTTAAATACTTATAATCTCACTAATATTATAAATGTGAAAGTTTGGATGGATGTTTGTTAGTCTTTCACGCAAAAAAATACTGAACGGATTTGGATGAAATTTGGAACACAGATAGTTTATAACCTGGATTAACACATAGGATACTTTTTATCCCGATAGTATGTGCTCGTGGGTTTAAATTATGCGCGGAAGAAGTCGCGGGCAAAAGCTAGTTAATTTTAAATACTTAGAATTTCTCTTAAATCTATACTAATATTATAAATGCGAAAGTAACTCTGTCTGTTTGTTACGCTTTCAGGACTAAACCGCTAAACCAATTTGGTGAATTTTGGTATGGAGATAGACAGGACCTTGGAGCAGAATATAGGCTACTTTTTATCCCGGAAAAATATCTATTCCTGTGGGATTTTAAGATAACGCGGACGAAGTACCCCCAGTAGTAGTGGCGAACTACCCACACCGGGAAATCATTATTTATAAGTTTTATAAGTTCTCATGTAAGTGACAATTGTCTTAATGAGAAATAAAGATCTTTAAACCGAAGTCTCGGGCAGAAGCTAGTAGCTCATATACGCGCTGCCTCGACTGTGGTATTACCACCCTCTCACAGAAGATCGGCGTAAAAATGCGCTGCGTACGATTGATAATGAAAGCGTCTAGCCCACGATAAGTTCCTAACATCAGGAGGGCCGTACGCTTAATTCGCCTATAGATGCTTGCAATACCAAAGGCATCGCTCGCACGTTGCCGACCTGAAGGAGAGTGGAAGGGGGGAGGGGAGGGTTCGCCTCTCACTCATCACACGAAACGCAGCTGTAATAGCTACATTACGCAGATCTTCTGTGAGCGGGTGGTATTACTGTTGGTAGCATTACTTACAGACAGTGTTCAGGTTCATGGGTTCCGTGGCGCCGGCCGCTTGCATGGCTAGCATGGTTTGCATGTAAATAGCTTGTGCTATTTGATGCTGGACCTGAAAAGAGAAAAGAATGAAATATATAGCTTTTCAGGCTGAATAAAAGTAGCTTTAGTTACTCCTAACAACAACAGCTAACTGCCAGTGAAATCGGTCCAGCCGTTATGGAGATTAGCCACAACAAACAGATAGACAATTGATTTTTTAAATTTCTTTTTTATTATAAATACTTCAGATTTTCCATTTTATTTGTTTGTATCGATATAATATAGATTGTTTACTTGTGGATCGATGGGTGGTGCATGATTCCGTGACCAGCTCCCCGACTGTCTCCGGTGGTACGGTGGTGGCGTGTCCGACGGCAGGTTCTGTGAGGGCACCGCGTCTTTGCGGAGCGTTCTCCACTGACCTGGAATTTTAATTCACCATTTTTTGGGTTTCATAGTACCTATATGGAAAGCATTATAAAATCATCCAGTACGTCCGTCCGTCCCAGTCTGTCACAGTGCCATAACTTCTACAGTTTTGATATTGATGAAATTTGGTACAGAAATAGGTAGGTACCTTTGTAGTAGATCTCAATTTCAACAATATAGTAAACTATTATGAAATTACTTTGAGGTAGCTCTGTGTCAAACAAGCCTACAGCCTCTCCAATGCTAAGCAGTTACGTTAGTGGAAGCAACGCATTATTTCTACACCAGTAGAAACTTAGTTTTTGAGTTTGCAGTCCAAAGAATGAAAAGGTGGTTGATCCATGGTAGTAAACATACCCATTACAATAAAGCTTTAGCACATATTTTCAACTCTATAATATCTCTAATACCTAGCACTTTCGAGCACTTCAATGAATTAATATCCCAATGGCTTCACACGACGAACAAAAATAAAACGTGAAAATAAAACCCTACCCTTATTTTTTCCGACGCTTGTGATCGTATAATCCTCCGGCCTGAAGTGTAAACTGCACACCTTCGAGTATTTAGTGTACGGTTTCCCTCTTTTCAGTATATCATTCCACAATTTCGCGAGCTCCTCGTCTCTTGGGAACTGGTGAAACGAAACATTCTTCGCTTTACCCGCCATAGATGTGCATCGCGGCACTGTGCAGTAATACGGCATCTTTATTTAAGTACAAGTCGATCAACAATTAACATATCCGTACGTTTTAATTATATTTCAAGGATTTGTTGTTTAATTTTTTATGAAAACAAACATAACTCGCGCATAAACACCAAGCTCCGACATTTATCACAATTAGTGGTGTGCGGAGTTCGATAAATCGATATGGCGATTGATGTTTCGGATGGTAATATCGATAATAGCATGCGTTATTACGAATCGCAAATAATTATTATACTCGATTTAAACATCACCAATATTTTTTTTACTCCTCTGACAATCGCCTAGCATTCTCTCTACCCACTCCGTCTGATCTAATTAGGACAGAACTGTGCGATGAAACAGATTACTGTTTTCTCATATAGGTATGTACTAGCTCTGTTTCTTTAAGGTGTAACTACGTCAGGTAAGATTATGTAGTATAGAATACCAGTTTTCGCACTACCTATATATAGTACGAAAACAACGTACGAAAATACCTATCGAGCCTTTTCATTATTTTCAGTGAACTGCGCTAAAGCGGGCATTACATTGTCCAATATGCAGAGTACTAAACTAGTGCTGCAGTGCGAGATGTCCTACGATCTTTCTAGATTGGATCACTCACCTTTAAATCATCTAATTCTAGCTCACTAGCACACCTAGCGCTCTGCAAATTGGATAATGAAATGTAACGTCAAAAAAAATGTAACGTCACGACTTTTATCCCCATTCGGGGGTAGTCAGAGGTTTTTGAGTGGCCATACACTACCACATTGTGGAGGTATTAACCAACTCAAAGCCCACGTTTCACCTGATAGTCAGAACCCAACGTGACAGGTGGTGAACCTTGTCGCCGTGTATACAGGAACTGACTATTACCTAATCCCGAGGGATAGGTAGGTTTCCTCACGATGTTTTCCCTCACCGTCAGCGAACTGTAAATTATGCACATAGATGAAAATTCATCCATTGGTGCATGCCCCACCGGGGATCGAACCTGGGACCTTCCGATTGCTAGCCCAACCTGTTCACCCCTAGGCTACAGTCGCTAATGAAATGCTCAATTTAAATGACCAGGAATAGGTATTAAATAACTTTCATAACATAATTTCTAAAAAACATCTATACTGATTTACTGACGCATCGATATTGGATAATTGAAAATAGTACCGAAACAATATCGATATATTTTCCCCTCTCTGGTCCCCTGGAAAAAATAAAGTTGCCAAGCCAAAGAGAAGAGATAAATAAGGTTGCCAATGCGGATATTTTGAACTGATTTCGTAACTTAATGGCCGTTTACCGACTGCACGGCACGGCACCGGCACCGGCATGGCGGCATGGCGGTAGCTTTTTCATTGGTCAGTGACCAGTTGTCATTGGTTACTGACCAATGAAAACCCCGCAAATAGCTGTCACTGTGCCGGTGCCGGTGCCGTGCCGTGCAGTCGGAAAACGGCCATTGTGTGTCGTTTAAATCAGGTTGTTTCATTTTGCAGAATTTATATTTTATGATGTCTATAGGTTTGCTTTGGCAACACTAGCCTAAACTATCCAATCGTTTACCAACAAAAAACTTTAGTCGATTTTCCGCGTTCCTACCTACTGGTCGAACAAAACGACGTCAAAATAATTGTCTATAGTTCACCAAAAGTGGCCATTTTTTTTCGAAAAAAAAAGTGGGAAGGGAAAAATACATGTCAAATATTTCAAGGCTATAGTGTGATGATTCCATTTTTTCCCAAACCAACGTGATAACGAATCGAACAAATAAAATAAATAACATAATTTGTGTCCGCGTCAAAAGTTTACAAACTCATTGGATGTGTTGTGTGTCGTACCGCGGACCGGGGGCTTGGTAAACATTGGCAGTCTCAACAAACCCAGGATGGGGTACTACTGCACGGTCCCACAATGCACTTCGCTCGCCGGCAAGACGAAAAACGTGAAGTTCCACAGGTTCCCGCGAGACGAGAATATGGCAGACAAATGGAACTTGATTTTGAAACGCGGGAAGCCGTATACAAAATACTCGAAAGTTTGTAGTCTACACTTCACTCAAGCGGACTATAACGTCACAACTATGGGTAAGAATAAAGGTATTTTGGGTTTTTCCACGTCTGGTTAACTTATTAATAATATCCCCTCGTATGATGACTCATGATTGAGTTGTCACAAGATTGTTTTGTGCTCTGAGACCCTCTGAAAGTTATGTTTTTTAGCGATTACGCATTTGGTACGACGTCGCCGCACGATGTCTAGCTCTTGTTTATTTTTTTTTATTTTTTTTTGTCTCTAGGTCATGTGGCACAAGGAAAAAAAGTTGCAAATTTGAGCATAAATTTTAAAATCTTGATTTTATGCAACATTGTTTGCAAATTCTTTGTTCTGAATGCTAAAATAATGTTTTGTTTCTTTAATTGCATATAACCTGCAAATTTTAAAGTCATAATGCATAAACGAACAATGGTTTTGGGTTATCTATGTTCGGACATTACATTAAAATGATTATTTATTTAAAATTAACGCTATTATTAAATGTGTGCACTTTGATACACCCACATTTGCGAATAGTATTTGGATTTGATCCGATGGAATAGGTCACCTATTGCCATTATTCCAAGCTCATAAAAAAAAATAAGAAAAATTACATTTTTAAAACAGCCATGCAGTGTGAGCAGGCATCTACATTCACTATAAAATTCCATTAACTCAATATTATCATACAAGAATCTTGTTAGAATAACTATATCGGACAAAACAGTATGTCTAAGGCCTATATCGCACGAGGACACCAGTGGTAGCGCTACCAGTCGCTCCACTAACAAAATGTATAGAGCTATGGTGGTTATTGCACCTGGTGTCAGCTTGGTAGCGCAACAAATTCGGTGTCGGCTATCGAGTCACCCGCCACCAGCGCCACCAGGGCCACCATGGTTGCCTCGTGCTATATCACACTAATAGGGTTAGAAAACATACTGATGGTCCTATTAGCAGACATGGTACGCCCTAACAGTGCAATTGCTGTGCTCAGCTCCCCACTACCTATATGCAATGACATTCACATATCTTTTATTGCACTCACAATTCGACAAGTAACTTTGGGTATTTTAGTGCGTGTTATGAGTAAGATGAGCCGTATTGGCAATACTGACATGTTTTCAACATTATTTTCCGCGAACAACTGAGTTGTACTGTGTCCATTGACTCAGTTTACTAGGACATACTATTTTTTTGAAGGTAGAGCCAAGCTAGCCAATTGACTGCAGCTCATATACGGGCTGGCTCGACCGGGGTAGTACCACCCTCTCACAGAAGATCGACGTAAAGCAGCTATTACAGCTGCGTTTTGTACGATGAGTGAGAGAGCCGGAAGCCCAACTCCCCAACTATCCCTCCCTTATTACCACTCCCCTTCAGGTCGGCAAAGTGCGAGCAACACTTTTGGTATTGCAAGCATCTAGGCTACGGTAACTGCTTAACATCAGGCGGGCAGTACGCTTGTTTGCCACGTCAGTCGTATAAAAAAAATATTTACAGGCATATGTGTCCCTCTTTCTAGATAATGTCTGGTTCACACCCAATGTGACACAAATTACTCATATTTATTATTATCATTGTGTGCACACAGAAAATATTGTTTTTGTTCCATAATTTAAAATGATGTAACTTCATGTAAGATTCTTGTTAGAATTTCTATAAAACATGATTCAATTACATTGACGGGCCCGTTGGCGTGGTTGGTTTAGATTCGGCCTTTCACGCTGCAGGTCGTAGGTTCGATTCCTACCCGGGACATGCATTTGTGTGCATGAACATGTCTGCATGTCCCGAGTCTGGGTGTATATGTATATTAAGTATGTATTTACAAACAAAAAAGTAGTATATGTAGTAATATCAGTTATCTGGTTTCCATAGTACAAGCTCTGCTTAGTTTGGGATCAGGTAGCCGTGTGTAAAAATGTCCCAGGATATTATTATTATTATTATTTATTTTTTATTTGACGACTGCTTAGCACAGTGGTTCAAGCATAGGCTGCTCGGCTTACTGTATAGGGTGGTTGCAGGTTCAATACTTGCCAGAGGCAAAGTTTGAGTAATGCCTTTTGTATTGCAAGCATCTATAGGCTACGGTAGCTGCTTAACATCAGGCGGTTCGCATGATAGTTTGCCACCTCAGTCCTATAAAAAAAAACATTTCTATACTGTTGCAAAATTATTTCCATACATTTAAATAATCACGTAGTGGAGGGATGTGCATTTTTAAACTGAAGTATAATAATAATAATATCCTGGGACATTTTTTACACACGGCTACCTGATCCCAAACTAAGCAGAGCTTGTACTATGGAAACCAGATAACTGATATTACTACATATACTACTTTTTTGTTTGTAAATACATACTTAATATACATATACACCCAGACTCGGGACATACAGCTGTGTTCATGCACACAAATGCATGTCCCGGGTAGGAATCGAACCTACGACCTGCAGCGTGAAAGGCGCCTCCACGCCAACCACGCCAACGGGCCCGTCAAAACATGTCTAATAGTTTAATGAACTAACAGAATTAGCAACAGTATGAATCAAGTGAAGTTAAATTATTTGAACTTTTTCCTTGAACACCCCTTATATTAATCATGATATTGACTGTCTCGATTCACTTTCCTTTTGCGTCATAAAAAAAACCAACTATCTGATCGATAATGGTTCAATAGGTCATGTTATGTTCAAACCCAGATTGGTTCAGTGAACAAAATAATTGTAAAAAAACAACGTGACTAACACCAACTGTGGCCCGATTCACGTAACCAAAACCGTAACGATGTCTCAGCGATATAGTCGTTGATAGCCTTTATGACTATACTAGCTTTTTCCCACGACCGTCCGCGTTGAACACCAATTTTCATAAATGTAACTTCAAAAATGACTAATTTCCATACAAACTTTCATCCCCTATTTTACGCCCTTAGGGGTTGAATTTAAAAAAATCTATCTTAGTACACCTCTACTCATCATGACATACACACATACACCCTCCAAATTTCAAGTCCCTATGACCAGTAGCCCGATTCACGTAACCAAAACCGTAACGATGTCTCAGCGATATAGTCGTTGATAGCCTTTTCATAATACGAAAAGGCTATCAACGACTATTTCGCTGAGACATCGTTACGGTTTTAGTTACGTGAATCGGGCTACAGCGGTTTAGGCTGTGCGTTGTCTGTCAGTCAGTCAGTGAGTCAGGACTTTGATTCTTATATATTTAGATTGACGAAAGGTGGTAGAGCCAAGCTGTAGCCAATTGACTGCAGCTCATAAACGGGCTGGCTCGACAGGGGTACTACCACCCTCTCACACAAGATCGGCGTAAAGTAGCTATTACAGCTGCGTTTCGTTCGATGAGTGAGAGAGCCGTAAGCCCACCCCCCCTCCCCCTCCCTCCATCCCACTCCCCTTCAGGTCGGCAATGTGCGAGCAATGCCTTTTGTATTGTAAGCATCTATAGGCTACGGTAATTGCTTAACATGAGGCGGGCCGTACGCTTTTTTGCCACCGCAGTCCTATAAAAAAAACAACGAAAAGACTATGAACGACTATATCGCTGAGATATCGTTACGGTTTTGGCTACGTGAATCGGGCTACTGAGCGTCGATTCTCCTAACGACTGCCATTTTAATGCTATCTTTTAACAAATGGGAAAAATACGATTAGACTTGTTGCTCTCTAAAAATGCAAGTCCCTCCACTAAACATGATTATTTAAATGTTATAAAATAAATATTTATTGCAATGCTTTACTAAAAGGTATATTCCACTATAGTATACTTGTTCTTTAAGTTAAGGGGCCATCCATAAATTACGTCACACGTAAAGGGGGGGAGGTGGTCGACAAAATGTGACATTGTGTGACAAGGGTGGGAGGGGTCCTAAGTTAAGTTACGTCACATTTAATAATCTATATGTATATATCCATGTATTAAAACCGAAATTTGAACTGTAAACGAAAAATAAACAAAAATCACCTCACGTAATTTATGGACCCCCCTTGTGTGGTAGAATGGCCTTGTTTTTTGGATTTAGGTAGTTTTGTTTTTTGAATGCCTTTGGTATTGCAAGCTTCTATAGGCTATGGTAACTGCTTAACATCAGGCGGCCCGTACGCTTGTTTGCCACCACAGTTCCATAAAAATAAAGTCTTGTTTTGGTGTTTGTGCTAACTGCTAGCCATCCAGCTTAGCTCTACCACAATTACTCAAAACTGCAATCCTTTAATTTGCACCGACTCCAAATTATGCAATAAATTTACTAGCTTAGCCTCTAGCCTAGTATCATAAAACTAATGATTTGCACCGACTCCAAATTATGCAATAAATTAACTAGCTTAGCCTCTAGCCTAGTATCATAAAACTAATGATTTGCACCGACTCCAAATTATGCAATAAATTGACTAGCTTAGCCTCTAGCCTAGTATCATAAAACTATTGATTTGCACCGACTCCAAATTATGCAATAAATGAACTAGCTTTGCCTCTAGCCTAGTATCATAAAACTAATGATTTGCACCGACTCCAAATTATGCAATAAATTGACTACCTTAGCCTCTAGCTACTATCATAAAACTATTGATTTGCACCGACTCCAAATTATGCAATAAATTAACTAGCTTAGCCCCTAGCCTAGTATCATAAAACTAATGATTTGCACCGACTCCAAATTATGCAATAAATTAACTAGCTTAGCCTCTAGCCTAGTATCATAAAACTATTGATTTGCATCGACTCCAAATTATGCAATAAATTAACTACCTTAGCCTCTAGCTACTATCATAAAACTATTGATTTGCACCGACTCCAAATTATGCAATAAATTGACTAGCTTAGCCTCTAGCCTAGTATCATAAAACTAATGATTTGCACCAACTCCAAATTATGCAATAAATTGACTAGCTTAGCCTCTTGCCTAGTATCATAAAAATATTCATTTATGCTTATTTTATAGCCTGCAAGAATAAAAATATTTTTAACTTTGACTTTTGACTTGGGATTGTTTTTGAAGTCGGTATTTTTTTATTGACTAAAACATTATTAAGCAAGCGTGCCAATTACATAAATGTTAGCTCTTTTAACGTCCCACTCCTGGGCACGGGCCTCCCCTCAATACGAGGGGGATTCAGGTCATAATCCACCACGCTGGCCCAGTGCGGGTTGATTCGTTTCACATGTCTTTCGAATATTTGTGAGTTTTTTTAAGACGTGCAGGTTTCCTCACAATGTTTTTCCTCCCCGTAAGGGGCCATCCGTTAATTACGTCACACGTTAAGGGGGGCGGGAGGGGGTCAACGAAATGTGACATTGTGTGACAAGGGGGTGGGAGGGGCCCTAAGTTTTGTAACGACACATTTAATATATCTAATATATCTAAGTATTAAAACCGAAATTTGAATTTTTGACGAAAAATTTTGAAAATTTCTGATAATTATAAAAAATATGTGACGTCACACAGGGAGGGGGGGGGGGGGTTCGCAAATGTGACCAGCTGTGACAAGGGGGGGGAGGGGGTCTAAAAATCATGAAATTCGTGTGACGTAATTAATGGATGGCCCCTAAGCAATTACTCATATTAAAGTTGTGAAAGTAAAGTTAGATAAATCCAGAGGTGCGAGCCGGGGTTTGAACCCTGGACTTATCGCATGACGCGTGCTTAACCAATCGGCTATCATTGCTCAACAAATTAATAATTTTATTGTAATTGCCATACTAAATTCGTAAAGCTTTGTCCTTATGTAAATAGATATAATAAGCTATTGTAACCATATATTTATTTAAACAATAATCCTCGCTGTGATTTTACGCGTCATCGCTGTCCTAACAAAGGGTTTTGTAATTAAGAAATATATTTTTCCTTGTGTCATGAAAAATTGGGAAAACCACAGATATATATTTTCCTGTTGAAACACGGGATGAATGAATAATGGCACTTGTTATCCGGTAGCATATTGGACGTTGACGTCAAAGTATAACCGAAATTCCTTGCGGTTTGGTATACTGCAAAGATAAGTGCGCCTGAGTGGTTGAAATCAAGATGATTTTTGACGGGCCCGTTGGCGTGGTTGGCTAAGTAAGATTCGGCCTTTCACGCTGCAGGTTGTTGTGTCGATTCCTACCCGGGACATGCATTTGTGTGCATGAACATGTCTGTATGTCCCGAGTCTGGGTGTATATGTATATTAAGTATGTATTTACAAACAAAAAGTATTAGTAGTAGTATATCAGTTATCTGGTTTCCATAGTACAAGCTCTGCTTAGTTTTGGGATCAGGTAGCCGTGTGTAAAAGAATGTCCCAGGATATTATTTAAATCAGCCATGTCAAACACGAAGTCACTGATGGGCCACAAGCATGAAGACAGTAGCCTAGGTGGTCCGCAAAACCTAGTCTTCTAGACTTAAATAAGAGTTTCTTCCGCGCACGTTCAAGTTGAGGAACGATCTCTCTCCCGAAGTCTTTCTTGTGCACTACAACATGGGGTTCTTCAAAGGGCATGTTTACAGGTCCCTAAAAGGTCGGCGCCGCGTCTGCTCCTTGAGTTGCAGATGTCCTGGGCGGCGGCTTCCACTTACCATCAGGTGGACCGTCTGCCAGTGTGCCAACCTTGGCTATAAAAAAAGACACACTACTGACAATCTTAACGAAAAAGTACTATAGAACAAGTAGGTATATTGATTAAATCCACATTATCTGGATGTTTTCAAAATTGATTCGGGTCACAGGAAAATGGTCAGTGGGCCGCATGTTTGACATGACTGATTTAAAGCACATGATATCGGTCCATATTTAAACAAAATCGTTGATTCGAATTTTTCACGCTGGAGCATCCATAAGTATCGATAAGAGGTCAGTTCAGACTGAGCGGAAAAATGCGCGAGCAATTTACTGATACCATTGAAAAGTGGACCATATTACCATAGCCTAAAGTCGGCTCGCGACGTCGATGCCATACAATGGTCTGGGAACGATCCCAGTGACACTCAGACCAGGGCCAATTACGAAAAGGCCGGCCGGCCGTAGAAGGTGGTAGAGCCAAGCTGTAGCCAATTGACTGCAGCTCATATACGGGCTGGCTCGACCGGGCTAGTACCATCCTCTCACAGAAGATCGGCGCAAAGCAGCTATTACAGCTGCGTTTCGTACGATGAGTGAGAGAGCCGGAAGCCCAACACCCCCTCCTTCCCATTCCCCTTCAGGTCGGCAATGTGCGAGAAATGCTTTAGGTATTGCAAGGATCTGTAGGCTACGGTAACTGCTTAACATCAGGCGGGTCGTACTCTTGTTTGCCACCTCAGTCCTATAAAAAAAAACTACGACCCGAGCGGCCTACGCTCGAACCACTGGGCCATGTCAATTAATCACAAGAAATGCATCGTGAGGAAAGCGACACATCTTTTAAAATTCATGTTTAGTCCAACTTTTTGAATTATGGTCCTGATACGAGGAAAATAAATAAATATCCTGAGACATTATTTACACACGGCTACCTGCAGCCTAGCTATTCTGTAATGACAAACTCACTTCGCACGCGTGAATTTTCTAGTTAAATGTCAAGTTTCAAAACAAAATTTGACATATCACCTGCAAACTCACGCGTGCGAAGTGAGTTTGTCGTTACAGAATAGCTACGCAGCTGATCCCAAACTAAGCAGAGCTTGTACTATGGAGACCAGACAACTGATATTACTACATATACTACTTTTTGTTTATAAATACATACCTAATATACTTAATTACATCCAGACTAGCCATGCAGACATGTTCATGCACGCAAATGCACGTCCCGGGTAAGAATCGAACATACGACCTGCAGCGTGATAGGCCGAATCTAAACCAACCACGCCAACGGGCCCGCCATATCTTTGAAAAGTCATGTATAGTCCATCCTGTTGAATTATGGCCCTGATTCGAGGAAAGAATTCGACTTTCGGCGTTAAGAAATATTCTAAAAGGAAATAACGCTAAATAATATTACGTGGACAAAGTTTTAGTTACGTCAAACCCCGCTACATGACGGCTGACATGTAGGAAACTATAACATAATGACGTGCTTAGTAAATTAGGTATCGAAATATAGTATCGCCTGAAAAAACCCCTAATATTGGCCCAAAATTAGCAACTCTTGTACTGTGGGTACCGTACAATGGACTGGGGGCGATCCCAGTGACGCGAATTGCGGATTATTTCCGAAACTGTGGGTCTATTCCGAACTGAAATATTTCGACCCCCCCTCCCCCCTTGGTGAGATGTCGTGAGATTTTGCTCGACCCCCTCCCTCCCCCTCTAATCTCACGTGAGATTTTTCAAAAGCTATATTCTAGAGGAGCAACATGTTTTACTTAATTTAACCCAATTTTCTTGCAATTTTACACTGTGTCTTGCGGTAAAAAAAATTCGACCCCTGAATGCCTCACGTAATTTATGGACGCCCCCATTTCGGCTGACGGATGCTACCTACATTTTGACAACCGACTCCAAAAACAATCTTAGCGCCCTAAAATGCTAGAAATCATGTTTTCATCCTATTATTTGGAGTCGGTGCTAACATCAAAAAATCTATTGGTGGCTTATGAAATAATAGGTTTAGTGGATTATTTTCAGCCTTTAGGGCTCTAGGATTGTTTTTGGAGTCGACCGTTTTTTTTTTAGAATCCGTTCCATTCTACGGTATCCATAGTCCCGTTGCTTAGTTTGGGACCATACTATGATGTGCAAGTCTGGCGATAAAAAAAATGATGTTTGAATTGCGATAGCGTCAAGAATTTCCGCAGTTACAAAAATAACCAACCACGCACCACCCTGTGCAATGACGCCATCAAACGGCATCCGGCCACCGTGATACCGGCGGGAATCGAACCAGGGTTTTCCCGTATTACCGGATAACGACGCGAATCCATTCGTAAATAATTGGATTAACGAAACTTATATGAAATGGGCGTTGACCAAATTGGGTATCGACAACAATACTTAAAATCAAAATTCAAAATGTTTATTTTGTTTAGCCCTACGGGGCCATCCATAAATTACATCACACGAATTTCATGATTTTTGACCCCCTCCCCCCTTCTTACAGCTGGTCATATTTGTGAGACTCCCCCCTCCCTAGTGTGACGTCACATATTTTTTGCAATTTTACATCTCGAAATTATTAAATTAAAACAGCAGTTCCGAAATTAGTTTAAACTCCATATTTTTTTTAAAAGCTTATTTTTATATAGATAAGAGTTGGAAATAACAGTTCAAATCGTTAACAGTTAAAATTTTGCGTTTTATTAATTAGATATATTAGCTTTTGAAATGTGACGTCTTGAAACTTAGGACCCCTCCCACCGCTTGTCATATAATATCACACTTCGTCGACCCCTTCCTCCCCCTTTACGTGTGACGTAATTTATGGATGGCCCCTACAGGAGCACTTACGAATTGTCATTGTACATCTTTGTCCTTAAATTCTACCGCCGGATCGGAAACGCGACCTCGACTGACATGATCCGGCAAGAAACTCAGCGGGCTTGTCTTTTTTACATTGTTTTATTTTTTAATCGCCATTTAATTTAGTTTAATAAGTACAATGTATTTTGGTAAACAATAGCCCCAGTGTGCTGCCCTCCGAAATAAGCAAGGCAAGACACGCTACACTTTGACATGACACTAGTAGGACAACCATACTTCAAAACCATCACCGAAACTATCTGAAACTACCGGATAATCCGAAATAATAACCGTATCCGAAACCGGTATAATATTATTCCTATGTCCGTATTGTATCCAGGGGGCTTACCACCACCTCTTATAGCAGTTTTGTTTTAACGTTTCGGCTACTTTTTGTGCAATGACGTTTCTTATTGTCCTGACAATAAGGTACGTCATTGCACAAAAAGTCGCTGAAACGTTAAAACGTTCCTGTAATTGAATCGCGATAAGAGGTAGGAGGTAAGAAGGCCCCTGATCTGAAAGGAGACCGGCACGGTTTCATACAATCTTGGGCCAAGATTGTAAAAGGATGAAAGTGGTGTCAATTGTTAGCTAATATAATTATTAAACTATCACTGAAAATCTACGGATTGTTATGACCTGAGAACTGAGTTATAAGTTTCATTTTAACTTAAGTAAAAGTGAGGTTATGTATAAAAACTTTTGTGAACCGCTGATTTTTATGATGTGCGAAAGGTACGATTTATGTTTTAAACACACTTTCTTTACAAAATAGGCAAGATAGGTCGAGGAAATATCAATAAAATGGGAAAAACACTCAAAACACGTAAGCAATAACAAACGATACGTTTTTTTTAAGTTTGTTATACGGCCTTGGGTACAAGCCCTTTGGGGCCTAACGAACAATAGGAAACGAACAGTGCCGTTAAAATATTGTTAGTCGATTTTAAGATTTATCTTTGTTATGTAAATGTTTATTGTTTGGAATATTGTTTTAGTATGATAGTTCTAATGTTATTAAGTACTTAGATTGTAGTAATCGTCAGGTTCTAACGTTTTTATAATAATATGTTTTATTTCATGAACTCATTCATCTTAATCGATTAGTTACGCATAGTTTTAATCGATATTCAGTTTATTTGGGAACATTACTTATTTTTTAGATATCTCATTTTCTAGAAACTGAATTGGGGCGATATTTTTACATTTTGAAATAGAATTTTTTTGCAATTTTTTAAGCCATATCTCAATTCATTACAATTTTTTTTATACACATCTGGCTATTCATTTTTGTTGTCATATTACTAGTTATTGGAAAATAAAAAAAATGTTTTTTTTTTTTTTTTGTATGGTTTTAGTTCTCAAGACTCCGGCAATAACTTTGGTGCCATAGATTTATAAAAGTTACGCGCGTGTGCTTTAACTAGATAATGCCCATCTCCTTTCATATCCATAACATCCCAATTGTGGGTGTCCAGCGAGCTACTGCCTACCCCATTAGAGAGTAAAATCGTGATAGTAGTTTTAAAGCGATTGGGTTTATTTAACATTTATAAACAGGATAAACCGCGTCGAGGAAGTTTTTGATTATCATTTCCTTGAAACAATTTTGATATGCATTTTATTTATTACCTATTTATTATTTTCATTTTGTTTTATTCGTCTCATTATGTGGTTATGCTATTAATAGTATCTTAACCATATATGTATATTGAAGTAGGTAATTAAAATGTCCATAAAATAAATTTAACTAGTTGTGCCGGCGACTTCGTACGCGTAAATTTTAGAAAAAGATTACCCGCGTTTGAGCCCGCGTGGACTTTAATGGATTTTATCTTTTACGCGGAACTTTAAATATGTTTCTAATATAAAACTTGGCTAAATTACTCCTTATAACAACAGCTATCTGTTTAAAGTTGTCACGTCATTATTACCCGACTACGGCGGAGGGTTATGATTTTGACCGGTATGTATGTATGTATGTGCATCTGTTCCCGCCTAACTTCCAAACAACTTGTCGTAATTTGACAAATGAGGTATCGTTAGAAGCGGCTTAATGGCGCGCTGGTTATAGGCTATGTGACGTCACATAAAATTGCATATGGCGCCCTCTAGAGGACATCATGCCATGAACTAAAAAAATAAATGTTTTAATGATACCGTGTGGGATATCAAATGAAAGAGCTTGATGAGCACATTTCAAAAATATATATATTGTTACCTATAACTCCAAAATAATGAAATAAAAAGTAAGTTTAAAAACTAAAACCCGACTACTGAAAAATCGCGCTCTAAAAAGTATGAAACAAGAAAATATTCTCATCTAGAGGATAGCCGTGGTCCGTGTAGGTCTTTCAGGGCTAAATGGCATATGAACACGGACCACGGCTATCCTCTAGATGAGAATATTTTCTTGTTTCATACTTTTTAGAGCGCGATTTTTCAGTAGTCGGGTTTTTATAAACTGAATCCATAGATATATTTTGGTCGAGCGCATGCGCGCTCAACGACTGAATCATTTGACAAACGTTTTGTTGTACTCCACCAAGCCAACTATAGTCGATCATACGGAGTAAATTGACAGGTGCTAATGTCAATTTTCGGTATAAATAGAACACATAAGATTCAAATTCATAAAGCAGTGACGTTTTCAGCTGTCACTTTACTCCGTCTGATTAGCAATTCGACTATAAATACTCGGGTATTAGTATCAAATGATAATAAGTCAACGATTCCGCGGTCCGTCCACCAGGTAGTGGGAGCTACTGCCACAGGAGTGCCGGCATTGGCCCAGGCTCACTACGTTGTGGACGGACCGCGGAATCATTGACTTATTATCATTTATTTATACCCGAGTGTCTAGTTGGCTTGGTGGATTAGTGCTCTGTGAAGCCGGGAATTCCCCGTATGACGTCAGAGATAACGGTCACTGCGTAAATAACAATTGGTATCGGGGTCATGTATGTACATGAGATGTAATATTATTTCATTATTTGATGAAATAATCTTTGGGCCAAGTGTATTTTTGTCGTTTACTAACTGTATGCTCTATAGTTCACGTATTTGTGGCTGTAGCCAATTGACTGCAGCTCATATACGGGCTGGCTCGACCGGGGCAGTACCACACTTTCACAGAATACCGGCGTAAATTAGCTATTATAGCTGCGTTTCGTACAATGAGTGAGAGCGGCAACCAAACCCATCGCTACCTCTCCCTCCGTCCTACTCCTTTCAGGTCGGCAACGTGCGTGTGATACCTTTAGTATTGCAATTATCTATAGGCTACGGTACACCGACATAGCCCTGCCAATGAGAATCAATACTAGGTCAACAAATCAAGTCATAACCGACATTATAGTTAAAACTAAGCTTTCTTATCAATATAATTTTAAAATCATCGAATTCGGTCCACCCATTGCGATTTTATACAGGCTGAAATCGAAATCGTGGGCAATATTTTAAAATATGCCTCAACACATGATTCAGAATATTTTGGGAAATCAAATAAAAAAAATCTATTGATAAAAAAATATTACTCGGGTAAGCAAATAAGCAAACCATTTAACTGTTATACCTTACCTGGGTAATTTTTTTTTATCAATTGATTTGTTGATTAATATTCCCTAAATATTCTGAATCATGTGTAGAATCACCGTTTAAAATATTGCCCACGATTTCGATTTCACCCAGTATAATGTGCGGCATTTGCGTGAGACGTCACACGGGGCGGTCGGATTGAAGGCGCGCTGTACCCGCGCCGCCGCGCCGGCCCGCGCCGCCGTTCATTACAAAGCGCGCGTGGCCCAAATGACGTCACAACAACCGCGCGCGAACTTCGCTAGTAATTTGGTCACAGCTTCGTCAATTTTTGTCGTAGACCAAAAACGTTTGCACTGTATGTTATGGATTTCTTAGCTCTATAAATCTGCATTCTCAACTAAATTCGTTACGGGTCTTCATTAGTAGCCTGAAGTGGGAGTGAGCGGGGCACATAGCCCGAAGAACTGATGGCCGATGGGGCAGACATGTTCTTGAGTGGCGACCACGTACCGGAAGACGCAGCGTGGTCCACAAGGTGGACCGACGACCTAGTGAAGGTCGCGGGAAACCGCTGGATGCAAGTGGCACAGGACCGGGCCTTGTGGAGGCCTATGTCCAAAAGTGAACGCCTTTTGGCTGAAATGATGATGATGATAGGCTACGGTAACTGCTTAACATCAGGCGGGCCGTACGCTTGTAAATTACAAATGGTCACTTTTACAAGTTATCCTTCATAATGTTTTCCAGGTCAATGGAAGACCCTCAGCAAGGATGCCGTGCCCTCCCAGAACCTGCCCAAGCTGAACCCTGACGGCACCGTCATGGTCATCAGGAAGAGCCGCACCGTCAAGTACAGGGAGACCAAGAAGGAGGAGATGATCGGGTGAGTAGGAGAGGAGATGTACGGAGGTAGAGATAGAGGTAGCCATGGAGGACATATGGAAAGGAGACGGTCTAAGCACCCGGGCCCTATGATTCAACTAGGCCCCTGACGTCATCACAGTAGGCGTGGCTTAAGTCAGTGTGCTGTCGGCGTTCGTCCTGTGCACACGTCTTGCCAACGTTCGCATTCCAAATATAATTCTACTCGACACTAGATGGCGCAACTTTGTACGTCTCTTTACCATCCTACATTTAGTGACATCTAGTGTGAAAAAGTTTAACTTCGTACTAACATCGACATAGAACGAAGCGAGTAGTTTTGCTAGTGACCGGTAGATAGAAAATAGAAAGTAGGCGTTATCTAACACCCCTTCACCCGCGCAAATTGTCAAGCATTGTTTCATAGGGAAATCTAATAAGAACACCTCCACCATCTATTTGCTTCGTGGAGGTAGCCATAGTACAAGCGTTGCTTTGGGACCATACAGGGCCATTGCAAAACCACTGGTCTTTAATTATCTTCGTGAATCATTACTAGGTCGACAAATCCCAAACCCAACACTATAGTGTAATTAAAATTTTGAAATTATCGAAATCGGTCCAGCAGTTGCGATTTAAAACACATTTTATATTATGTGCGGCCGGCACGTGTGACGTCACGCGGCCGGATCGGCTTGAAGGTGCGCTGAACCCGCGCCGCCATTCACTACAAAGCGTGACGTCACAGCAACCGCGTGAACTTCGCTATAGTTCTCGCGTTATGAACTGAGTCGTCGGGCCATAAATCATTTCCCTATGTCTATCTCGCTTGCACTTACGGGCCTTATGGAGCCGCTTAGTGAAGGGCGTAACAATGAAAGAAATATATCGATGAGTAACACATGCAATAAACACATTTATACAAAAAAAAAAACGCGCACTGCAATTGCATTTGGTAACGACCAATCAGGAGCGTACACATCGTTAGTGACTCATCGACACCACGTGAGCAGGTAGCCGTTTATCGATAACGGTCCCGGCGCACTGCACATTCCTATCTCTATTGACATTTATGGCTCCACGACTCAGTTCATAACGCGAGAACTATAGTAATTTGGTCATAACTTCGTCAAATTTCGTCGTAGAACAAATTTTTTTGCACTGTATGTTATGCATATCTTAGCTCTATAAATCTGCATTCTCATCTAAATTCGTTACGGATCTTCATTGGGTACAGCTTGGCTCTTACAGCTACCATATTTCAATTTCAGTGACAAAATGGACAAATGGGGGTTGGGAGTGCCGACCCATACCGCGGTGTCAGCGAGCAACACGCCCGAAGCTCACATGTCCTGCCCGGACCAGATGGATAGCAGCGTGAGTACCAACTCCTGATATCTTGCACTACAGGGTTCTTCAGAGGGCATGTTTACAGGTACCTTAAGCCACGTATTCACTAGGAGACCAAGTCGGGAGACATGTCGCGAGGTCGCGGGACATTTACGTGCGAGTGTCCGGCGACAATGTCAGGGATAGTCGCGGAACACAGAGCGACACGCAACGTCGCCTGCGATGTCGCCTGACACGCGACAAATGTCCCCTAATGAATACGCGGCTATTATATCGGCGTCGCGTCTGTTCCTTGAATTGCGGATGTCCTGGGCGGCGGCTTTGGGCCGTCTACCAGTGTGCCTTCATATACTATAATAAATATACTGGATGTTAAGTTAAACAAGTGACGTCATCAAGCCCATGATAATTCATGCTTACACGTAACTAAAACAAATAAAAGAATTACAGAAACAACTTAACAAGAGAATTGCGTGATTTTTCAGTGATTTTGGGTTCCGTACCCAAAGGGTGCCAACGGGACCCTATTACTAAGCCTACGCTGTCCGTCTGTCAGCGGGCTGTATCTTACGAACCGTAATAGGTAGAGAGTTGAAATTTTCACAGAAACTGTATTTCTGTTGCCGCTACAACAACAAAAAATAAAATAAAACTTAAAAATAAAGAACCCCATACAAGAACCTTGATATTTTGACGTTTTTATTCTACGGTGGTACGGAACCCTTTACGTACGAGTCCGACACGCACTTGCCCAGTTTTTTTAACTACACATTTTTTTTCACAGTTAATTTACCGCTATCCGCCCATGAGCGTGCCAATATCCCCGCAAATACCCACAAATCATCAGATGAAAACCAAGAAGCAAGACGCCATCATGCAAACAGACCCCGTGGCCTCCGAAGAGGATGATTCACAGCCGAACAATAGCTACAGCGAAGTAGCCGACAAGGCTTACCCTATGGACTATCAGACCTATCAGAAGGACCCTAAGGACTACACGAAACAGACCGAGGATTACATGCCTCAGACGAATGAGGAATATAATAAGGAAGCCGAGAAATACGCGTTGGAGAGGAAGTCCTTGAATGGTAAGTTTAGGGCCATATCGGGACGTCATGGCGACGTCACCGGTGACGTAAAAAAAAATGTAACGTCACGACTTTTATCCCCATTCGGGAGTCAGAGGCTTGAGTGGCCATACACCACCACATTGTGGAGGTATTAACCAACTCAAAGCCCACGTTTCACCAGATAGTCAGAACCCAACGTGACAGGTGGTGAACCTTGTCGCCGTGTATACAGGAACTGACTATTACCTAATCCCGAGGGATAGGTAGGTTTCCTCACGATGTTTTCCCTCGCCGTAAGCGAACTTTATGCATGAACATGTCTGTATGTCCGGAGTCTGGGTGTATATGTATATTAAGTATGTATTTACAAATAAAAAAGTAGTATATGTAGTAATATCAGTTATCTGGTTTCCATAGTACAAGCTCTGCTTAGTTTGGGATCAGGTAGCCGTGTGTAAAAAATGACCCAGGATATTATTATATCGGGACGTCATAGCGACGTCACCGGCGACGTAAAAAATAATGTAACGTCACGACTTTTATCCCCGTTCGGGGGTAGTCAGAGGCAGAGTGGCCATACACCACCACATTGTGGAGGTATTAACCGACTCAAAGCCCACGTTTCACCAGATAGTCAGAACCCAACGTGACAGGTGGTGAACCTTGTCGCCGTGTATACAGGAACTGACTATTACCTAATCCCGAGGGATAGGTAGGTTTCCTCACGATGTTTTCCCTCACCGTCAGCGAACTGTAAATTATGCACATAGATGAAAATTCATCCATTGGTGCATGCCCCACCGGGGATCGAACCTGGGACCTTCTGATTGATAGCCCACGCTGTTCACCCCTAGGCTACAGTCGCTTTTACGCCATTGTTTTTTTTTTAAGTCGCCGTTCTTATCCAAACAATTTGTATTGATGGCGACGTCGCTAGTCCGTCGCCAGGAGTTACCTGTCATACATTTCAATACGAATAGTTGGCTACGGTGGCTGGCGACGTCGCCATGGCTACCCGGTGTGTTATGGCCCTTATCGCCAGACTATGGCCCGTATTAATAAATCTATCTCAAGTTGGAGATCTAACTTGAGATGCTGTTTTTGACAGATTTGCCATACATTAAACGTCAACCCCAGTAGCAAATAACGTCGGCGACGAAAAAAGACGTCAATCTGAGGTCAATTTAGGGTCAGTGACGTAAACGTACGTCTTTATGACGAAGACGTACGTCGTAATGTAACGTAACGTAACGTCACGACTTTTATCCCCGTTCGGGGGTAGTCAGAGGCTTGAGTGGCCATACACCACCACATTGTGGAGGTATTAACCAACTCAAAGCCCACGTTTCACCAGATAGTCAGAACCCAACGTGACAGGTGGTGAACCTTGTCGCCGTGTATACAGGAACTGACTATTACCTAATCCCGAGGGATAGGTAGGTTTCCTCGCGATGTTTTCCCTCACAGTAAGCGAACTGTAAATTATGTACATAGATGAAAATTCATCCATTGGTGCATGCCCTACCGGGGATCGAACCTGGGACCTTCTGATTGTTAGCCCAACCTGTTCACCCCTAGGCTACAGTCGCTTACGTCGTAATGCTACTAGGGAAAACAGCATCTTAAGTGTGCTCGTGCGAAATAGCACTTAAATCAAACATTTTCTGGTTTAACATTTCCAGGGTACGACAAAATACCAGAAAACACACCCGCGTACCAGAAACCAGCGGAGAGTTACCAGAAAATACCAGATCTGTACTCTGGGTTCGACAAGGGGTACCCGCGTAGCGATTACTGCTACCAAAACGGCTACCCCGACAGTGTGGAGATCCTAAGGAACCAACAGCATAATCTACAGATATTACAGGTAATTTTTTATTATTTTTTATTTTATAGGACTGAGTTGGCAAATAAGCGTACGGCCCATGTTAAGCAGTTGGGGAGCGTCCATATATTACGTGAGGTGATTTAAAAAAAATTTCAACCTCCCCTCCTCCCTTGGTGAGATGTCGTGAGATTTTGCTCGACCCCCTCCCTCCCCCACTATAAAACTCACGTGAGATTTTTCAAAACCTATATTCTAGAGGAGAAACATGTTTTACTTAATTTAACCCGGTTTTCTTGCAATTTTACACTGTTTCTTGCGGAAAAAAACGTGAGATTTACCGAGACCCCCCTCTCCCCCACGTAAGATTTGGTGAGATTTTGCTCGACCCCCTCCCCCCCCTAAATGCCTTACGTAATTTATGGACGCCCCCTTACCTCAGCCTGTACCAAACTATTGTACTGTGTGGCTTGCAATACCAAAGGCATTGCTCGCACTTTGCTGACCTGAAGGGGAGTGGGAAGGAGGGAGGGGAAAGGGGGGGGGGGTTGGTCTTCCGGCTCTCTCACTCATCGATCGTACGAAACACACCTGTAATAGCTGCTTTACACCGATCTTCCGTGAGAGGGTGGTACTACCCCGGTCGACCCAGCCCATAGTGAGCTGCACTCAATTGGCTACAGCTTGGCTCTACCACCGATTTTTTGTTTTTAATTGTTTCAGGAACAACACAGAATAACGGAGAATCAGAATTTTTTTAACGAAAATCATATAAAGCAAGAAATTGATATCAATGTGGACGACGATAAGTTCGCTTACGAGAGGGGGAAAGAACAGTTAGGTACGTATTTTAGGTGTATATTTACCTAATAATAATTTAAAATAGGTCAACAGAAAAATTGGTAGGTCATAAAGATTAATATTTGCACTAATATTTGTGCACACGGAGACTAACACGATTCATATTTGCACAAGTACCTAACATTTGTGCAAGTATTAAATATTGGCACAGAGAAGGTTCGCACGATTAATATTTGCACAAGTTAGATTTGTGCTAGTATTAAATATTAGCACAGAGAAGACTCGCACGATTAATATTTGCACAAGTAAGAATTGTGTTTAAGGCCATACATTTGGTGATTGAGGCCCGTATTAATAAATCGATCTCAAGATTGAGATTGGACTTAAGATGCTGTTTCTGACAGTTGTTCCATACATTAAACGTCAAAACTGCATTTTAAGATAATAATAATAATAATATCCTGGGACATTTTTTACACACGGCTACCTGATCCCAAACTAAGCAGAGCTTGTACTATGGAAACCAGATAACTGATAATACTACATATACTACTTTTTTATTTGTAAATACATACTTAATATACATATACACCCAGACTCCGGACATACAGACATGTTCATGCACACAAATGCATGTCCCGGGTAGGAATCGAACCTACGACCTGCAGCGTGAAAGTCGCCTCCGCGCCAACCACGCCAACGGGCCCGTCAATCTCAACCGAGATCGAGATCGATCTCAACTTTGAGATGCATTTATTAATACGAGCCTAAGTCTGGCGATATTTATTTATTGAATGTTATTGCGCAGATGCGAACGCAGTGTACAACAACCGCAGAATATTGGACCAGCAGCGTATACTAGAACAGATGCAGCAACACGTGAAACAGGAACCGGAAGCGACCAGCGGTGAGTACCATCACGCCTGCACCCCCGAGATAGGTAGGCAGAGGTGTACTATAGACCACCCACAACACAGATAATATTTGGTGAAAGTCTAAATAATTTGGTCATGTGGACTATATGACCACTTAGGGGGCGTCCATAAATTACGTGAGGTGTTTTTGTTATTTTCGACACACCTCCCCCCCCCCCCCCCCCTTGGTGAGATGACGTGAGATTTGGCTCGACCCCCTCCCTCGCCCTCTAATCTCACGTGAGATTTCTCAAAAGCCATATTCTAAGAGAGAAATGTTGTTTTTCTTAGTTTCACCCAGTTTTCTGGCAATTTCACGCTGTTTCTTGCGGTAATAAAAATTACGTGATATTTTCCGAGACCCCCCTCTCCACCACGAACCCCGCCCCCCCTAAATGCCTCACGAAATTTATTGACGCCTCCTAATTATAACTTGCCATAGACTTTATTACGTCTCTCGTCTAACCGAACACCCTGTATGAGTCCTATTCGACAGATGTTATTTGATGTTTGTGTTACAGGATGCGACAGTGTGATGCAGCCGCAGGGCAGTCCGTATTACCAGTCGAGCAATCACAATAATGTCACCCCAGGTATGTTTAGCATTTCTGTTGACCCACATTATAAGTATTTAATCAGTATCAAAGAAAATACATTACACACACACGCACACACACATCACACACAGACACACACGCTCACACACCACACATACATACTCACACACACACACTCATTAACTCACTCACACAATCATATTTATCATACATTCAGTCAGCATTTATATAATAATTCGGGATTTTAATAGAAAATAGTGTTGAAAACATGTTGGTCTTGCCAATGCGGCTTAGCTTCTGGTGAATAAAGGCGGAAACCCACCGCGGCGCACAGAGAGGCCACGCACGTGGGTCAAGCTTCGCTTTGCAAGAATATGTATGCAATCGTGTCCACCGCGGCGCACGGAGAGGCTACGCACGAAATGACATCATGCATACATTTTCTTGCAAAGCGTGGCTTGGCCGGTGTGCGTGGCCTCTCCGTGCGCCGCGGTGGGTTTCCGCCTTAATACGCATGAACATTCCTAAGTTGATTGGCGCATTGCGAATGCGATAACAGATGTGTGAGGTTTTATATTATCTTCGGGAATTCTTCGTGTGCGGCATGTGCGTGTGACGTCACACGGGATCGTCGGATTGAAGACGCGCTGTACCCGCGCCGGCCCGCGCCGCCGTCCATATCAAAGCGCGCATGGCTCAAATGACGTCACAGCAACCGCGCGCGAACTTCGCTAGTAATTTGGTCACAGCTACGTCAATTTTTGTAGTAGACCAAAAATGTTTGCGCTGTATGTTATGGATTTCTTAGCTCTATAAATCTGCATTCTCAACTAAATTCGTTACGGATCTCCATTGTTTAGTGACTCTAAGCACAATTGGTGTGTTCGTATGTGTATTGATGAGTGTGTTGGTGTGTATTGATGTGTGTGTGTGTGCAGGCGGGTACTACGAGCAGCTGCCGCGGCCAGGCCCCGAGCTGCTCATCGCCAAGCAGAACGCGCTCGCGGCGCACACGCAACTCTGTGAGTACACAACACTACACCAACACCAGTACCAGCCGTCCACATCGACGTCGACGGCGACCTCTCGCTCGCACTCACGGTAGATATCACATCGGCTCTCTTCTTCCTAGAAAAAAAAAACGAAACGAACGAAATGAAATATACGTCACGACTTTTATCCCCATTCGGGGGTAATCAGAGGCTTGAGTGGCCATACACCACCACATTGTAGATGTATTAAGCCAACTCAAAGCCCACTCAAAGCTCAACGTGACAACGTAACACACCTGGTGATGGACTGGCGACGTCGCCAATACGTCGCCAGTCCGTCATTTCAATACGAATTACGCTACGGTGGCTGGCGACGTCGCCATGACGTCCCGGTGTGTTATAGCTCTTAGCATTTTGATCGATCATAATCCTGGTCAAAATCGATACTTTTATTCCGGGTAATGCTAAATAATGATTTTATTTCCAGGGCAGAACACAATGAAGCGACCATTTTTTTATAGTGACAGCCCACACTATAATAGTACGCAATTATTGGCTAGATATGAGGTTAGTAGTAGAATTAAACAATAGTCCTATTAGTTGCCCCACTGCTGGGCACGGCGTCTCCTTAATGCGGGGGGGATTAGAGCAATAGTCCACGCTGGCCTAGGATTGGCGAACTTGGTTCGGCCTAGGCTGCTTGGCTCACTACCGAGTGATTGCGGGTTCAATTCCCGACTGAACAAATTTTGGGCAATGGTTTTTTCTTAGTTGCCATGTTCTGGGTGTCACTGGGATCGCCCCCAGTTCATTGTGCAGTACCCATACAAGATGCTTAGTTTGGGACTATGCAGTTGGTGTGGTAGATAAGCCATATTTATTGGATTGGTTTAAAACAGCCCCCAAATTAAGATGGACTTACGCTGGACTGTACTGGACGATGAAAGCACAAACCTACTTGTCTGCAGAAGCTAACCAATTCTTAGGCCCGTAATTATAAATGCATCTCAAAGTTGAGATCGATCTTAAGATGCAGTTGTGACGTTTGATGTATGGAACATCTGTCAAAAACAGCAGCTCAAGTTCGATCTCAAGATTGAGATCGATTTATTAATACGGGCCTTACACACCAACTGTATGGTCCTGCTTGTGATAGTAACTCTTGGTAGGCTTGAATCGTGCAAGAATTAATTGTGCAAACTTCAATCGTAGTAGTTTTAACTTTTAATACTTGCATAATTCTTACTTGTGCAAATATTAATCTTGCGAGTCTTCTCTGTGATAATATTTAATATTTGCACAAATGTTAGGTACTTGTGCAAATATTAATCGTGCGTGTCTTCTCTGTGCTAATATTTTAACTTGCACATTAATGTGTTACATATGCCAACCCGCACTGAGCCAGCGTGAGGACTATGCTCTGAATCCCCCTCGCATTGGGGGGAGGCTACGCCCAGCAGTGGGAACCCAAAAGGGCTGACTATTTATTTTAAAAGTGATTTATTTATTCCACAGGATCTACAAAGAGTTCTCCAGTGATGTGACATTCCAAAGTTTAAACGAAAAAAAAATATATAAAAAGTAAATGAAAAAAATAAAATGATAATAATAATTCTCTATACGACGAAAATCTCTCGACGTTTTTGTTTTTTTATTTTATATAATAAAATAATTATTATTAATAATAATATATTTTTTATCGATAAAGTGATGGGACGCGGCCCGTTTATATGAAAAATGTGGAAGATAAAGTCTGTCCAAAGAATGATGCCATTTTTGACACATTGTGTGTCGCACGCTAACCCCGAATTTATAGAGAGTTATGATAGAGTTACACTGACATTACAAATCACTTTTGTACCCAGAAATGATTTTTAAAACCATTGTAAACTGACTTAAAACTATAAATGTGGGAATAAATGTAAATAAGAGTCGCTATAGTCTGTGGACTAAGTCAAGCGATTTAGTATTTTTGAAGGAGTATAAAAAAAGAGAAAGAGAGCTATAGACTACTATCTCTCCTTTTATTTCTTTCAAAATAACAAATCTCTTGTCTCATTAAACAGAGCCTAGTCACTAGATTTTTTATTTCCGTAACAGACGTGAATGTGTCAAAATTGTCATCTCTCTTTGCGCGGACTATAGTGTAAATAACTTTTTTTTCTATATGTTTTTGTGCAAACGGGTCTCGTAAGATTTATAACTATGTACTTTGTGATACTAATTATGTTTTTATATTATTTAATTAAGGGTAGAAAGATGTGATGTTTAAGACAGAGTCGGTTCCTGAGCTACTACACCAAGCCAACTAGACACTCGGGTATGAATATCAAATGATAATAAGTCAATGATTCCGCCGTCCGTCCACCACGTAGTGAGCCTGGGCCAATGCCGGCACTCCTGTGGCAGTAGCTCCCACTACGTGGTGGAAGGACCGCGGAATTATCGAGTTGTTATCATTTGATATTTATACCCGAGTGTCTAGTTGGCTTGGTGATGTAGTAGTCTATTTTCAGTTAGACGAAGTAAACTGACAGGTCTAATGTCACTTTTCGATACAAAAATAACAAATAGGGTTAAATTTCGAGGTGTCAAAAACTTCGTGTAATTAAAAAATCTACTTTAGATACGGTGCAATTATCATCATTAACTAAAAGCCAAATGTATGGTCCCAAATAAAGATTGTATTATGGGACGGGGCGATCCCAGTAGCACCCAAACTGGGGGATCTCGGGCACCGACTTTGTGAAAGGTAGACAAATAATGATGCTTTTATCCTTAATTAAAATATCCCAAGTCATAGTATTATAAGGTGTGACAATATAGTGTTAAATATTTAAGAGGTCTATTCGGTAAGATAAAAATCACATTTCCATAAAAAATATACTAGAATTGTGTGTTCGAAATAAAACGTTAATACACAAAGCTGCGTTCTGAGCCTCAGTGTGGAGTTTTTCAGCTATTGGTCAATTCGCTCGCTTATTTTTCAAGAATTAAAACAATAACTTTCTTGCATGTTAATGTTCAAATTATGAATTAAGGAGTAAAATGAATATAAAGATTTATCACTAAACCATGCTTTAAACAAATTCGTAGACAGACAAGTGACATACCTACGTCAGTAGTAGTAGTAATAGTTTATGGAATTTATGAACTTTATCGGTAGATTGATATCTGAATTATATTTGACACTATTGTTACACCTTATTAAAATAAAAGGTGTTGAGAAATATTGTACAAAAAATTATCATTCACAATTTTGCTTTTTGCGTACTAAGGTTTCCGAATGTTTAAAAAATATTATTGTTTTATTACATTGCGAGTTTATGTTGGTTTGTTTTGGAGTATCGTTACGCTTGTACTCCCAAAATGGGTAGGCAGAGGGGCACTTAAACATTAAACAGACCTTTCGGACGCCTTGATCCTATCATAATATGATATTCCCAATGAACTAATGTAAAAAAATATAACTCAGGAAACATAATTGATATAAACTCACAATGTAGTTCCTTTAAATGACCCTGTAATCTATTCATGGAATATACTTTATCTTTTGCGTACTTGACTAATTTACTTGAATTTAATACTTGCACAAGTTTACTTTGTGTTTAAGTTTTGCACAAATACTGTACTCGAGTCTTGCACAAGTGGAAATGACATAACAAGTAAATATTTGTCCCGGTTCGTTTTTGAATATAAATTAATTTTATATCATGCATGTTTTACTTGTGTTTTAACCGCGAGCTTACTTGTGCATGTTTCCAACTTTCAACTTGTGCAAAGCACAAGGTACTTGAACAAGACTCAATTTATGCAAAGCATAAGTGTGCTTGCGCAAGACTCCAACTTTCAACTTGTGCAAAGCATAAGTGAGCTTGTGCAAGACTCCAACATTCAACTTGTGCAAGTCTCAACAGAAAGTGTGTTCGTCAAGAATGTAGTATATCTTTAAAGTCAGGGTCAAAAAATTATCGTGAATTTGCCAAAAAAATATTGCAAACGAGAAAAACATCGCAGTGTGTTGTTGCCATTTACTATTTTTTTAAGAACTGTCTCGTAAGTTTAAAAGTGTTTTTTTTTTATTAATATTTAATTATTTTTATGTACCTACGTCGTCGAAGGAAATCTGATATATTACCCCAATGTTGTTTTTATATTAAATCTAGTATTTTTAGATATTTTTGTTTGTTACTTATCAAATATGTATATTTATAATCATTTTTTTATTCGCGTTTTCGTTTCTTTTTAAATACGATTGAATGTGGGTGGGGGGGGGGGGGAGGAGTATTCTTTGGTCCATTCCAGGTCAAGCTTCGAACGGACCAATCAAATGTCAGGTGCAATCACACATGCAGTAGTAATGCATGTTACGCGAGCGGGTCCCCGATTATATTGCGTCTATACATTATTGGTCTATAGCAGAAGTGTACTAATAGCGTTGAAATTCCTAATTACGCTTTGCCTATCCGGAAATCGACCTCGACACCGGCGAAGATGTCAGTAACCACAGTTAATCGTATTTTGAAATTAACCGAAATATTTTGTAAAGAAAATAGTTGTAATCGAGATAGTTACCATGAAGTTGTATTTTGCTTTTTTAATTCAGGTGTTTTTTTAATATATTTGAGTATGACATGCTATTTCCATAGACAGCATATTTTATGAAAAGAAAAAAATTAAAACTGCAGTCGATACAGCTAGTCAGTAAATACTAGGTTGGCCAATGAACTAAGAAAAAAATATGTCGATTGTCTATGGAAATAGTAGGTTATCGTATACAGCTTTGGAACAATCTATGGCGATCATGGTCCGATTGGCATATATTGCCAACTAATTTTTAATTACAATTTCTCATGCAAAATGACATTATACTCTGTCCAATGTCGCTTGATGAAAATGACGTTTAATGATGACAGTTTTGTGCATGTTTTAATATTACTACTGGAATTTTATTTATAATAATAATCTACAATATTTTGTCAAAATAAAATTAGTACCTAATTTGTGTTCTTTTCATGAAGCAATCAAGAAAATTTTGGTAAAAATGAAATGACATGACAATGGATATTTGACAGCTGTCACTTTAATCAAGCGACTTTGTTCAGAGTATTAATTACACAATCTACAACTATCATCAAGTAATGTAAATTTTGACAGTTAATTTCCAATGATATTATTGCGTTAACACTTGTTGTCAGAATTTACGGTATGAAATAGACGTGTATGTCAAAACAGACATCACTCGGTGTCTCAACTATAATGAAATGTGTCATTTTTCTAACTATAGAGTTCCAGTCCTATTTTTAATGTTCTTTTTTAATTCCTAATACGTCTGCTATTGATCGCTGGATGCTTGCATTTTTTACATACTTTCTTAAAATAGTCCTCGTTTAGTCTGTGTGAATTATAATTCTAAAAAATGAATATTTTCTAACAAGAGCGTGATATTTTATCGAATTTACGTGACAATTAAAAAATATGGGAGTTTGAGATGTTTTTCAAAAATTAAAAAGTTCGTTCGAACTAGTACGGTATTGGCTCACTTATACGTTGTGTGGTGTGTGTGCGTGTGTTGACAGTTAGCGGTGCGACACACGCACGCACACACACACACACACTCGGAGGAGCAAATACCGCGCATATTATATGAACAGAACAAAAATCGGTAGTTGATAAGAATCTTCAATGTCGTCACAATTTTTTTGTTTAAATTTAAAATTTATAAAAGATATTTCGTCAAAAATTCTTGCCAAAGTTTTGATTGTTTTTTTTTTTTAATTAAATTGTTTTGTCGTTTTTTCTTTAATTTAAAATGGTGATCAATAGTCATTTTATTAAGAAATTAATAGATTTTAAGATTTTTAATGTCATGGGGGGCGGGACGCTTGGAAAATATCATGACTGTTTTAATAAGGGCCGATACATACAAGCGATTTTATAACGTGTCAGTGACGTAACAACTTGACATAGTCGTTATATGTAGTCAGACCTTGTTTTTACTTTCTTAATTTTACGTTATGAAATCGCTTGTATGTTGTAGCCTTAATTTTATAATTATTTTTGGTGCTCGTAATTTTAAAAATATAAATCTTTTCCGAATTTCTTTTTGCATTTCGAAGTGTTTAAGGATCGTTCAGTGCGGTATCGGCTCCCTTGTGCGGTGTGTGACAGTTCGCGGCGCTACACATTCCCACACACCACACACACCACACACACCACCCACAACACACACCACACACACCCACACACCACACACACCACACACACCACACACACCACACACACCACACACACACCACACACACACCACACACACACACACACACACACACATACACACATACCACACACACACACACACACAGTGGGGAGCAGATACCGCATGTGAACCAAACTTTAGAGTACAATAATTTTCAAAAAAAGAATGTTGTCGTACGCACATATTTAGAGACAATCGCTAGAGTTTTATATTTGTTTTTTAGGAATACAGATTAAAAATCTTTTTATTTACCATAGACTAAGGTAAGATAAGGAATGCGGGAAGGTAGATAATAAGAAAGAGAGCGCGAAATACATTTTTTTATGATACAGTTATGAGTTTAATTGTCATTGGCGACCTCTGATTTTGAAAAAAGAAAAGATACCAGAGATAAACGAAAAATATATCAAGGTGGGCTGAAATTAAAAGTGTTTTCAATTTTGTTATACAGTTGAACAGATTATAAACATACATTTTATTCAATAACTTATGTCTATCTGTCAAATACATATGGCTTAAAAGGTCTTAAGCATTATTTTGGTATAGTAGAGAATTAATGTTGAAAACAACATTCTAAAATATTTAAACATAAATTACCAAATACATTTTATTCCTGATGATCTGAAGTTTAAAGTATTTAATAAAGCACATGGGCCAACGGATTCATCAACAACTTTTCGTAGTCACTTTTGAGCCTTAGCCCTTAAGGACTAGTTAGTTGCAGACTTAGAGCCATAACAAACAGGGACGCCATGGCGACGTCGCCAGCCACCGTAGCCAACTAATTCGTATTGAAATGTATGACAGGTAACACACCAGGCGACGGACTGGCGACATTTCATTGGCTACGGTGGCTGGCGACGTCGCCATGGCTACTCGGTGTGTTATAGCCCTTACTATTAAACTTCACTAGAATTTAATCCATGTTGTTCCTATATGACATTTTGTTTCCGCTTGTCACAGACCAATAAATCAAGACGCCACTTACGTCCATTAATGAGAATGCAACCGTCAAAAGTAAGGTTCAAGGTCGAGCTTTAAATGGACCAATCAAAATATTTGGTGCTGTCACATATGCAGTGTGCATTGGTTAGGCGAGCGTGCCTAGCTATGCGGCGTCTACGGTTTATTGGTCTGTGATTTAGTTCCGGTCCCACACGCTTATCTATGCCGTTGAGGACTTCACTATACAAAACTGTCAAAATATGACATTTAAAATAAAAGAATAGCGATATTTGAAAATTGAAATTGTGGCGTGATTTGAAATGGAATTCGAGTGTTGCCAATGAAATTAAATTAATAATGTATTTCTTTTGTTTTTTTATTTCGGATCGAGTCAGAGACAATGTTATATTTTTATTATAATGTCGCGCTCTAATAGACCAAAGCTGTGAATATTGATGTAAAGAGAATCGACTAAGATATAAGGAATAAAGTATGCTTTTACACGTGTCTGTGTTTTGTTCTACTAGGTACCCTAAAACTCGGGATAAACGACGACATTTGACACTAATACAGTCAGTGTATAGCATTGACCATAAGAAAGATAGAGGACAAGCCCTATGTGACGTCATCTGGAGCCAAACCCGAGCAAACGACCGTCCAATATGGCGCGACTCCGCCCGCAGCAAAAAGTGTTGTACTTTTTGATAGTCGATAGTATCCATATCGATATACCTAACGATCATGTCGTGGGAAAAGTGCTGGGTCTTGATTAGGTAGGTACAGCTATGCTGGGCTAAATCAAATAAGGCAAAAAAGGGGGAGACAAAGCTGTAAGGGTCAGCGGGGCTATTATGTATCTCAGTTGACAGCTCTTCACAACTATTGGCAAAGTTATCATCGATTGGCTGTCAAACACAATTACATTACAATCAATTCAATCAATTACATTACAATTCAAAAATAGGTATCCAAAAATCAACTTGTTTTCTCTTTCGCGCATCTTTATGTTCTTGAGTAGTGATGACAAATTAAAAAAAATTAAGGCGGCGCAGTCACGCACCTTCCAAAACAAAAATAATCTATTTGTGGTCGGTCACCCCGGGGTAACGGCGCGGCCCAACGTGTAGGTGAATAGAATTTGTATCGATAACTTTGAAACAAAACATGTAAGAACAACACTACGTTTTTATGTAAACATATCAAATATTTGTTAGTTCTATTTTTGTTGAAAATATGAATTGGAGAGTAAGATTATAGACGAGAACACAATTAAAAATTAATATTATGTACACGAAATGTATTTTCACACACTATAAATACACTTAAATATGAAAATAACACAACTAATCTGAAAAATGACAATCCTTCGAAATTCTTTCGGGAATCAGAACTGCATACCCTAACGCAACACTAAACTATATTGCTTTTTCCTTAATAATCCTAAATAATATAATAAAGAGTCACAAAATACACACAGTTCAGCGTAAAATTAAAAATAATTTGTATATGACGCTGACATGACAGATGAAGTACTAACCATAGTGACCCGACCATAGCCGACAACCCAATATGGCGGTCCAAAAAGGCCCTCAGGGAGGCGGCTTACTGACGGAACTAACCAAAAACTTCCAGAAAAAAGAAATATATGACATATACTGTACTGTTTTACATAGCTAAATTGTCACGAGTAAGAATGAGACAGATATGTTTTCGTTAATGTGGTTCATATTTGCATCAAATATGTATACCATAAACAATAACTTCCGATCTATTAATATATATCTATGGTGTATAGGCACATCGAGTGTGCGTGTGTCCACCACCGCGACACCTTGTTAAGGTTCGGTCCGGACGAACGCGGCAGACAGCAGACGTCAGTCGCCTCAAGATGGTGGCGATGACATGTGCCGCGACGGCAGACGGCATTACAATTTCTATGAAGGCGGCAGTTCGATGCAAGCGGCAGACGGCAGACGTCACTCGATCTCATAGAAATTGAATACCGTCGTGCCGTCACGGCTAGTGATGGGATGTTCTCGAGAACATTCTCACCCTCGGAAATTTACTCGGAAACTTACTCGATAGATTTTTTGAGAATCTTATATTTTGGGTGACGTTAGCCTAACTTTCAATCTTAAAAACAATTAAAACGACCATACATGCATGTTTAATGAAGTTTGTGCCAAGTTTAACATGCTTCAGAAGATAAATTCTCAAAAATGGTCACGAATAAGTTTCCGATGGTGAGAATGTTCTCGAGAACATCGCATCACTAGTCACGGCGCATTGTCATCGCGACAATTTGTATGAAACTGACGTCTGCCGTCGTGCCGCGTTGATCCTACTCCCACCTTGAGACCGACTGACGTCTGCTGTCTGCCGCGTTCGTCCGAACCGTACCTTTATAATAGTGGTGACCAGTGGTGGTGTCGATACACTGAGAAACACTGAGTGTCGAGTGTCGCCGGGTATCCCGAGCATTACACTCCTGCAGGGCAAATAGCGACACTATGCAACATTGCAGCAGTTCAAATTAGCCCCCCTGATGTCCGACAGAGAAAGAGCTACACATCATAATTTCATGCGAGAATATACAGAGTGTTTGCATTCCTCTGGCCCACAACATGTGTTCCGCCTAGTGATGGGATGTTCTCGAGAACATTCTCACCCTCGGAAACTTACGGAAACTTACTCGTGAGAATTTTCAAGAATTTACCTTCTGAAGCATGTTAAACTTGGCATAAACCTCATTAAACATGCAAGTATGGTGGTTTTAATTGTTTTTAAGATTGAAAGTTAGGATAACGTCACCCAAAATAAAAAAATCTCACGAGTAAGTTTCCGAGGGTGAGAATGTTCTCGAGAACATCCCATCACTAGTTCCGCCACGAGTCTACGATGAGAATTTTAGGAATATACTACTCCACCAAGCCAACTAGGAACTCGGATGGGATGCGGCTTCCCCGCCCGCACACCCGCCACCGCCTTGTGTGGGTGACGTTACATTTGACAGGCGCCTAGTTGGCTTGGTGGAGTAGTCAGTTCCGGATTAACCCTCAGGCAGTATAGGCAACTGCCTAGGGGCCCCGAGCACGCAACAAGAAAAAAAATTACGTTACATCGAACAAAATTTTTATTTGTTTTGTAGCCTTCAGTTAATATTTAAACTTATTGTAGGTACTTTACGAAACTATTTTCTTTCTTTTACAAGATTGAATTTTAAAAAACCGCGACGCGTCTTTTTTTTTGTCGCAGGTTAAAGAGATACACCTAATTTCCTTTAATTTGTTTTTATTAGGAAATAGCTTTGCCCGCGACTTTGTATGCGTAAATTTTAGAATAAGATTTCCCGCGTTTAATCCCGCGTTTTTATTTATTTACGCCAAACCCCAAATTATCTTTCCAAAATAAAAGGAGCCTAAGTTACTTCCTATAAAATTAGCTATCTGCCCGTTAAAGTCTCGTCGAAATCGGTCCAGCCGTTTCGGAGATTACCCGGAACAAAAATTCAGCGGGAAGCATAAAAAACTGCGGGAAATTCACGCGGGATTAACGCGGATAATATTTTTTTTAAATTTACGCGTACGAAGTCGCAGGCACAGCTTGTTATGAATATAATTAAATTGGATAGAAAAATAAAAAAATAAAAATAAGAAAAGGGTAAAGAAGGGGCCCCAAGAATTACATTGCCTAGGGGCCGTGATAGGGTTAATCCGGCCCTGAGTAGTAACTATGCCCGCGACTTCGTACGCGTATATTTTTGAAAAAGATTGCCCGCGTCCACTAATTTCACGCTAAAATTGTTTTTGTTTGCGCGGAACCCTAGTTCTTTTTCTAAAATAACAGTAGCCTAAGTTAGGTACTCCTTATAACATCAGTTATCTGCTAATGAAAGTCCCGTCAAAATCGTACCAGCGGTTTCGGAGATAAACTCGAACAAACAAATAAATAAAAAGTAGTTTTTTTGTTATAATAAGTACCGTATATATTTTTATAAGCTTTTAGTAAATTGCTTCCTATTATTTTGACGTTACAAACAGACACTGCAATTTAATTAATTTGTATAGATGTAAAGAGGTTATTACACCTTCCTAAATTTAGTCACTAAATTTAGAAAGCTTCTGATTATTTAGGATTCTAACTTGCTAAATGCGATTACACTTACCTAAATTCAGTCACGACTAAATTAAATAGCCTAAATTTAACAAGGTGTAATAAGCTCTTTAGCTTTACAAAAATTACGAAAACGGTAAACCACATCCGTCAACTGTCGTGTCCTCCATCTTGTTCAAAATTAACTGTACTACCGAAATTACACCGAAAATTATAACTACATCATTATGTGGGTGGGGAGATCAAAACCCCACCTTATTCGGGGCAAAAACCACATGTCCAGGGCGGGGTTTACTCACCAACATAACATTACAGCTGTGGTAATAATTACACAACTTTACCAGCCGATTTTAAGGTTTAAATTGCGTTGCAACTTGTTATTTCAAACGCAATAACTCTTGTAATATATATCACAATTGTTGGTAAGTAATTAAACATCATTTTGTGTTTCGCGAAAGTATTTAAGAGTTTTTCGGCGAGTTGGTTTTTTCGGTTCCGTGAAAATATTTGACAGGCGAGCCACGAACGTTTGGAGTGACCGAGTCAACTTGATTCTCACTCATATGGAGTAGGCCATATTTCATAACACAACCTTGAAGGAATCATTTTGCCAGGAAAATTCTTCAGTAGGTATATTAAATTAAGTAGCTACTTACAGGGACATTAGCAAAAACCGGCCAAGTGCGTGTCGGACTCGCACATAAAGGATTCTGTACCACCGTAGAATAAAAACGTCAGAAATATCAAGTTACTTGTATTTTCATCTATGTGCATAATTTACAGTTCGCTTACGGTGAGGGAAAACATCGTGAGGAAACCTACCTATCCCTCGGGATTAGGTAATAGTCAGTTCCTGTATACACGGCGACAAGGTTCACCACCTGTCACGTTGGGTTCTGACTATCTGGTGAAACGTGGGCTTTGAGTTGGTTAATACCTCCACAATGTGGTGGTGTATGGCCACTCAAGCCTCTGACTACCCCCGAATGGTGATAAAAGTCGTGACGTTATATATATATATATTCTTATATGGGGACCCCCTTTATTTTTAAATTTTATTTTATTTCTAGTATATGTTGTTGTAACGGCAACAGAAATACACAATATGTAAAAAAAAACAACTCTACCTATTACGGTTCGTGAGATACAGCCAACTGACAGACGGACAGCGGAGGCTTAGTAATAGGGTTCCGTAGGCACCCTAAAAACTAGGTTCCCGACTAACCGACTTCAAAAAAGGAGGTTTTCAATTCGACTGTTTTTTTTTTATAATATGTAAGTAGGTAGGTATTAGGTACCGATATCCTCTTACAGGTAGTAGACAAACAGTTAATAAGTAGGTATGTCTGTGTAGGTAAATCGGGAATCGAACCTCCGTCCACCCGGCTCGGTCGCGCCCGATATAAATCATTCCTGTCAATCATGTTATAATGGATGTCTTTATTAAGCCGCAATTGTGCCTCTGGACTCATTATTCAAGATTATTAATGAAAATTTCGCGTATCTGACAGATATAAACGACCATTAATAATATTAGCCTATCCAACGACCACTCCTGGGAACGGGCCTCCCCTCAATGCGAGGGGGATTCAGGCCATAATCCACCACGTTGGCCCACTGCGCTTTGGTGCATTTCACACGTCTTTCGAAATATTGTTAGATTTCCTAAGACATGCAGGTTTCCTCACGATGTTTTCCTTCACCGTGAGCAAGTGATAATCATATTAAAGTTATGATTCGCACGTAGATTTCGCAAAATCCAGAGGTGTGAGCCGGGGTTTGAACCCTGGACCAAGTCCGCAAGATGCGTGCTTAATCGGCTATCATTGCTTAAACGACCATAAAACGACCATGCCAGTAGTACCACCCTCTCACAGAAGATCGGCGTAAAGCAGCTATTACAGCTGCGTTTTGTGCCATGAGTGAGAGAGCCGGAAGTCCAACCCCCCCCTTCTTCCCCTCCCTTCATTCCATTCCCCTTCAGGTCAGTAACGCGCGAGAAATGCCTTTGGTATTGCAAGCATCTGCTACGGTAACTGCTTAACATCAGGCGGACCGACGCTTGTTTGAAATCTGTCCCATAAAAAAAAATTACCAAATAGAGGTACATTATAGTAGTATGTACACCTCGAGAGAAGTACCCCTAGTAGCAAATCTTCGTCATAAAGATGTACGTTTACGTCACTGACCCTAAATTGACCTCAGATTGACGTTTTTTTTCGTCGCCGACCTTATTTGCTACCTGGGATACGGTAACTGTTTAACATCAGGCGGGCCGATGCTTGTTTGAAACCTGTCCCAAAAAAAAAAAATACCAAATAGAGGTACATTATAGTAGTGTACACTTCGAGATAGGTACAAACAGAGGCTGGGACAAACACAGGACGCAAGGACCAGCATCCCTGTCAATATTACAATCTTGATAAGCCGAACATCAAAAATCGCTTCCAATACTCAAGTTTAGACATTCTCAATATCTTATCTCCACAAAATAAATCATATAAAGATACCGTTTCTGAGATACGAGCGTACAGAACGACGAACAGTGTGTACATATTTGTTTTTTAAAGGCAAGTTAAAAATATTCAGTGCACGCGACCCACTATCATCAATAATGCTGAACTATTTTGTGTGTTTTACAGCTCGCGGGACGACTACGATACGACATCAACATTGGCATCTGATCGATTGTTCGGTCAGAATGACCGACCAATCAGAGGGTCGATCTCTATAGCTCAATCGCAATGGAAGTTCAATGGCTAATCGACTTAGGGCCCAGGTGGACTGTAAGTGTGCTATTCTAGGCAATAATTAGGAGATTAAACTATCTACCGTGGTTTAAGCATTGATCTTACGGCCGTTTAATGTATGGAACATCTGTCAAAAATTGCATCTCAAGTTTGATCTCATTCTTGAGATCGATTTATTAATAAGGGCCTTAATCTACGATCGATTACTGATCATCTATACTTCTATACTAATATTATGAAGAGAGAAGGTTTGTATGTATGGATGTTTGTGTGGAGTAAACTCGAAAACTACTGGACCGATTTCAAAAATTCTTTTACTATTAGAATGCTACATTATCCCTGAGTAACATAGGCTATATTTTTAGGATCCGGGATACGGGATTCGGGATACGGGATCTGGGATCAGAGATCCGATTTTTTTAAATATAAATTCTACGCGGATGAAGTCGCGGGGATAAGCTAATTGATTATAACTGGCTATGATTTGAGGCGCTCATAGCCAGCTGCAATCACTGATCGGTAAACGATCGAAGGTTAAGCAACGCTTGGCAAGGTCAGTCAGAGATTGATGACCATTTAGTGGCATTTGAACTGAGCGTCTTCGTGCTTAAGGCACGTTGTTAACGGGACTCTTCCTCGTGTTGATCTGGGTTGAGATGCTGATGTAATGAGACTCTGATAATCACTTAATGCGTTTATTGCGCTTTTACAATTATGCAATGTTTATGCACGAGGCGCGTGCGCCTGCTCTTGGATCATGTAGCACACTAGTAGCCGGGCGCCGGCCGTGGCGCGGAGCCCCACCGCGGTTCGCGTTGCTCGATGAATGCAGGGGTGGGGCACGGACACGCATACGCGCGTTAACAGGCTCCCCGGGTTGGAACGCCATGTTCCGAGGATGTAGAGGAAGGCAGAAGGCAGAGCCTATTGTAGGCCCGCCTCAGGGACCCCGACGAGGTTTTCACGTCAGCGACACGTGGTATGCCGTCGGGGCCGGGGTGCAGTTGAGTGATGCGGCCGAGCAGCCAGCGATTGGGTGGGAGGCGGTCGTCCTTCACCACCACGAGATCGCCCAGCTGCAGTTGCTCTCCGTCTCCGCGTTGCCACTTTGCTCGTTTCTGTAATTCTGAGAGGTATTCCCCTTGGTATCGATTCCAAAAATGAGCTGCTAGGGCTCGTGTTCTCTGGTATCGAGGTAGAGTGCATATTTGCGTCTCTCGTTCCAAATCTACCTGGGCCGTGGGCAGCATTGATATTGTTCGTCCAATGAGGAAATGGGACGGAGTAAGCGGAATTAGATCGTTTGGGTCTGATGATAGTGGAGTTATAAGGCGAGAATTTAAGATCCCTTCTATTTGTATGAGAACAGTGTTTAACTCTTCATACGTTAAATGAGCTAACGAAAGTATTCTTTTCAAGTGAAATTTTACAGATTTGACCGAACCTTCGGCCAAACCATTGAAGTGGGGACTATAGGCGGGCGTGAATTTGAAATGAATTGCTTGTTCTGCCGCGTGTGCACCAATATCAGTGCATTTTACCTTAAGGAATTTTGAGAGTTCGTTGCAAGCTCCAACGAAATTTGTGCCGTTGTCAGAATACATGTTGACCGGCCGACCTCTGCGCGCGACAAACCGACTTAAAGCAGCCATGTAGGCTTCCGTGCTTAGGTCGGTTACCAGTTCAACATGAACCGCTCTCACAACTAAGCATACAAATATGCAAATGTAGGACTTAATGAGCTGACAGCCCCTACCTTTTCTGTTTGCAATGAGAATCGGTCCCGCATAATCAACAGCTGTGTTGTAGAAAGGGTACTCACTATGAATACGTTCCCTTGGTAGATCTGCCATTATTGGCTGAATAGATCTGCCGGTAAATCTACAACACGTGTGGCAGTCGTGTGTTACTTTCCGAGCAAGATTGCGACCGCCTATTACCCAAAATTTGTGCCTCAAGTTAGCAAGCAATAGTTGGGGACCCGCATGAATTAGTATTATGTGATAGTGTCTGAATAGTAATCGAGTGACGTGATGAGATGCGTGCATAACTATGGGGTGTTTGGTCTCATAGCTCAAGTTTGAGTTCGATAATCTACCGCCCACTCTAATTGTGCCATCCTGTGACAGGAATGGGTTTAAATTCAGCAATGATGTCTTCTTAAGTGATTGCCCTTTTTTTAAAGTTGAATATTCACTAGAAAACATGTCCATCTGAACAAGTTTGCATAGTAGGAGCGTGGCGGAATTTAATTCTGAAACCATTAAATAGGAATTGATTTTATTATGAGGATGACGACAATTATGTATGAATCTTAGCGAGTACGCAGTCACACGTTGCAACTTGCTAAAATTTGAGAATTTGTGTAACAAATCATTTTGTGCAGTTGTAAAATTGCATATGGATTTTGTTTCTGGTAAATTAGCAGCTGTATAATTTGGTTGAGTGGGCCACTGTGTTTTAGGTTGTGTTAAATAGTGTGGGCCTGACCACCACAGCTTGGAACTCTTTAAGTTATTAGCGGTGCTGCCTCTTGATCCTATGTCCGCAGGATTTAGACCTGTCGGTACGTAACTCCATTCTTCTGCGTCAGTTATGTCTGTGATTTCATTTATTCTGTTACAAACAAACGTTTGTAAGTTTGATCTTGGCGTTCTAATCCATCCCAAAACAATGGTGGAGTCACTCCAGAAGCTCCAACTGTTTATGTTTAATCTAAACGCGTTTTTCACCTTATGTGCTAAGCGAGCTGCCAAGAGAGCTCCACAGAGTTCCAATCGTGGTGTCGTCATTACCTTCAGCGGTGCGACCTTACTCTTAGCCATAACTAAATGAACAGTAATGCAATTATTTTCTGATATAGATCGCAAATAGACACAGGCACTATAGGCGTGTAAGGATGCGTCGCTGAATGTGTGTAATTCGATGTGTTGTGGTGAGTTACACATTATGTGTCGTGGTATTGTGATGTCGTTCAACTGTGGAAGAGACTTCAAAAATGATAACCATTTCTCTTTGATATCTGGTGGTAACGGTTCATCCCATGTGATGTTAGAAGCCCATAGACCTTGCAATATAATTTTAGCCTGTAAGATACAAGGATTTATAAGACCTAATGGGTCGAAAATTTGTCCTATCGTGGACAAAATGAATCTTTTGCTAAGGTTTTCCTGAGATGGTTCAATAGCCGTGGAAAAGGATAACGTGTCCGATTTACATGACCATCGCAAGCCTAATGTTTTTGCACAATCGTCGTTAACTAATTTGAGTAAATCATGCTGATCGTCGTGATCGTGTATTTTATGTAATATTTGGTTATTATTAGATCTCCATTTTCTTATGCGAAATTGACCCTTTTTTAGCTCCCTGATTACGCCATGACATATATGAAGAAGGTTCTGCGCTTCATCATGTCCCACAATCAAATCGTCAACGTATATATCATGTAGTATTGCTTCTTGTACTAAAGTGTCGGAACATTCTTGGCCCAATTGTACTAAACACCGAGTGGCGAGATATGGAGCTGACGCAGTACCGTATGTGACTGTATTGAGTTTGTAAATATCGATTTTCTGAGTAGGATCAAATCGCCACAAAATTTGCTGAAGGCATCGCTGTTCGGGCGTGACCATCACACAACGGTACATTTTTTCACAGTCTGCGGTAGCGACATATCTATGTTGTCTAAATCGAATTAAAATGTCTATTAAGTGATCTTGTACATTAGGACCTATGCGCTGTATGTCATTAAAGGATAACTGTGATGTTGTCTTTGCCGAAGCGTCAAATACGACTCTTAATTTAGTTGTCAAACTAGTGTCCCTAATGACTCCATGGTGTGGCAAAAAATATGAAGGTTTTGTGATTTTGTCACGAGATAAGGACATGTGGCCAAGGTCAATGTATTCTTGAATAAATTCTGAATATTTTTCTTTAAATGAAGGGTCGCGTTTAAATCTTCTCTCTAAAGACAGAAATCGAGATGACGCTTGTTCATATGAGTCACCTAATGAGTCTGGAGACTGTTTTAAAGGGATTTTGACTTTTGACTAAGAAACGTCCATCTTCTAGACGTGTGGTCGTTTTTGAAAAGTGTTTTTCGCATTCTATTTCCTCTTTGGTTAGGTTTGGTGTTGAGGAGACAGATTCTAACTCAAAAAATTTATCTAACTGTGTTTGGAGATGAGTGTCAGTTGATAAGTGACAGTGGACTGTAGTTGAATGTGAAGAGTGTGTTTTGCTGAGGGGTTCTTTGTGCATCGCACCGGATACCAACCAACCAATTTTGGTCTCACTTAGCATTGGTTTATTTTTTCCTAACGATAGTCGCTTTGTGCCTAATATATTCCAAAATATCTCGGCATTTAATAAAACGTCTATTTGAGATGGTATGTGAAAGTTAGGATCTGCTAACTGTATGTTCTTTAGAATGTTCAAATGTGTAACGTCAATACGAGTGGTTGGCAACAGTTGTGTTATTTGTGGCACTATGAAACAAGTAATATATGTTTTGTATGATTCGGTGCGTGATGATATGGTGATGTCAGAGCGTGAAGATATGCGTAAGGTATTGCAATTTAAACCTTCCACTGAAACAGAAGTTGAATTCACTGGTAATTTAAGTGTTTTGCACAGTTGTTCGGTTATAAAGTTTGATGTGCTTCCGTTATCGAGCAAGGCACGAGCGGTGTGTTTTTTGCCGTTTTTGTCAATGATGTCTATGAGCGCAGTGGATAAGAGAATGTGACCACTGTGTGTGGAAGATAGTGTAATATCATTTTGAGCAAACGTTTCCTCAGTGACAGATTCGGTCTCAGAGTCACAATTCTCTTGTGCGGCTAAGACCACACATGGATCACGTGAACCAGATGCACCTGATTGCTGTGGGGCGAACGGTTCGTCAGTGTGTATAAGGGTGTTGTGTAATTTGGCACAAATTTTACATGGACCTAATCGACACGTTTCAACTTCGTGACCTTGACGTAAACAATTCACGCAAAGTTTCAAACGTTTTACAGCACTGAACTTAGCTGTAATGGCTAATGATTTGAATTTGGGGCACAAGTAAATAGGATGACCTTGCTTACAATAAGGGCACGTATATGACTGTAAACTTGCACGTTTTGTTGAATTTAAGACAAGTGATCTTTGTTTTGTGTTTGTTGGTTCACTACATCGCCGCTTGTTGTGAGTATTATCGATTGTTTCCAACAACTCGGCATATTTTTTTATGAATTCCATAAAGATCTCTAAGGTAGGCAGGCCTTCTAAAGTATTGAGATGTTCATTCCATTTTCTGTTTGTAACGCTATCTAATTTACTACACATCATATGAATGATTATAATGTCCCAATTCTTCGTATCAATCTCTAATGTTTTGAGTGAACGAAGATTTTTATTAATTGTATCAATCAAGTTTCTTAAAGCAACTGGAGATTCCTTCGCAATTAATTCCACCTCGAACAACGCTTGAATGTGATTGTTAATAAGTAATTTTTTGTTTTGATACCGTTCACATAACAATAACCATGCGGTGTCGTAATTATTTGCAGAAAAATCTATGGAAATAATGACGTTCGCAGCCTTGTCCTTTAATGCAGACCTTAAGTAGTGAAATTTACTGATTTTAGGTATACGTTCATTTGCATGGATAAGAGAGTTGTAAGTATCATGAAATTCAAGCCATTCTTCATACTTCCCAGAAAAGGTAGGCAGGTGAATTATTGGTAATTTTAAATTTAATTTTGGCAAACCTGTTGTGAGAACTGAACCTGTTACTGAAGAGCTCGCGTCGGCCATTGCCGCCGCAGAAGTCGGCCCGCCGAGTAGGTCACGAGCCTTAGCGACCATCGTGAAGTATTGAGACTCGAAGACTTCACGCGCCTCGTACTCGGCTTGACAATCGGCATCTGAAAATTCCGGCGTGCTCTCTATAAGACTCTGTATAGTGTCATATTCGTTGTAGCATTCATCAATTTTATTTACTCTTAATGTAAGTTCGTTAAATTGAGTGCTGCTTGGATCCTTACAAGTGCAAAACGTGTTTAAATATTTATCAAATTGCGTAAGCTTGGCCTTATAAGAGGCGCGTTTTCATTTATATTCTTTTAATGTGGACATCGTAAATTAATGCCAATAGTAGCTTTAAGGATGAAGAAATGCAACGAACGAAATGCGTGAACTCTCAAAACGTAGATAACTAAAGGCAAAATGGATGATACGTAAATTTTACACGTGCAGAAACAGGCAAGAAGCAGTGTTGTATATGCGCAAGATGGCGGCGGCAACGTAGCAACCGCTTACGAGCAGCGCATGACAGCGGAAGCAGCAGCAAGCACGGGCAGCGCGCGTGGGCACGCAAGGACAGGGCGTGGCGCGTGACGCAGCGCACGGCGCGCGACTCGGCGAACTCACTGGAAACGACGTGTACACTGTTATTTAAATGGTTAATTAAATGGATGGAATGGAATGGATTAATGATGATGATTTATGCAATTTTGTCAATAGGTGGACTTATAGGTAAACTTGCCTAATGCCTATTATTGTGTTATGCGCATGAAATAACTCCACTAGGTATGCGATGGGTATGGATTAACAGACATGGAATATGGAACGAACTCACAATGTAATGCCCTCTAGGAGATGATTACGTCCAGATCGATTGATTGTTCGCCTCCTCATCCGTGTTGATATGTGGCGTGGTTGCTATCGGCGTGCCAAACCGCACCGTGCCGTGCTGGATCGATCTCGAGAAAAAACCTCCCGTAAAATGGCCGCTGGTCGCTATTCACTTTCGTATTATTCTTCGCTTGCATCCGGTGCTGGAGGATCAATTTGTTAACGGGACTCTTCCTCGTGTTGATCTGGGTTGAGATGCTGATGTAATGAGACTCTGATAATCACTTAATGCGTTTATTGCGCTTTTACAATTATGCAATGTTTATGCACGAGGCGCGTGCGCCTGCTCTTGGATCATGTAGCACACTAGTAGCCGGGCGCCGGCCGTGGCGCGGAGCCCCACCGCGGTTCGCGTTGCTCGATGAATGCAGGGGTGGGGCACGGACACGCATACGCGCGTTAACACACGTAAACAGTCCGTCTCGGTTACTGTCAAGTTGACAGCAGTCGTTAAGCCATGTCAGAGGCCTTCGGGCGGCTTTAACTACTCTGACACCAGCCCCTTAGCCAAGTGGCTTCGTCTCCCAGCGTTTCTACAAATCGTTACGCTTCATGCATGGAAATGATATGTCATTTCCATGCATAGCAAGCAAGCATGCAAGTCACGACGTGACTTGTGTGTCATTTCCATACATTTAAGCGTAGCGTTTTGTAGAAACGCTTGTAGACGAAGCTACTTGGCTAGGGGGCCAGGTCGGCCACTAACCATACGATAAAAAGACTGGCTATGATTGTGACGTTAGCACGATATCGGATCGTATAGTGTAAATACGATGATGTCGCATTCACTTAAGCACGCTAAAGTGAGTTATGGGCGCCGCGTGGTATTTTATTATTATCCTGCTTCAAAACAAGGGTAGCCAGACTAGTCGTTTTGTTTCGAAAGGGTCATGTTATAAAGGGTATTTTTATTTAAAAAAATATTCTCCATACCTAGATCCTTGAACTCTAAAAATAAATACATAAAGATTCTGTTTTTGACAGATGTTACATACAAACGTCAAAATTGCATCTTAAGATCGATCTCAACTTTGAGATGCATTTACGAGCCTACAACTGGATGGTCCCAAACTAAGCAACGCTTGTACTATGGGCACCGTACAATGGACTGGGGGCGATCCCAGTGACACCCAGACCAGGGTAATTTACGAAAAGGCCGTTCCCGAAATTTGCCTCTGGAATCGAACCCGCAACCACCCGATGCAGTGAGTCAAGCGGCTTACCCTCGAACCATTACGCCAGCGGTCGTAAAAAAAAATCGCTTATTGACAGATAACGCACAACTTAAACCGGTAGTTGGTTAGTATTCCGACTCTTTCACTCATCTTATAATTCAGCTGTAGGTAATAGCTGCTTTACGATCTTCTGTGAGAGGGTGGTACTACCAGTAAAAAGGAACCTAAATCAATGTTAACGAAAAATAATAACAGATGGTTAAGGGTTGTAGATATGATTCTCGTTTCATCAAATCTCGGAAACGGCCTTTTCGTAATTTACCCTGGTCTGGGTGTCACTGGGATCACCCCCAGTCCATTGTACGGTACACATAGTACAAGCGTTGCTTAGTTTGGGACCATACATTTGGTGTGTTATTCTGGCGATATTATCCCTCAGTTCCAATCTCCTTCAGGTCATATTGCACGCGTCTTATAGGCTATGGTAACTGCAAAATTTTTTTTTCAGATGTGTCATCTGTTGGTAAGTGGAAGCCGCCGCCCAGGACATCTGCAACTTAAGGGAGCAGACGCGGCGCCGACCTTTTAGGGACCTGTAAACATGCCCTTTGAAGAACCCCATGTTGTAGTGCAAAGGAAATACTTTAGGTATTCAGACATACCCTTATTTGCGTCCTTAGTTATATTAAAAAAGGAGTTATTTATTTATTTATGCATCATAAACACATACTGTCATATTTACAATGACGTTTAATATTGTAGACCTGACATATACGAGTATTAGTGTTCCAAACCAAGTCAACTAGGCACCTGTCAAATGTGACGTCACCCGCACAAAAAGGCGGTGAGGCGGTGGCGGGTGTGCGGGCGGGGAAGCCGCATTCTATCCGAGTTCCTAGTTGGCTTGGTGAAGTAGTATACCTACATATCAATGAATACAGGCCATATACGCCAGAGACCCTCAAGTTCCTTATCGACTGACATTTCAATGCCATCTGCAAACAAATTGGCAAATACTAGATAGATAGATAACTCTTTATTAATCCACCACTAGAAAAATAAACATTTAATAAATGATTACACAATTTACACAGAAAGTGGAAAATGGGCGGCCTTATCACTAATAGTGATCTCTACCAGGCAACCTTTGGATGGAGAGGATCTAAAGAAAAAATAATACGGGGGTGTACTTACATAAATTACCACTTATACATACACATAAATTACATTACATAAACAAGAAAATATTACATTGACTGATATACTTATACCTACTACATAATGGCTAAATTAATATAACAGCACGTAATAGCATGGGAATAGGCAAAATAAATACATAAATAAATTTAAGGAGCAGTACTTATGGAGAAAGAAAGAATTTGTTTACCCGGTCTTTGAAAATGTGTAAGGAGGGAGCAATTCTGACAGATACTATTACCATCGTGCCAAAAATCGGTAGTCTGGTAGCCAACAGTCTTACTATTACGTTGCTATTGTGTGGTAATGGCCTTGTACTCTTCTCTGATTGGTCGGTCATAATGGCAAAACGCTATCGGTGGTAGTTCAATATCTATGCGACTACGTATTTTTAAAAGTGGTTGGCAATAGCAATTTGCCTTTGTCACTGACAGACAGTCTTAGAAATCCGTCAAAATTTTACAACTTTCGTCATATTCTGCGGACTTGGCGCCCTGTTAGAAAGAGATGACTACACATTTTAGCGTTATTAAGCTTAATAATAAGTAATTAGCGCGCGCGCGTGAACCCGTGCATCCGCGACGCTGGCTGGCGCGTGACTAAATGAACGTCGGGTAGTTACCTTACATTCATATCGCCCCATCTAAAGTGTTAATACATCTTTGCATATTTATGCATAAATATGAAATGAATAAAAACAAATGACACGCCAGTGCCCCGCCGCGTGCAGCCATCTTTAAAACGACCAGGATTTTTGCAAAACGTGTTGTGAATTAAATAATAATCATCGTCCGCGCCCCCCGTTGTTGTTTGGGGTAAGCAGACACACTCATTTAACATCCCACGGACAAGAAGCGAGAGCTCAGTGGTAGAAAGCACGCTTTGAAATAAGTGTACCAGGTTCGAATCAAAATCTCGGCCCGAAAACCTCGGCCCAAATTCCCCCTTCAGGCCGGTAAGGGGCCACCCATAAATTACGTCACACGTAAAGGGGGGGGGGGGGGGTCGAGGAAATGTGACATTGTGTGACAAGGGGGTGGGAGGGGTCCTAAGTTTTGTGACGTCACATTTAAAAATCGAATATATCTAAGTATTAAAACCGAAATATGAATTGTTAACGAAAAAAATTGTAAATTTTAAAAAATATGTGACGTCACAAAGGGAGAGGGGGAGTCTCGCAAATGTGACCAGCTGTGACAAGGGGGGGAGGGGTCTAAAAATCATGAAATTCGTGTGACGTAATTTATGGATGGCCCCAACGTGTGAGCGATGTCTTTGGTATGGCAGGCATCTATAGGCTCCGGTAACTGCTTAACATCAACCGGGCCGTACGCTTGTTTGTCACCTCAGTCCTATAAAAAATACACTAATTCAACATCCCAATTTTACTATAAATAGCGAGAGCTCTGAAGACATTACTAAGATGGCCGCGCTCATAGCCAGCTGCAATCACTGATTGGTAAACGATCGGAGGTTAAGCAACGCTTGGCAAGGTCAGGCAGAGATGGGTGACCATTTAGTGGCATTTGATTCGATTAGATTTTAAGGTGGTAGAGTCAAGTTGTAGCCAATTGACTGCAGCTCATATACGCGATGGCTCGAACGGGGTAGTACCACCCTCTCACAGAAGATCGGCGTAAAGCAGCTATTACAGCTGCGTTTCGTATGATGAGTGAGAGAGCCGAAAGCCCCCCTATAAAATAAAATAAATGAACTGAGCGTCTAAGTGCTCCGGCAGTGAGGGCATGTAAACAGTCGGTCCCGGTTGTTGTCATCTAGGCAGCAGTCGTTAAGCCTTATCAGAGGCCTTCGGGCTTGAACAACTCTGACACCAGGTTGGCCACTGACCATACGATAAGAAGAAGATGACCAAGAAATAGAAAGGCGTGTCTCTCCAAAATAGTTTGTCATACTAAAAGTCCATGGACAGACACTGTATGGTCCCAAACTAAGCAACGCTTGTACTATGGGTACCGTACAATGGACTGGGGCGATCCCAGTGACACCCAGACCAGAGGCCCTAATCTTGTAAAACGAAAACGAAATTTCGGACGAAATTCGCGTATTTCCTACTACGTTTCTCATTGTTTCCGTCATTTTTTACGAACGAAAATTGTCTGACGTTTAGATTCGACGACGATGAAGACGTCGAACAATTTTCGTTCGTAAGAAATGTCGGAATCAATGAGAAACGTAGTAGGAAATACGCGAATTTTGTCCGAAATTTCGTTTTCGTTTTACAAGAGTAGGGCCTCAAGTACGAAAATACCGTTTCCGAAATTTGTCTTTATCGGGAATCGAACCCGCAACCACCCGATGCAGTGAGCCGAACAGCCATCCCTCAAACCACTGCGCCATGTCGTCAAATTGGTGTATTATTATTTATTTAGCAAACCGAATGACCATCAGACCGTCCATCAAAATAAAAAATAAATCGATAATAAAATCGATATGACGTAAAAATCGACTAAAACATGAATAGGTATCGGAAACATTTGTTTTTTTTAAACGGCCAACATCTAAATACGTTGTACGGCCAGCCCGCATTTGTCTCACCGCGGCGCGCCGACTTATTTTATTTTCGATGGGACCCCATAAAAAATGACGGTCAGGTTGGTTTGACAGATATTTTAAATGGTTCCGTATTATTTGGGCCTTTCTCTCACGGGTTTACAAGCTATGCTAAACTACTGGGGGCTTACCACGAACTCTTATTGCGATTCAATTACAGGAACGTTTTAACGATTCAGCGTCTTTTTGTGCAATGACGTACCTTATTGCCATGACAATAAGAAACGTCATTGCACAAATGGCCGCTGAAACGTTAAAACAAAACTGCTATAAGAGGTGGTGGTAAGCCCCCTGGTAAACCTTTGTTTTGGACCTCACGATACAGGCTAGGCCTAGTGTGAGCTCCACTGACAATTCTACTTAATTTTAAATCCTACCACCGAGTACACCTTCATAGTCATAAAAACTGTCAGCAATAAGAAAAAAAATATTTTTTTTTTATGCCACGAAATAGGTACAAATAGTCAAATTACTGTCCGTGGTGCGTTACAACTGGTCACCCACCAATTGTAACAGTCTTATTTCTGTGGCGACCAGCCTATACCGTTATTTTTGTCTCCCGCTTTGTTATGGAGGGAAGTGGATAATCTTCTTCCAACTCCTCCTATCCTTTCTTCTGATTAAATTCGTGCGGGTTCCAAGACAACTTAGCTTGTCCCCGGGACTCGACGAGGGTCAAACCTTGGCGTCATCGTTGGACACTGTCGATCCTGGCTTACAGGAGTCACAGTGGTGGGAGTGTGTGGTGGGCCTAGTGACTAGGCCCTAGTCCCACAAAAAAAACCTATGCGAATAGATGCGATCCGGACTTGTTGGCGGGAATTGGAAAAGCGATATTGTAATTATTGTTTCAATTTCCAAAACTTGTGTTTCTTTGAATTATAATGTGTAATGTTGGTGGAATATTAACCATTAATTTTCATTAATGTGCGTGAGTGCGGGTAATTGGAACAAAATTGGTGAAACATGATTTTTGGGTTCTCCAAAAAGTCTTGGTAGTAAGGGAACGTACCCATACTAAATGACCCTTTTTTACAAGATTTTATCCACCTCCCCCCCTCGGTGACCACCTGTAGTATATGCCAAGACCCCCTCCCCTCCCCCCTCTAGTTTTAACGTAGTACTTCATAAATATGGTTTTCAATATTTTTTTGCAAACAGAAAGTTAAAATTTAATAATTTGGGGTCAGTGTTGCCATCTGTGAGTTTAAAAAGCGCTAAATGCTACGATTCATCTGGATATAGCTTGAAAAAACGCGAGATTTCCCTACAGGATATTGACTACGTGACAAAAGCTTAAGCCCCCTCCCCCTAAACTGGTCACGTAGTATGGGTACGTTCCCTGAAGTATCCGCCACTTTACTGATAGGGTAACTATAGACTAACTGTAGCCTGATAGGTAAAGATTTCAATTTAACAAAAGAAAACTATTTTTAAATAACACAGTGTTATTTATTCCCTATAACTATAAAAATATATAAAAAGAATCTCAACTATTACAAATAAATGTTAAACAAACAATGGGTTTCTTACAACCGTTGCTGAACCCAAGAAAAAAGAAAAACGACTCTACCGTTTTGTTTCTGTTACGAACGCCTGCGCATCGATAAAACTGACCATCTATCTCTGTCTAACAGCACCACACAGAGCGGGACGGAGATATTCTTTTTTTGAAAAATATGTCCTGTTCAGTTCGAAATATAAAAATGAATATTGTTGGGATATTTTGAATGTTTACATTGATACCTTTTGGTTAAATATTTTTAGGGTTCCGTACGATGGTTTCACCCTTTCCATTCTTCTTATCGTATGGTTAGTGGCCAACCTGATGTCAGAGTTGTTCAAGCCGCCCGAAGGCCTCTGACATGGCTTAACGACTGCCTAGATGGCAACAACCGGGACCGACTTTTTACGTCCCCTCCGAAGTACGGAGACGCTCAGTTCAAATGCCAATAAATGGTCACCCATCTCTGACTGACCTTGCCAAGCGTGGCTTTGTCTGTCTGTCTGTTACGTTTTCACGACTGAACCACTAAATCAATTTTGATGAATTTTGGTATAGAGATAGACAGAACCTTGGAGAAGGATATAGGCTACTTTTTGTTGCGATAATAAAACTTGTAGGGGGAAATAGGGGATGAAAGTTTGTATGGAAGACCAATCATTTAAGTATATTAAGTTTTTTTACGTATTTTAATTATTTGACATTGAATATTTTTAAATTATTGGAAACTATTTAAATATTTATGATTTTACTTTTACCTTAAATTTTATTTTTCTGTAAATTTCGCATGCTGGAAGGCGAAATATGTAGGCTCTTCCTTTAAATTTTTACAACCATTATTGTAATTACCCACAGTATAAGCAAATAAATGTATGGAATTGAATTTTATTATCTAAGAGAAAAAATTGGCTACTTGATGTACCTATATATTTTACGCAGATGTTGTGGGCACCAGCTAGTCAATAATGTGCGGAACCCATACATTAATATACTGTTCTATCTTCAAATATGTCTCATAGACAAATCTTTGAAACATTTTTTGACATTTGTGTCCTTTAAAAAAAGGTATTCGATCGTATCTATTTGGTCTTTAAAATTAAATATGGCGGCTAGTGCTTATAATTTATTATATTATGGAGCCACCCGCTAAGGGACCTTTTTATGGCCCAACGCTGAGCAATAACCTCCCCCCGACGCGAGGGGGATTCAGGCCATTGACCAAGCATCTATAGGCTAGGGTAACTGCATAATTTTTAAGGTTTTCATATGTTTTAAGGTGTAGCCGACTAATTGACTGCAGCTCATATACGGGCTGGCTCGACCGGGGTAGTACCACCCTCTCACAGAAGATCGCCGTAAAGGAGCTATTACAGCTGCGTTTCTCACGATGAGTGAAAGAGCCAAAAGCCCAACCCCCCCTTCTCCTCCCCTCCCTCCATTCCACTCCCCTTCAGGTCGGCAATGTGCGAGCAATGCCTTTGGTATTGCAAGCATCTATAGGCTACGGTAACTGCTTAACATCAGGCGGGCCGTACGCTTGTTTGTCACTTTAGTAACATACCATAGTTTGACGACCTCTTGGCGCAGTGGTTTGAGCGTTGGCCGCTCGGCTCACTGCATCGGGTAGTTGCAGGCTCCATTCCCGCCAGAGGCAAATTTCGGAAACGGCCTTATCGTAATTTACCCTGGTCTGGGTGTCACTGGGAACGCCCCCAGTCCATTGTACGGTACCCATTGTACAAGCGTTGCTAAAACTCGTATTAATAAATACATCTCAGAGTTGAGATCGATCTTAAGATGCAGTTTTGACGTTTAATGTATGGAACATCTGACAAAATTAGCATCTCAATTTCGATTTCTATCTTGAGATTGATTTATTAATACGGGCCTTAGTTTGTGACCATACAGTTGGTAAGTCTCCCCCCTCGTATGTAGAAGAGGCCGGAGGTCCAAAGGCCACAGACCTCATAATTTAAAAAATACAGCCAATACTAGGGACTGTAGCGACTGTAGCCTAGGGCGAACACGTTGGGCTGGCAATCAGAAGGTCCCAGGTTCAATCCCCGGTGTGGCATGCACCGATGGATGAATTTTCATCTATGTGCATAATTTACAGTTCGCTGACGGTGAGGGAAAACATCGTGAGGAAACCTACCTATCCCTCGGGGTTAGGTAATAGTCAGTTCCAGTATACACGGCGACACGGTTCACCACCTGTCACGTTGGGTTCTGACTATCTGGTGAAACGTGGGCTTTGAGTTGGTTAATACCTCCACAATGTGGTGGTGTATGGCCACTCAAGCCTCTGACTACCCCCGAATGGGGATAAAAGTCGTGACGTTATTTTTTTTACAGCCTATACGGGCCTTGGTTTGGGATCATACAGTTGTTAAGTCTCCCCCCTCGTATGTAGAAGAGGCCGGTGGTCCAAAGGCCACAGAACTCATAATTTAAGAAATACAGCCACACCCATAATTCGTATGTTATTATATTCAATGCTTTTTGAATTCCATGTTTGTTTCGACAATCTCACGCAAATGTATGAGGACGTTTAAATATGGGCACAAGGAAGGGCGGTACACCAAGACAAAATACACTGAGCAGCAAAAAAAAAAGGGTCGATTAGAAAATTTTCAATAATATCCTCAACCAAATTTTTATTAATTTTACATTTATTAAAAATAAAAAGCATAAATTCATTTTTTTGGGTTCCTTATCCAAAGGGTGCCATCGGAACCCCTTTTACTAAGCCTACGCTGTCCGTCCGTCCGTCCGTCTGTCTTTCTCTCAGCGGGCTGTATCTCACGAACCGTAATAGCTAGAGACTTGAAATTTTCACGGAATGTGTATTTCTGTTGCCGCTACAACAACAAATAGTAAAAATAAATTAAATTTTAAAAATAAAGATTTTATATTTTGACGTTTATATTCTACGGTGGTACGGAGCCCTTTATGTGCGAGTCCGACACGCACTGGGCCGGTTTTTTTACTTTAATTTAAGCCAGTAAAATATTCTTTAATTTAGTGTTTATTTCATAAAGCTAGGTCAAGTACTTTAGAAGATATTGAAGATTTTCTAACCGACCCTTTTTCTTTGCTGTTCAGTGTAGAAAAGGACTATTTTGTATGTGACTACGGAGGTAAACAAACTTACGGCATGTCGATGTTAAGGTGGTAGGGCCAAGCTGTAGCCAATTGACTGCAGCTCATGTACGGGCTGGCTCGACCGGGGTAGTACCACCCTCTCACAGAAGATCGGCGTAAAGCAGCTATTACAGCTGCGTTTCGTACAATGAGTGAGAGCCTTCCCATCCCTTCGTTCCTCTCCCCTTCAGGTCGGTAATGTGCAAACAATGCCTTTGGTATTGCAAGCATCTATAGGCTACGGTGCTTAACATCAGGCGGGCCGTACGCTTTTTTGCAGTCCTATAAAAAAGTAATTACCCTAGCCTATTGATGCTTGCAATACCAAAGGGAGTGGGACAGAGGGGGTGAAGGGGGAGGGGGGTTTGGGCTTTCGACTCTATCACTCATCGTACGAAACGCAGCTGTAACTACTTTACGCTGATCATCTGTGAGAGTCATAATCATTGGCACGCACACGTGCAACCGTGCAGCCGCGACGTTCGATGGCACGCGACTAAGTGAATGTCGGGCAATTACCTTGTATTAATATTGCCAAAATAAGCGCAGCAAGTTGCATCTAAAACTTTAATACGTCTTTCATACTAAGTTCTTTTAAAGCTTTTTCCCAAACTTGGTCGTGTTTTGCAACAAATATTTTTTCATTATTATTTATTCAAATCCGTGAAAATTCTTTTCAATTATATCATTCGATCGTTCTTTATTTTAGCGTGTTTCGGTTATGGAAAGAATAATATGGATCATACTTTTATTTACAGGGGGCTTACCACCACCTCTTATAGCAGTTTTGTTTTAACGTTTCAGCGGCCATTTGTGCAATGACGTTTCTTATTGTCATGACAATAAGGTACGTCATTGCACAAAAAGCCGCTGAAACGTTAAAAAGTTCCTATAATTGAATCGTGATAAGAGGTCGTGGTAAGCCCCCTGAACTTTAACGTCCCACTGCTGGGCACGGGCCTCCCCTCAATGCGAGGAGGATTCAGGCCATAATCACCCACGCTGGCCCAGTGCGGGTTGGTGGATTTCACATGTCTAAGACATGCAGGTTTCCTCACGATGTTTTCCTTCACCGCAAGCAAGTGATAATCATATTAAAGTTATGATTCGCACATAGATTTCGAAAAATCCAGAGGTTTGAGCCAGGGTTTGAACCCATGACCTTAAGCCCGCAAGACGCGCGCTTAACCAATCGGCTACCACTGCTTTTATAGATGGGGAGGCGAGCGTGCAATTCGTGGATTTGCACGAGCGTCGTCCAAACCTAGTAGATTCGGTAGATGACATGATAGGAAGAATACATTGTTCTAGATGTTTCCACTTTCAGCGGTGAGGGAAGCGTATACATGAAAAAATAAATGTTTTTTTTTTGTATAAAAAGCAATGACATAAAAATACTCAAGCGTGTCAGATATTGATACTTTTCATGCTCCAACATGATAAATTGAAAAAAAAAAATTACTCGAGCGCGTCAGAATTTGTAAGCATCTATAGGCTACGGTAACTGCTTAAAATCAGGCGGGCCGTACGTTTTTTTGTCACCGCAGTCCTATATTAAAAAAAAACTTAGGGGGTGAAAAAATGAAACTTCCAGATGCTCCCATTTCTTAGACTGACGATCAAATTAGCAAAATTGACGCTTTTGACACTTCTTAGCTAGTAATGAATCCCCCTTATCTTAATCTGACGAGTTCGAGTATTTTAAGATGGTCTAATTTTTTTTGGTTTCCCTGAGCGTACCCACCAATATTAAGGGCTCATAATTTTTTGAGGTTCTTATCAATATGTAAGCTATCTCCCTTATCTTAATCTGACGCGCTCGTGCAAATCCAGAAACCCCTTCTACGGCTCCCCATCTATTACACATGACCTTATACACATATTTAATTACAGGAAGCAACATGGTGGTCGGTGAATTAGTAATAAGTTTTTTAACGAAGCTAGGTGTTCAGTTACAACATTTTTGCAATACCAACAGCATGTAACATTACGGTACAACAACTCTTGTTTTGTCTCGAAACGGCGAGACTTGCTCCGTTTTTCTGATTTAGAAACAGAGACGGATTTTAAAAACTTTTGATTGGATCATTAAATACAAAATAATACATTCTTTATTGTGTTAAATGTGGTAATACTATAATTTGTGGTCTTACAATTAAAAAAGTACTGCACAATATCCATCCATAAATTACGTGAGGTGATTTTTGGGATTTTTCGACCCCCCCTCCCCCCTTGGTGAGGTTTCGTGAGATTTTGCTCGACCCCCTCCCTCCCCCTCTAATCTCACGTGAGATTTTTCAAAAACCATATTCTAGTGGAGAAACATTTTTTACTTAATTTAACCCAGTTTTCTCGCAATTTTATACTGTTTCCTGCGGTAAAAAAATCAAGTGAGATTTTCCGAGACCCCCTCCCCCCCTAAATGCCTCACGTAATTTATGGACGCCCCCTAAATAGGCATGCAATGGGATTTATATTAATAAGGTATGTAGGTACTAAAGTAATAGGCTGATATGACTATACTTAGTTAGGTTTCTTCAAATCCAAGTACTATAAAAACAAAACCCGTGCTCTATGTCTGTCAGGACAGAGAGATAAAAAGAGATAGCTATACAATGTAATTTGGAAATAGTACCTACCACTCTCTCATAGAAGGTCGGCGTAAAGTAGCAATTCTAGCTGCGTTTCGTACCATGAGTGAGAGAGCTGGAAGCCCAAACCCCCCTTCCCCCTCCCTCTGTCCCATCCCCTTCAGGTAAGCAACGTGCAAAGCATTTATAAGCTACGGTAACTGCTTAACATCAGGCGCTTTAAAACATCTTCATCATTTCACCCAAAGGAGTCCACTGTTGGACATAGGCCTCCCCCAAGAAGTCCCGCAACGCCCGGTCCTGTGCTGCTTGCATCCAGTAGTTTCCCGCGACCTTCACTAGGTCGTCGGTTCACCTTGTGGGAGACCCACGCTGCGTCTTCCGGTACGTGGTCGCCACTCAAGAACCTTAAAACATGTTACCGCCTCAATTATAGTAGGTATAAAAATGCTGTTGCCACTGAGAAGAGCCGGCAAAGCTAAATTAAAATATAGCTTGAATCCGTTCCTGTATTGGTCCTAAGAAAAGTACATATTACTATATTAGTCAAAGACTTAACAGTTTCCGCATTTTATAACGTCGAGTTGAAGTTCTAGCTGGTACCGTATACAGCTTTTTTATACGACTGCGGTGGCAATAAAGCGTACGGCCCGCCTGATGTTAAGCAGTTACCGTAGCCAATAGATGCTTGCAATACCAAAGGCATTGCTCGCACATTGCCGTCCTGAAGGGGAGTGGGATGGAGGGAGGGGGAGGGGGGGGTGGGCTTTCGGCTCTCTCACTCATCGTACGAACCGCAGCTGTAATAGCTGCTTTACGCCAATCTTCTGTGAGAGGGTGGTACTACCCTGGTCGAGCCAGCCCGTTTATGAGCTGCAGTCAGTTGGCTACAGCTTGGCTCTACCACCTTAAAAATAAATAGGCACATAATACTGTCGCCTGCACGTGCTTGGTAACATTCGCAACATAATCTGAGCTCTGTCAATTACGGGTGTCAATAATATGGAGAGCCCAGCTTATGTTGGAAAGGCTGGAACGACTGGGGTAGTAACCCTCTCACGGAAGATCGGCGTAAAGTAGCTATTATAGCTGCGTTTCGTACGATGAGTGAGAGAGCCAGAAACCCTACCGTCCCCTTCCCCTCCCACTCCCCTTTAGGTCAGTAACGTGCGAGCGATGCCTTTGGTATTGCAAGCATTTATAGGCTACGGTAAGTAGGTGCTTAACATCAGGCAGGCCGTACGCTTGTTTGCCAGTTTTCTTAGTAACAAAGAAAAAACCCTACTTCCTACTAATACTATAAATGCGAAAGTAAGTGTGTGTGTGAGTGTGTGTGTGTGTGTGTGTGTGTGAATGTTTGTTACCACGTATCTCCATAACGACTGAACCGATTTTGAAAATTTTTACGCCAGTAGAAAGCTTAACTATTTCTGAGTGACAGGCTATCTTGAAGAAGCACGCGGGCGGAGCCGCGGGCAATAGCTAGTATTATTATAAGTGTGTATATCTGAAAATATGAATTTTATATTATATTTAATTATGTAATTTTAATAACAATATTACTTAATTACAAAAACAAATGTCATATCCACGTTATTCCACCGAAACTTCAATTTTATTTACAACCCAAATTATCCCGAAACTAATCAATTTAAAATCAACTCTACTGCATTCGCACACGTTACAAAACACATTGTTGAATGTTTGACATAAAAAATATTGTAAAAAGTACCTTTTTGTGTCGTTAAAAGAATATTCGCAATGCGGGTCCCTTATGGTTGCAGCGTGATAATATATGATATACTAAAACATGGGATGTGGTTCCGTGGTTCACAAAAAAATGTAATGTAACGTCACGACTTTTATCCCCGTTCGGGGGTAGTCAGAGGCTTGAGTGGCCATACACCACCACATGGTGGAGGTATTAACCAACTCAAAGCCCACGTTTCACAAGATAGTCAGAACCCAACGTGATAGGTGGTGAACCGTGTCGCCACCGTGTCATGTCGTGTCGTGTGTGTGGTTCACAAGCAAAAATAATTATTAAAATGACTTAGAAATTATGTTACACTAACAGTGCCCCGCGGCTTCGCTTCGTGAAAATGTATGTATAAGATTAGCCTATGTCTTATTCCATAGCCTACACTATCTACGTTTCAAATTTCATTACAATCGGTTCAGTAGTTATGGAGATACGTGATAACAAACATTCACACACACAATCTTTCGCATTTATAATATTAGTAAGACTAGCTGGTGCCCGTGACTTTGTCTGCATAGAATTTGTACTTGGAGTAGCCTATTTTTTCTCTAAGCTTTCATCTATCTATAATCTATAATTAAATAAATAAAAAACTTGAGAAAAAATTGGTCTCCCATACAAACATTCATCCCCTAATAAAACCTTCTCCAAGATCCTGTCTATCTCAACACCAAAATTAATCAAAATTTGTTTAGCAGTTTAGTCGTAAAAAAAGACAGACAGAGTTACTTTCGCTTTCGCTTTCATAATATTATATAAATTAGTCATTAGTATAAGTAGATGTTTACGTTTGGTAGGGTGAAGCTGTAGCCAATTGACTGCAGCTCATATACGGGCTAGCTCGACCGAGGTAGTACCACCCTCTCACAGAAGATCGGCGTAAAGTTGCTATTACAGCTCCCCCTCGCTGTTTCCCACTCTCCTTCCTGGACGCACATCAGGATAAAAATAATCATTAGCGATTTACATTTTCAGCCATCATAATAATATTTTTGCCCGAAAACATGAAAAAATAACCAGTTAAACAAAAAATATGGCCGCCAATAACAATATTTAAAGCGTAAGTGTTACAGAAATGACTCATTTCACAACAAAAGGTGTAATTCCCGAAAGTGTGAGCCCCGGGACCCGAACCCGGGACCGTTAGAGTTGTAAAACCTAACGGCCAGTTTGTTTGCACGTAATTTTTATAGCTGTTGTACTTTATGACGTGCAACGAGTGAGATCAAACTACAAAAAATTTAAATAAATATCCTGGGACATTCTTTTACACACGGCTACCTGATCCCAAACTAAGCAGAGCTTGTACTATGGAAACCAGATAACTGATATTACTACATATACTACATTTTTGTTTGTAAATACATACTTAATATACATATAAACCCAGACTCGGGACATGCTGACATGTTCATGCACACAAATGCACGTCCCGGGTAGGAATCGAACCTACGACCTGCAGCGTGATAGGCGGAATCTAAACCAACCACGCCAACGGGCCCGTCAATTGTCACCAACTCTGCCTTTTCAAGTCAAGTCAAAGTCAAGTCAAAAGGTTTTTATTCATGTAAGCTCATTAGAGCATTTATAAATAGTCAATATAAACAATACTTTAGCGTTACCACCGGTTCGTAATGTTGCTTCCATTGAGAAGAGCCGGCAAGAAACTCAATGGTTACTCTTTTCATCACTCTTTTCATCACTAAGGTGGTAAACAAGCGTACGGCTTACCTGATGTTAAGCAGTAACTGTAGCCAATAGATAAATAAATATCGCCAGACGGACACATCACCTGTATGGTCCCAAACTAAGCAACGAAAATTTTTGAAAATTTCTGACAATTGAAAAAAATATGTGACGTCACACAGGGAGGGGGGGAGTCTCGCAAATGTGACCAACTGTGACAAGGGGGGGAGGGGTCTAAAAATCATGAAATTCGTGTGACGTAATTAATGGATGGCCCCCTGGGGTAACGTACAATGGACTGGGGCCGATCCCAGTGACACCCAGACCAGGGCAAATTACGAAAAGGCCGTTTCCGTTTGCCTCTGTCGGGAATCGAACCCGTAACTACCCGATGCAGTGAGCTGAGCGGCCAACGTTTTAACCACTGCGCCAAGCGGTCGTCAAAGTCGTTAGAGACCACTGGTTTTTCATTGGTCAAAGGCTACCAGACTCGGGACCATAGACCAGTTAGTAAGGGGACTGGCCCTAAGCAAGTCGGCCGAGTGGTCGGCCTAGTACTAACATCGACATAAAACGAAGCGAGTAGTTCAACTATAGATAGATAGATAACTCTTTATTAATCCACCACTAGAAAAATAAACATTTATACATAATAACTATTTACCGGTAAAAAAATGTAACGTCACGACTTTTATCCCCGTTCAGGGGTAGTCAGAGGCTTGAGTGGCCATACACCACCACATTGTGGAGGTATTAACCAACTCAAAGCCCACGTTTCACCAGATAGTCAGAACCCAACGTGACACGTGGTGAACCTTGTCGCCGTGTATACAGGAACTGACTATTACCTAATCCCGAGGGATAGGTAGGTTTCCTCACGATGTTTTCCCTCACCGTAAACCGGTAGATAGTAAAATAAAAATGAAAAATTAATGACCACGTTTTGTTTCATACAAATATCTAATAAGGGCACCTCTTTCTTTAGTCTTTACTCTGTGCTCGAGACCCAGTGGGTGTGTAAGGCTCGTAATAATAAATGCATCTCAAAGTTGAGATCGATCTTAAGATACAGTTATGTTACATACATTCAACGTAGATGAGACGCTCGCCAGCTGCAATCACTGATCGGTAAACGATCGGAGGTTAAGCAAGCTCGGCAAGGTCAGTCAGAGATGGGTGACCATTTAGTGGCATTTGAACTGAGCGTATCCGTGCTTCAGGCACGTAAAAAGTCGGTCCCGGTTGTTGTCATCTAGGCAGCAGTCGTTAAGCCGTGTCAGAGGCCTTCGGGCTTGAACAACTCTGACACCAGGTTGGCCACTAACCATTAAAGATGTGATAAACGGCTTTATATTAAAAGCACGTTGTTACGCTTGAGCTTGTTTTTAAAAGTCGTTGTAAAAGTGCTTTTCTGCTTTTCTGCTTTTTTGCTTTTTTAAATTAAACAAAAATTCGTCCGTCAATAAACGGACAACAAAAGCAAAATGCTTACTAAACATAAGTTCAAGCAAAAAGCCAAAAACTTACGCGCTGAAAAATTGATAGTGAGTCTTATGTGCATGGAAATATGGTTTTTAATCTAATATAATGTATTATAAATTATTGCTTTTTATGGGTAAAAAAATAAGGTTAAATTTAATTAAATTTTGATTTGAACTGTATTGTCATACAAATAAGGTTACTTTTTGGATTTTTTTGGAATTTCTTTCGCTTTCTTGCCGTCATTGCTTAAAAGCAACACGCTTAAATTTGTAAGCGCGCTTAGGCGCTTACTTAAAAAAGCTAGCTTTTCAAACGGCTTTTCGTTTAAGCACCCACTTCTACTAACCATACGATAAGAAGAAGTAGAACGTGGAAATTGCATCTTAAGATCGATCTCAACTTTGAGATGCATTTATAAATACGAGCACCATTAGTCTGGTTATACAATATGTTAAGAAAACCCTGTCCGACCCGAAAACGTATTGTTGGGTATCGAGATTAGATTCTATTTTTGTAAAAATTATCATTTTTAAAAAAAAAAAAAAATAAAATTTTTTTTTTAGCATAGTAAGTGTCCCACTGCTGGGCAAAGGCCTCTCACTTTTTTTTGTAAACAATTATCCCGTTTACATATATTTTTTTTTTTAAATAAAATGACGTCATCACATACTTTGTGGTCAGAGGTGCCGCCACACGATCTAACATAATTACTTCCGGTAACGGTGTTGTCATATTTTTAAAATTTGCAACATTTTGAAGGAAAAAGGCAAAAAAAAATGGCATTTTAAATTGTCATTAATATGTTTACTATCATGAATATTTAATTTATTTTATTTTATTTGGTCATGTGATTGGGAAACCTAAATACCGGTTTCGGCTCGGACAGGGTTTTATTAACATATTGTATAATTATTCTAGGTCACAAAGACCACACATGAAAGCCCTCTTAAGATATACATATCTATGTAATACCCAACAGGTACTTTAAAACAAGTACCTACTCAAAGACAGGGGACAGATTATAAAATTTGTAGATAAAAAAAAGTAGAACCATAGATAAGACGAAAAAAGTTTCGTAGAGTGAGTCCTACCAACAAAAATTAAATCATAAACCGTCCTATAAGCTTTTGTTGAAAAAATATCGGTCAAGCGTGATACGGCCTTACTTTAGAAGGTTCCGTATATATTATAAGACACTTCTTATCGTATGGTTACTGGCCAACCTGGTGTCAGGGTTGTGCAACCTTCCTGCTTCTGATAGGCTTAACGACTGCTATCTAGATGACAACAACCGGGACCGACTTTTTACGTGCCCTCCGAAGCATAGAAACTCTCAGTTCAAAACGCTACTAAATTGTCACCCATCTCTGACCAACCTTGCCAAGTGTTGCTTAACCTCTAATCGTTTCCTGATCAGTTCATCAGCTGGATATGTTGGATTCTCTCTTTCATCGTACGAAACGCAGCTGTAATAGCTAATTTACGCCGATCTTTTGTGAGAGGGTGGTACTACCCCGAGCCAGCCCGTATATGAGCTGCAGTCAATTGGCTACAGCTTGGCTCTACCTTCAATAACAATCAGCCGATCCCTTCAAGTTAACCTATTTTAAAATGTTAAAAATGTCGGCTGGCCCCAAAATCATTGAGTCACACTCTCAAAAAAGGCTTCTAAATAGATAACCAGCTATTATGATAAATGACAGGGACGAAATACTTTTATGTTACTGGACAACGGCGGTAAGGGTCACTGTACGATCATGAGCGGAGCGATAAGCGGGAGCGGGTAATATTACTCCATATGGTGTAAAGTGAGACCATGATGATGAGATGCTTGCAATACCAAGGTTATCGCTCGCTCGTTGCCGACCTGAAGGGGAGTGGGACAGAGAGAGGGGGGATTGGGTTTCCTTCTCTCTCACTCATCGTATGAAAGGCAGCTTGCGATAAGACTGCTCACTGTACACTGTGGTTTATTTCTCGTTTTTAAACGACTTCAAAAAAGGAGGAGGTTCTCAATTCGACTGTATGTTTTTTTTTTTTTTTTTTATCATTTTTATTTTTTATGTTTGTTACCACATAACTTTCGACTGGGTGAACCGATTTTGATGATTCTTTTTTTATTTGAATGCTGGTGCTTCTCGTGTGGTCCCATTTCAATTTGATCCAGTTCTGACAATGGCATCCATGAGAAAACCACATAAATCTTAAATTTGCATTAAGTATGTGCGCGACAAATGGACGTATAACTCAATATCACGCCAACCGATTTTGATGTTTTTTTTTTATTGGAAAGAAAATATCCCAAGGGTGGTACCATGATAAGATAACCAGGATCTGATGATGGCATTCCAGAGAAATCGAGGGGAACCATCGAAAATCGTAGTGGCGACTAGTGCGTTTGTTATTTTTTTTCATTAAGTATTTTAAAGCACTACCTACTATTTAATGAAGGTCTGGAGTCGATCTGATGATGGAGCCGAAAGACAGCCGAGGGAACTCCTCAACGATTTACACCAATTACCTGGTGTTTGGGCTTGATTAACTTGTATTGATGAGAACTTTACACCTAGATGGGTTGTGACTGTCATTAGGGGGCTGATGATGAAAACGAAGGACAGTCAAGGGAACTCCTCAACGTTTTACAGTAGCTACCTTGTGTTTGGACTTAATTCATTTCTATTGATGAGAGCTTTGCACTCATGGGGTGACAAAGTATGGCGCCACTAAAAATCGTGAAATAAAATTATTTTTGTAAAAAAAAAAACAAAACGACTTCAGAAAAACCTGGAGCACTAAAAAGCCTGAAATAATATTTCTATTACCACCTCTGCCTAACCCTTCGGGATAATCAGGCGTGATGGTGTGTTAGCGAGTATTTGGAGTCGGTGCCAATCTATATTCTTACTTTTATAGTAGGTAGATTTGGCATACTAAGATTGGCACCGACTCCAAATACTCGCTAACACACCATCACGCCTGATTATCCCGAAGGGTTAGGCAGAGGTGGTAATAGAAATATTATTTCAGGCTTTTTAGTGCTCCAGGTTTTTCTGAAGTCGTTTTGTTTTTTTTTTTACAAAAATAATTTTGTTTGTAATTTTTGTTCTGTATGTGTTTGGCGTACAATAAAGTGTGTTGTGTGTTATATCTATCTATCTTTAATAGCTACTTTACGCCGATATTCTGTAAGAGGATGGTACTGGAGGTTGGTACTTATTAGACTGACATTTTAAATTTTTGCATGCTTGAAGCTGTATATGCTGTAACAACCTAAAATGTAACATCTTCTGTAAACACATATTACGCAAATAAAGAATTGAATTGAATTGAACTGCCCCGGGCGAGCCAACCCATAATATTATGAGCTGCAGTCAATTGGCTATAGCTTGGCTCTACACAACTATTTATTTTTAATGTTGGTGGTATTTGAAACCGCTACCGCTTATGACTGTATCCGCCGGCTAATACGGTCGGGAATAATAAATCAGCGCGATAGGAACTCAAAGCTCCACCGAACAAAGGTAGGAGCGAAGCTTCGCCAGTTAAGGGGTAGCGGGTTCAAATACAATTTGACATTTTTATTTTTGTATATTTAAGTTTAATTTACAGTTCGCTGACGGTGAGGGAAAACATCGTGAGGAAACCTACCTATCCCTCGGGATTAGGTAATAGTCAGTTCCTGTATACACGGCGACACGGTTCACCACCTGTCACGTTGGGTACTGACTATCTAGTGAAACGTGGGCTTTGAGTTGGTTAATACCTCCACAATGTGGTGGTGTATGGCCACTCAAGCCTCTGACTACCCCCGAACGGGGATAAAAGTCGTGACATTACATTTTTTACATTTTTAAGTTTTATTAAAATATTTATTGATCTTTTGTTACTTAATTACTTATGACGTAGTCCGTTTAGGTACTTTAGGGCAAAGTGGAATATAACCACGTACCACGGCTATCCTCTAGATGAGAATATTTTCTTGTTTCATACATTTTAGAGCGTGATTTTTTGTTAAATGTATTATTATTTTGTAAAAAGTCATAGAACAAAAGTTGTTGTCTATGATGTCAGTAATACAGTCCTGCAAGGTTGTTAGTGTTTTTCCAATAACCCTGTATAACATAACCCTCCTTTAGCGGCAGTTGGGTAAAAAAACCAGTCATGCATCTTTCTCGCAATATCTCTTTCATGCATGTGGTTGCGCCCTATCGCACGAGGCAACCACAGTTGCGCCACCAGCGAGTGATTCGATAGCCGACACCGAATTGGTTGCGCTACCAAGCGGACACCAGGTGCGATACCCTCCATACAGCTCTATACATATTGTTGGTGGAGCGATTGGTTGCGGTACCACTGGTGTCCTCGTGCGATAGGGCGCTAAGGGACATGACGCCTATAGTACGTTTTTTTATACTTGTCCTATTTGGTAAGCAAAGATGGCGTCCAGCGGGGCGATTGCGTAACTTTTTTGTCAATGTTTCAATTGGTTTCGGTCATCCTGTGTCAATTATATACGAAACCAATGGAAACATTGACAAAAAGTTACGCAATCGCCCCGCTGGACGCTATCTTTGCTTACCAAATAGGACAAGTATAAAAAAACGTACTATAGTTTAACCACTAACCGTAAGATAAGTCGGTTAAAGCTTCCCTTTAACTGAGCAATGTTAAGACATTCCAGCGCTAGGACTCGGATCCTAGTTAATGATTCCGTGTGTGAGTATGTTTTTCAAACACCATGTTTGACATCGATTGTGTTGTTTCGATGGGGACAGTTTATACCATCACAGAAGGGGTAGGCAGAGTGAGAAGAAACGTATTATTCCTCTGCTGTATCCCTGGCTATTGCCAATTTATTTATTTATTTATTTATTTATTTCAGGTGGACCGTCTGCCAGTGTGCCATCCTTGGCTATAAAAAACAAAAAAAAAAAAAAAAACGTAGGCCGAACGGCCTCAGGCCAATTACACGGACTACTAATCAACTACTAACTAACAACTAGTAGTAACAACAAGTGTTAACGAGTACATAATGCACACTGTTTTACGTGATTAATGTATGAAAAAATATTTTTTTCTCATCTAGAGGAAAGCCGTGGTACGTGGTTGTATTCCACTTTGCCCTAAAGTACCTAAACGGAACACGGCTATCCTCTAGATGAGCATATTTTCTTGTTTCATACATTTTAGAGTGTGATTTGTTGTATTTTTTTTTTCTGTAAAAAGTCATAGAACAATTGTTTTTGATATCAGTAATACGCCCCTGCAAGGTTATTAGTGTTTTACCAATAACCCTGTATAATATTATAACATGTCAAGGTCAAAGTATATTTTTTTATTCATGTAAGCTAGAGGTAGCACTTATGAATCGTTAACAACAATAATTTAGCGTTACCACCGGTTCGTAATGTTGCTTCCATTGAGAAGAGCCGGCAAGAAACTCAATGGTTACTCTTTTCAAAAGAAAAAGAATAATTGTATACATTTTCAAACAGCAACGCTATGTGAGCAGGCAGGCATTAACACATTGTGAATAACAAAATACAGTAACTCAATATTATCAAACTAACTCACTAAGATTTTGGTATTTAAATAGAAAACTAACCTAGAAAGCTGTGCATGCCTACTCCCCCTTTAAGTAAAAACAAAAAGGGGGATTTTGAACAATTGCTTTAGTGTGATGCCTTCCGTGCTTTAGGGCCTCCGCAGACTAGCTACTTTTAGCATCGGCGACCGGCGATTGTGTGACGTATCGATGCTGCGTCGCGTTTCTTCGAGCGCGAACGAGCGAGACGCAGCATCAAAATCGCCGATCGCCGATGCTAAAAGTAGCAAGTCTGCGGTGGCCCTTAGTGAAAAATTAACAGGCCTGAAAGTTAAGGAACAATGGTGTCAAGAGGAATAATTTGCGGACCAGTCCCCGCAATCATCATATTATCATTGCATTTCTATTTCATTAGCCACGTCCAGAAGTCTCACATGCCGCGCGAGGCATATTGCCTCACGAAGTTTGAGTTGCCTCGCGCGAGGCAAATGCGTGTCTCACCTGACCTGAGCGCTGTCATTTGCGTCGCCTAGTTTGGCATAGTCATGAGACAGAACGATGTCAAACGTGTCAAACTGATTGCTCGGGTATACCCTTCTCTGCCTAGAGTGTCAGTTGCCTCGCCATTTGCCTCGCGTGGCATGCGACTGAGGCAAACGTCGTGCTTCGCGAGGCATGTGGGTGAGAGCAGCCTCGCGCGGCATGTGCATGTTGTAGACACGCCTATTCAGTACTAATAATTAAGTCTGGAACACAGATCCCTACCTGCCTACCCTCTTACCGTATAACCGTGAAGATACAATGATGAACAACTTCTAATTACAACACCAATATAGTACAGTAATTAATCAAAATATTACATGAAATGTTTATTAAAATGCGTCGCGAAAATCATTAATTTCGGCTCGCGGTTGTCGGTCATTTTGTTTTTATTTTTACGCACATCTAATTACAACAAGGAATCGAAGAATCGCAATAATGATTGATGAATAAAGCTGTAGACATATAAATAATAATAATAATATCCTGGGACATTTTTGTACACACGGCTACCTGATCCCAAACTAAGCAGAGCTTGTACTATGGAAACCAGATAACTGATATTACTACATATACCTACTACTTTTTATTTGTAAATACATACTTAATATACATGTACACCCAGACTCCGGACATACAGACATGTTCATGCACACAAATCAGAGTTGGGCAAAATTTAATTGTAATTAATTAATTACTAATTGCATGTGGTGTCACAATTAACAATAAATTTTGATTTGTTTGAAATCGCGAACAAATCAAAATTAATTGTTAATTGTGACATCACCTGCAATTTGCAATTAGTTAAACGCAATTAAATTTTGCCCAACTCTGACACAAATGCATGTCCCGGGTAGGAATCGAACCTACGACCTGCAGCGTGAAAGGCGCCTCCGCGACAACCACGCTAACGGGCCCGTCAATATAGTGAAGAGTTTGGATGAAGTTTGCAAGAGAATGTTGCTGAAATCGACGGGCCCGTTGGCGTGGTTGGTTTAGATTCCGCCTTTCACGCTGCAGGTCGTAGGTTCGATTCCTACCCGGGACATGCATTTGTGTGCATCAACATGTCTGCATGTCCCGAGTCTGGGTGTAATTATCCCATCTCAATAATATTATAAATGTGAAAGTTTAGATGGATGGATGGATGTTTGTTACTCAATCACGCCAGAACGGCTGAACGGATCTGGATGAAATTTGGCACAGAGATAGGTTATAGTCTGGAATAGCACACAGGCTACTTTTTTTTAATTTTGCGCGTACGAAGTCGCGGGCAAAAGCAAGTGTATATTAAGTATGTATTTACAAACAAAAAGTAGTATGTAGTAATATCAGTTATCTGGTTTCCATAGTACAAGCTCTGCTTAGTTTGGTATCAGGTAACCGTGTGTAAAAGAATGTCCTAGGATATTTATTTATATTTTGCAGTCCCTTCGTCCAGTATGCATAGAGCCTTATTATCCAGGTGTCCATCAAGGATGTTAATAATAATTTGACGGAGCCCGCCGGCCAGCCGACTACCATAGCCAAACTCCGTAATGAGAATTCCGAACCCAGGTTAACGACATTACCTTATTTTGGTTCTTTTAACCAACCTTGGGGTGATTTGGGGGAAATATTTAACTGGAAGAACGATTGACGAAAAGACGTAGTGTATATTATTTATTCATTTTTACCCGACTACGGCGGAGGGTTATGATTTTGACCGGTATGTATGTATGTATGTATGTATGTATGTATGTATGTATGTATGTATGTATGTATGTATGTATGTGCATCTGTTCCCACCTAACTTCCAAACTACTTGTCGTAGTTTGACAAATGAGGTATCGTTAGAAGCGGCTTAATGGCGCGCTGGTTATAGGCTATGTGATGTCACATAAAATTGCATATGGCGCCCTCGAGAGGACATAATGTCATGAACTAAAAAAAAACTTTTTTTAATAAAACCGTGTGGGGTATCAAATGAAAGAGCTTGATGAGCACATTTCAAAAATATATATATTGTTACCTATAACTCAAAAATATTTAAATAAAAAGTAAGTTTCAAAACTAAAACCCGACTACTGAAAAATCGCGCTCTAAAAAGTATGAAACAAGAAAATATTCTCATCTAGAGGATAGCCGTGGTCCGTGTAGGTTCTTTAGGGCCAAATGGCATATGAACACGGACCACGGCTATCCTCTAGATGAGAATATTTTCTTGTTTCATACTTTTTAGAGCGCGATTTTTCAGTAGTCGGGTTTTAGTTTTTAATTCCATTACTTATTTTGACTGTTCCTACTTTAACTTAATCATATATGAGATGTTTACAATTCCTAATACTTGTTTATTCTTTAATCAATCATTGTGTTATTCCTTTTCTTTAATTTTATGTTTCTTTTCTTTACCGTACTTTCTTTCTTTCTTTTCTTTCTTTCTTTTTTGTTATTTTCTGTACCAAACTGTTTTTATTATTTCTTTAAAACCCCCCACAAGACAGGCATTGCCTAGTGTGGGGTGTTTTGCCTGCTCTGTAAATAGTAATGTCTTTTTGGTAATAAATATTATTATTATTATTATAAGGCGAGTGTGAATGAAAGTGTTGGAAGGGGTAGACCTAGGCGGACGTTTCGAGACCAAATCAGGGACGTCTTGAATAAGGCCAGGTCAAGAGTACCCTAAACCCAAGAGCATGTATGATGGGAATAATGAAAGTGGACGAAGCGAAACAAGCATGTAAGGATCGTAGCAAGTGGAAAGAAGTCGTCTCTGCCTACCCCTACCCCTAAGCAGTCGACCGCATCGACAGCCCGCCGACAGCCCGCCGACTGCTTGAAAACTGCTTGACAACTGCTTGTAGCTGTCCGTTCGGACCGCTACAAGCAGTCCGTGTATGGCGGCGCTAACATTCCTCAATTTAATATACATACATACATACATATAATCACGCCTGTTTCCCGTAGGGGTAGGCAGAATAAGTAGTAGTAGTAGTAGTAGTAGTAGTATGTAACTAAGGCGGTAAAGATGCGTACGGCCCATATTAGCATCGAGTATGCTAGCATTTAACCCACTGGTCTCATATATTATGTTCGTGAAGTTCCTGACCTATTTTTTTATGGGACTGAGGTGGCAAACAAGCGTACGGCCCGCCTGATGTTAATCAGTTACCGTAGCCTATAGATGCTTGCAATAACAAAGGCATTGCTCCCACTTTGCCGACCTGAAGGGGAGTGGGATGGAGGGAGGGGTGGGAGAGTTTTGGCTTCCGGCTCTCTCACTCATCGTACGAAACGTAGTAATAGCTACTTTACGCCGATCTTCTGTAAGAGGTATATATTAGGGTAACGATTCATTATAGGTCTTAACTGGCTAAGATTGGCAGAAGTGTTCAATCACCCATCTTTAGTTGCATTAAAATGACAGGATAACTCGTGTCACCCATCCAGTTCCAAACCCCGCTCAACGGCGCTTTTCATAATAATAAAATATCGCCAGACTTCCATACCAACTGTATGGGCCCAAACTAAGCAACGCTTGTACTATTGGTACCGTACAATGGACTGGGGGCGATCCCAGTGACACACAGACCAGGGTAATTTACGGACATATTTCCGAAATTTGCATCGTCGGGAATCGAACCGACAACCCGGTACAGTGACCACACCAAGATCGGTCATCCCGATATAAAACATAGTTTACGAAAACAAACCAATTAATTATTAATTATTTATTGATAAAAATAAACCAATAATATTTTTAATACATCGTATAGTTTCTCAATGGACCTCGGAGGGTTAGCATAACTCACCGCACGCTACAATGATCTATAGATCATATAGATCTTTCAAAGAAATCAACAAAAAACGTCCACTTAGACACGGTACCATAATGCATGCCATTATACCTATCTCTTTCGCACATGCGTATGCGCTGACGTTGGAACGAGACGAATATACGCCTTTATTCCAATCGTTAAGTATTGAAAACGTCAGTTCGGTTTTTGACGCGGAAGGGTACGGACGTGTCTTGTAATTTAATATTTTTTATTTATTTTAAGCAAATACAGACGATCGTATATAGTGTATACCATTGAACTAATTTTAGTGTTAAATCCGAAGTGAAAAGTGACATTTTATGAAAGATTTTGTTAAATTGTCTAGTGTTTTGTTTGGATTTTTATGAAAAGGTTGGTGTTATGTTTTTTTTACTTTTAATTATTGTAATAAATATATTAAGACCTTGTGTACTTTGTGGTCTTGGGTGTAATTATGAATATTTTTTAGGTATGAGTAATTTATCGTTATTAAATAAAAATATCTATCTAATGTTTATTTATACTTAAAAAGTAGGTACAATTTTAAATTTTAATCTAGTTAACTTAGACATAATTATTTCTAAAATATAGCTTTCGCCCGCGTAGCCGCCTGCCTATTTACCGATTCTATTCTACAACTCAATACCCAGTAATCATAGTATGAATATACGATAGTATTTTAAATCTCATAAGCTATGAAATAACGAAAACCCCATTCAAATTGGTGCAGTAGTTTTAGAGTCTCGAACAAACAGTCAAACATTTCAAAAACAGCTGACTATAGCCTAGTTTTTTAATATCCATAATATTACAGCATGTATCTGAAATCCATCTGAAATATGAAATAATATTTCAGATATACGATAGGTGATATGAAGATGCCTAGTGAAGACAGACTATACGTTAGTTTCTGAGTTATGGGCCTTTAAATACACTCATTAAAAAAGTCTAATAGTAAATTATTATTAGTGTTTATTTTGTGTGTTTTAGCTGATGGAAAGCCATCGCTAATGCCTTGGGAGATCCGACAGATTATTAAAAAGTTGCTAGGAATGGTTTTTTTATTTAATTTTTATTTATGCATTAGATTTTTTTTTAAATACAGGAAATTGTTTTTTTACAGTTTCAGCAATATTTTAGTTTTTCATAATAACATTTTTTTTCACTAGCAAGCCTTTTATTAAATTACCAAATTAAAATGAGCATTAAATTAGGTACTTTATTGATGTATAACATCTAAAACAAAAACTATTGAATTTAAAATAAACACTAATAAATACCCTTGTTGCTTCGACTTTTTTGATGAGTGTATTTGTGACAATTTCCATGTTGCGGCCACATCAGATGGGCTAGCCAAGTGGCATGAACGCTAATCGAATAGAATAGAATAGACTTCACAATGTATGGAAATGCCAAACGTCGCTATGTAGATCAACAACAAGTCGCTATGAAGATCACGCTTGAGATCACGTGACTTATGTCATTTCCATAGATGAAGCGTAGCGATTTGAATGAACGCTTGTAGACGTCAGCCACTTGTCTAGCCCTTCTGATGGCATTAAACAGCGCAAACTACATTTAGGAGTACCAGCCACAAATTTTTAATAAATAGTCTGTAAAAACTTCACATTGTTCGTATGTGATATTTTTCTTTAATTTACGAAAAGTATGAGGCGTGGCTTGGGCTTTTGGCTCTCTCACTCATCGTACGAAACGCAACTAAAATAGCAACTGTACGCCGATCTTCTGTGAGAAGGTGGTACTACCCCTCTACAGGCTACAGCTTGGCTCTACCACCGTAATACTGCCTACCTCTATCGGAAAAGCATGATGGTCGATGTACTCAGCTGTAATAGCTACTGTACGCCGATATTCTGTGAGAGGGTGGCACTACCCTAGCTGCAGGGTACAGCTTAGCTCTACCACTATAATACTGCCTACCTCTATCATAAATCAGCGTGATAGTCGATGTAATAAGGTCTTATAAGGATTGTTAGACCGCCCACGTCGAGACCTAGGTTATGAAATGGAAAGTCTAGTGTTAGGTAATACAGTTAAGCCTAGATTCCGATCTGGCTAGTCATAGCTACGAACAATGCCGACTAGATAATAATAAGACTACCTAGTACGTCACCAGATGCTTGTTATCTTATATATAAAATAAATATAAATATAACGTCACGACTTTTATCCCCATTCGGGGGTAGTCAGAGACTTGAGTGGTCATACACCATCACGTTGTGGAGGTATTAATCAACTCAAAGCCCACGTTTCACCAGATAGTCAGAACCCAACGTGACAGGTGGTGAACCTTGTCGCCGTGTATACAGTAACTGACTATTACCTAATCCCGAGGGATAGGTAGGTTTCCTCACGATGTTTTCCCTCACCGTCAGCGAACTGTAAATTATGCACATAGATGAAAATTCATCCATTGGTGCATGCCCCACCGGGGATCGAACCTGGGACCTTCTGATTGAGCCCAACGTGTTTGCCCCTAGGCTACAGTCGTTATCTTAAACAGGATGGATTAGTCAAAAATAATATAATCCCACTAATATTTTAAATGTGAAAGTTTGGATGGATGGATGGATATTTGTTACTCAATCACGCTAGAACGGCTGAACGGATCTGGATGAAATTTGGCACAGAGATAGATTATAGTCTGGTATAGCACATAGGCTATATATATCCCGGTAAAATGTCAGGTTCCTGTGGGATTTTAAAGTTAACGCGGATCAAGTCGCGGGCAGAAGCTAGTTAGATATAAAATTCGATTGAGTTAAGAAAGAAACTAAAAAAATCCACATTTATAAAAGCCCAAACACACCGGGACGCCAGGCGACGTCGCCGGCCACGTATCCAAACAATTTGTATTCTGGCAACGTCGCCAGTCCGTCGCCAGAAGGGCTAGACAAGTGGCTGACGTCTACAAGCGTTCCTTCAAATCGCTACGCTTCATGTATGGAAATGACATGAGTCACGTGATCTACATAGCAACTTGTTGTTGATCTACATAGCGGCGTTTGACATTTCCACACATTGTGAAGTCTATTCTATTCTATTCGATTAGCGTTCATGTCATTTGGCTAGCCCCTCAGGTGAGTCACCTCCCTTATATTTCAATACGAATAGTTGGCTACGGTGGTTGGCGACGTCGCCATGGGTACTCGGTGTGTTATGGCCCTTAGTAGGTAGATAGTGCACTGAAAAAAAAAAAACTGTCTCTCTGCCTACCCCGTAAGGACTTGAGTCTATGTCACAATGCATATGAGTTGTCCTAATTTGGCCTTTTCATAATTTGCCCTCGGGCCCTACCACCACCTCTTATAGCAGTATTGTTTTAGAGTTTCAGCGGCCATTTGTGCAATGACGTTTCTTATTGTCATGACTATAAGGTACGTCATTGCAAAAAAGTCGCTGAAACGTTAAAACGTTCCTATAATTGAATCGCGATAAGAGGTCATGGTAAGCCCCCTGGTCTGGGTGACACTGGGATCGCCCCCAGTCCATTGTACGGTACCCATAGTACAAGCGTTGCTTAGTTTGGGACCATACAGTTGGTGTAGTCTGTCGGTATTATTTTTATAAACTGGCTATGAGCGCCTTTTTAAACCGACTTCAAAAAAGGAGGAGGTTTCTCAATTCGACCGTATATATATATTTTTTTTTTTTTTTTTTTATGTGTGTTCGCGGATAACTTCGTCGTTTATGAACCGATTTTGATGAATCTTTTTTTGTTGGAGAGGAGATATTCCAGCGGTGGTACCATGATAAGGAAACCAGGATCTGATGATGGCATCCCAGAGAAATCGAGGGGAACCTTCGAAAATCGTAGGGGCGACTAGTGCGTTTGTAATTTTTTTCATTAACTATTTTAAAGCACTACTATTTTATGAAGGTCTGGAGTCGATCTGATGATGGAGCCGAAAGACAGTCGAGGGAACTCCTCAACCATTTACAGCAATTACCTGGTGTTTGGGCTTGATTAATTTGTATTGATGAGAACTTTACACCTAGATGGGTTGTGACTGTCATTAGGGGTCTGATGATGAAGACGTAGGACAGTCAAGGGAACTCCTCAACGTTTTACAGTAGCTACCTTGTGTTTGGGCTTGATTAATTTGTATTGATGACAACTTTACACCTAGATGGGTTGTGACTGTCATTAGGGGTCTGATGATGAAGACGTAGGACAGTCAAGGGAACTCCTCAACGTTTTACAGTAGCTACCTTGTGTTTGGGCTTGTTTAATTTGTATTGATGAGAACTTTACACCTAGATGGGTTGTGACTGTCATTAGGGGTCTGATGATGAAGACGTAGGACAGTCAAGGGAACTCCTCAACGTTTTACAGTAGCTACCTTGTGTTTGGACTTAATTCATTTCTATTGATGAGAACTTTGCACCCATATCGTTTATAAGTGCCATTACAGGTCTGATGATGGAGACCATAGACAGTCGAGGGAATTCTTCAACGATTTACAGTAGTTACCTTTTGTTGGGCTTACTTCATACGGTTCAATATGCCAAAATGTTCATTGGTATGGCGCCACTAAAAATCGTGAAATAAAATTATTTTTATAAAAAAAAAAAAAAACCGACTTCAAAAAAACCTGATGCACTAAAAAGCCTGAAATAATATTTCTATTACCACCTCTGCCTACCCCTTCGGGAAAACCAGACGTGATGGTGTGTTATCGAGTATTTGAAGTCGGTGCCAATCTTGGTATGCCAAGTCTACCTACCATAAAAGTAAGAAGATAGATTGGCACCGACCCCAAATACTCGATAACACACCATCACGTCTGGTTTTCCCGAAGGGGTAGGCAGAGGTGGTAATAGAAATATTATTTCAGGCTTTTTAGTGCATCAGGTTTTTTTGAAGTCGGTTTTTTTTTTTATAATACCTTGGGACTAACATATCACGGTGGTGTGTACGTCCATTTCTGCCTACCCCTTCTGAAAATTCTGGCGTAAATATTGCATTTGTATTTTGAATAACGCAGTGGTAGCCGATTGGTTAAGCACGCGTCTTGCGGGCTTAAGGTCATGGGTTCAAACCCTGGCTCACACCTCTGAATTTTTCGAAATCTATGTGTGAATCATAACTTTAATATGATTATCACTTGCTTGCGGTGAAGGAAAACATCGTGAAGAAACCTGCATGTATTTAGACATGTGAAATCCACGAACCCGCACTGGGCCAGCGTGGTGGATTATGGCCTGAATCCCCCTCGCATTGAGGGGAGGCCCGTGCCCAGCAGTGGGACGTTAAAAGGGCTAAATTATTATTATTATTATTATTTATTTTGAATAAAACAAACATAATTAACTTGTCCGGTGATTCAGTGTTTATCTCGTGTGTCCGATCAAATTGTAATTAATTAATGTTTTATAATCATTAAAATTTAACGACTATAGTCGGCGGAAAAATGGGTATCGAGCAGATCTGTAATAATATACAGAGTGTTTTAATACTGCCTGGAGCAGTCAATGCCGACAGCTTCAAGCGGCCGCTGTTGAGCGATACGCAAGTTTTTTTTTTATAGGACTGCGGTGGCAGAAAAGCGTACGGCCCGCCTGATGTTAAGCTGTTACCGTAGCCTATAGATGCTTACAATACCAAAGGCATTGCTCGCACATTGCCGACCTGAAGGGGAGTGGGATGAAGGGAAAGGGAGGCTTTCGGCTCTCTCATTCATCGTACGAAACGCAGCTGTAATGGCTGCTTTACGCCGATCTTCTGAGCGAGGGTGGTACTACCCCGGTCGAGTCAGCCCGTTTATGAGCTGCAGTCAATTGGCTACAGCTTGACTCTACCACCTTCAAAAGTTCAATACAAAACTAACATTCGCAATACACGGACTACTTGGGGAAGTCGGGTTGAAGTGACACGACTGCTCTCGAGCAGTTGGCCTCGACTGATTAGTCCGTTAAACGGCTCTAAGTTAAATTCAAATTTAATCAGTTTATTTCGGACAGGGCCTCAAATCTCTTAACAATTGTCCATTGCGAAACCACAGGGGACCTACTCTTTTACAAACGAAAACGAAATTTCGGACGAAATTCGCGTATTTCCTAATACGTTTCTCATTGATTCCGACATTTCTTACGAACAAAAATTGTTTGACGTTTGGATTTGACGACGACGAAGACGCCAAACAATTTTCGTTCGTAAGAAATGTCGGAATGAATGAGAAACGTAGTAGGAAATACGCGAATTTCGTCCGCAATTTCGTTTTCGTTTGTAAAAGAGTAGGCCCTCTGCTAGGCTATTCTGTAACGACAAACTCACTTCGCACGCGTGAATTTGCAGGTAATATGTAAAATTTTGTATTGAAATGACATTTCACTGGAAAATTCACGCGTGCGAAGTGAGTATGACGTTACAGCCTAGCCTAGCTGTTCTCTAATATACCTTCGTGAATTTCTCATTGTAAATCACTATGGCTATGGCGGCCCCGACTGCTCCAAGCCACAGAGTAAAGACTAAAGAAAGAGGTGCCCTTAATATATATATGTATGAAAAAAAACGTGGTCATTGTTTTTTCATTTTCATTGTTCTATCTACCGGTAAATAGTTGAACTACTCGCTTCGTTTTATGTCGATGTTAGTACTAGGCCGACCACTCGCCCGAGTTGCTTAGGGCCAGTCCCCTTAGTAATTAGTCCATGGCTCCAAGCAGTCCTTATGCAATTGGGTTTGTATTTGTACGCGAACCGCTTCAAGCGGTCCGTGTACGGCGGGTCGCGGAGCTCTTTGCTGCCGGCATCAAGCGCATACCGACTGCTTTTTAGCTGTGACTGCAAACGAACTACTTGCTAGAGCGGTACGTGTATTGCGAATGTCAATTTCGTCAACAACGTTCGTTCGTTTCGTTTTGTAGATCGCCCAACAGCGACTGCTTGAAGCTGTCGGCATTGACTGCTCCAAGCAATCCGTCTATGGCGGCGCTTAAGCTACGTTCAAACTCAAATTATGTCTGAGACAACCGCATTCCCACGACGGAAATAATCAATTTTTTACTCAAAATCAATTCCAACATACATTTTTTGTTTCCCAAAAATATTTTCATACAATGGAGCTTAGTCGTGACCTTTGGACCTCGGCCCTTGAAAATTTTCGTTCACGATTTTGAAAAGTAACAATACGTAGGGTCGTGTCAGTATTTGAACTGGTTTTTTACCGTTTCACAATGCTCCGGTCGTGCCAGGATGTTAAGTAGGGTAAAGACGCCAGTTGTCAAGAGAAAAATGTGAAAATTCTCAGAACCAGTTGTCTCAAAATAAAAGAAGCAAGGTACTCATTTTAGCCGATGAGCAGGGAAGAGGCGTACAAAAATATTTAGAAACACTTCTTGGTAATGGTTATGAGGTCTTTTCATTTTTTAAACCTGGAGCCAAGTTATGCGATGTACTCGAACCGGCAAAAACATTTTCTACTGGATATACAAAAGCTGACTTCATCATCGTACTAGCTGGATGTAACGATAACAACCCGAAAGAGTCCTTATCAATGTTATATTACATGTTACACAACACGAAACACACGAATGTTATAATATGTGAAGTAACTGTTAATAAATATCTCAATGAATGTAAACTTAATAATGAAATAACAATAATTTGTAACCAATTTAAACACTCAATGTTATTAGATATGGGATATTATACATATATACCTCGCAGGAAAAATCGTATCATTCATGTGATACAAAGAATTGTCAAAGAAATTTTGCGTTTAGGGTATACAAACAGTAACCAGTACTACATTACATACGATAAACAAGACAACATTGCATATAAAAAAACAGCACTATATAGTGATAATGCAACTCAAACTGATAAAAGCTACTGTATTGATAAAGTTAATTCCGCAAACAATTTACCAAATAGCAATAATATAGATCCTAAGCAGTTTTTTCGGAACAGATACTAATGATCTTTGTGTGTTTCATCAAAATATTCATAGTCTATTATATAAAATGTATGATCTCAATATATTTTTAAGTGAACTAGAAAGTAATCCTCAAGTATTGTGCTTTACAGAAACGTTTATCCCAGATGGTTCTGAATCACTTATTGACATTACTAATTACGTTAAAGGTGCTTATTATTCTAGGAAAAATAAAAAAAGGGGCGGTGTAATAATTTTGGTAAAAAAGGGCTTAGAATTTCAAAACCTTACGTGGATCAATGACTATGCAATGAATGTACACTTCGAATGTTGTGGAATTTACATACAGAAAACAAAGAGTGTAATTATTTGTATATATAGGACTCCAGATAGTAATATACATATATTCTTAGATAACTTAGATAAAATACTACAAAAATTAACAACAACTGATAAAAAGTCCTGCCGTAATATAATTATAGTCGGAGATTTTAATATAGATATATTACAAAATACAACTAACTCAAAAAAATTTAAAGATATAATTAACATATATAACATGAAACTTGAATTAAATGAGCCTACACGAATAACTCAATCATCCAAAACATGCATAGATAACATAATTACCAATATAAAAAAGGTTCAATCAAAAGTCATACATACCGGACTATCGGATCATACTGCTCAAATAATAAATACCAGTATAAAAATAAAATTTACAGAAATAACAAAATTTATATACAAGAGAGATTATCATCCAGAAAATATTTTAAAATTTAAACAATGTATCACTAAAATAAGCTTCACAGAAATATATAACTCAAATGATCCTAATTCCGCATACGATATTTTCTTTGAAGAGTTTAAATTATACTATAATCTTTGCTTTCCAATAATTAAAATAAGAGTAAAAAGCAAGAGTAATAGATTCTGGACAACAAAAGGCATAATTATTTCATGTAAAAAGAAAAGAAACCTATATATAAAAATTAGAAAACAAAGAAAAAATACGATACTTTTACGTAATTACAATACATATAATAAGTGCCTAAAAAGAATTATTACATATAGACAAAAACAAGCAAACATAGAATTATTAAAAAAAAATGAAAATAAAACTAAGGGTATATGGGCTTTAATAAAAAATATCACAAACAAAGAAGATACTGAAAAATTTATAGATATTATAGAAGAGGATAAGAAAATAATCACAAAACCACACCAAATAGCAAATATTTTTAATGAAATCTATACAAGTCAAAATTACGATGAACATTTCAATGAATGCACTTACAAGCAGACTGGGTTTAGCAGACCAAACTCATTATTTATGGAACCGGTGGACGAAAAAGAATTATTAAAATATATCCTATTACTAAAAAACAAAAAAAGTACAGGCAATGACGAGATTACAACTCAAATAGTAAAAGAAAGTGCAATGGCAATATTGAAACCTTTAACACACATAGCTAATAAAATGATAGAAACTGGAATATTTCCTGAAAAATTAAAACAAGCCATTGTAAAACCGTTATACAAAAAAGGTAATAAGAAACACATACAGAACTATAGACCCGTAGCGTTACTACCGATATTTTCAAAACTGTTCGAAAAAATAATCTATCAACGCATAATGAATTACCTAGAGAAACATAAATTACTAAATGATGCTCAATGTGGATTTAGAAAGAATCGTTCCACTTCATTAGCAATTTTCAAAATATTAAAGGGGATACTCGATGCAATAAATACAAAAATGCCCGCAACCGCCATACTTTTAGACATGTCAAAAGCTTTTGACTGTGTAAATCACAAAATACTTCTTAAACAATTGGAACACATGGGTATAAGAGGCATATCACTAAAATTAATGGAAACATACTTAACTAAACGAAAACAAGCAACAGAAATATCATACCGCGACATAAATACTAAAACTATTTTGCATACTAGATCTTCATACAGAGAAATAAAAGTCGGAGTACCACAGGGAAGTATCTTAGGGCCATTACTATTCCTAGTGTATATTAACGAATTTCCAAAAATTATAGATGATTTGAGTGTTTTATTTGCAGATGACGCATCTATACTGATAACTGGTAATAGTATGACAAAACAAGAATATGAGTTAAAAATAAATAACACAGTGACTAAGGTAATAGAATGGCTTAAAACACTAAACTTAAAAATTAATCTCGATAAAACTAAGTATTTACAATTCCAATCTTATCAGGCTAAACATAAAAAAATTGATATTAATTACAAAGGAAATACTATAGAAGAAGTTAAAACGTCAATATTTTTAGGCTTACACATAGATAATAATTTAAGTTGGAAACCACATATAGAGAAACTAAATAATAAAATTAGGTCATACTGTTACACACTACAAATATTAATAAATACAACAAACATTGAGACGGCACAGTCGGCATATTATGCAAAAATATACTCTCTATTAAACTATGGCGTTTTATACTGGGGAAACTCGGTAGACTCTTGTACTACATTCATATTACAAAAAAGATGTATTAGAATAATTCATAACCTTCTAAATGAAACTTCTTGCAGACCGACTTTTAAAAAATTTAAATATCTAACTTTAACAGGAATATACATCTATCAAGCAGCTTCATTCATTAAAATTAATAGTACTTATTTTCCTGAAAACAATTCATTAGACTATAAGAAAAGATTGCGTAACAAAAATAACTTGATTTTACCTCAAACTCACAATGATATGTATAAAAGAAATATGTACTATACTTGTATAAAGATATATAATAATTTACCTAGTAACATTAAGAAGTTAGATTTGCCAAATTTTAGGAAATCTCTAAAAAAATTCATTATTGATAATTGTTTTTATGATTTAAAGGAGTACTTTAATTTGGAAAAAAACTAATTATTATTTATTTAATATTCACTTAGTACTTTAAGAATATACTATTGCATGCCTATTTAGGTAAATTGTGTAGTTCCTATACTTTTTAAGACCACAATAATTGTATTACCACAATTATGCAATAAACAATTTGTATTTGTATTTGTCGTTTTATAATAATAATAAATAATAATTTAGCCCTTTTAACGTCCCACTGCTGGGCACGGGCCTCCCCTCAATGCGAGGGGGATTCAGGCCATAATCCACCACGCTGGCCCAGTGCGGGTTGGTGGATTTCACATGTCTAAATACATGCAGGTTTCCTCACGATGTTTTCCGTCACCGCAAGCAAGTGATAATCATATTAAAGTTATGATTCACACATAGATTTCGAAAAATCCAGAGGTGTGAGCCAGGGTTTGAACCCATGACCTTAAGCCCACAAGACGCGTGCTTAACCAATCGGCTACCACTGCTTTTTTGTTTGTAGTTTACAAAATATTTTTAATTTTAGTGTTACCTATATTTTTATGTAACAAGCGTGGCCCGCCTGATGTTAGGCAGTAACCGTAGCCTATAGTTGCTCGCTACACGAAAGGCATCGCTGGCATGTTGCTAATCGGAAGGGGAGTGGAACAGAGAGAGGGAAAGAGAATGGAGAGGTTGGGGGTTCTGCTCTCTCACTCATCGTACGAAACGCAAGTAAAATATAATACGTTACGACGTTCTTTTGTGAGAGGGTGGTACTACCCCGGTCCAACCAGCCCGTAGGTAGGTCGCTCTACCATCTAGAAATATTTAAAACCTTAGTTATTTATTATAAATATAGTTTTTTAGCGAAAAACATACTATTTTATGATATCCGTGTAAAGTTCATAGGAATGATCAAATTTCAATATTAAATTGAAATAATAATGTGGACAGACAGGTTGGGCGGGGAAATAGTGATGGGGTTTGAATTCGGCATTCGGCGAGAGACAGTTCGCCGAATTCGATTTAATAACTGATATTAAAAATGAGAGGTTTGTTATACAGAAAAATATATTATAACATAGAGATACCCGTTCCACCAAGGCATTCTAGATAGCGCACCCCTTTGCTTAATAAATTGTAAAAGACGAATCGCACCAAAAGTATTCCACTTTGCACACCCATTTGGTGCGCAAGTCATAAAATAAACAATGTTTTCTATTCTATTTATTTTAGATCTTAATGCACATAGTATTTTTATTGTTTTCTTTTTTATAAGCTGCAATAAACATAGTTTTGATTTTTATTGTATTAAAGAAACTGCGAAACAATATTTTCAACGATAAGCTAATAAAGACTCTGAATCCCATGTCAGAGGGAGATCGCGGGCCGGGCCAAATAGCGCCCGGACTAAAAAGAAAATAAAAAGAAATAAATGCTCATAGTACAATACATTGAAAAATAAAAATATCGTTAGAAATTTAAAAGAGTCGTAAGTATAAGTGTTTAAATAAGCATAAGTAGCCTGTAACCGTGGTAATAAATTGTTAGTAGGCTCGGCCTCGGTAAAAAAAATTCACAGATTTTTCGGCCTTGGCCTAACACTCGCCGCATCACTAGCAATAAATTCTCGCCGCGGATGCCGCAACAAATTTGTCCATTTTTATCTATTCGCCGTTTCGTTGCTATAAATCAATACGATTAACTTATAAACGGATGTTCCAATGAAATGGCGGTCTAGTCTGCGCGTGGGCTTAGATCATGCACCGAGTGGACGCGGGTTTGATTCCCATGCTTTCGGGAATTGTCTTTTTGTAATTTTTGGTCTGTATACAGACGAGAGACATATAGAAGGAGAGTATTCATTATTTCATTCTCATTACAAATGTGAAAAAATAATAGAATTAAATAAAGTATATGAAAGGAAAACAGATAAAGCGCCTAAGTAGGGTATTTACCACAGAGTAAAGACTAAAGAAAGAGGTGCCCTTGTTAGATATATGTATGAAAAAAAAACGTGGTCATTGTTTTTTCATTTTCATTGTTCTATCTACCGGTAAATAGTTGAACCACTCGCTTCGTTTTATGTCGATGTTAGTACTAGGCCGACCAGTCGGCCGAGTTGCTTAAGGCCAGTCCCCTTAGTAATTGGTCCATGGTATTTACGAATTTATTATGGTTTGGTGGTAAAATACCAAGGCTTGGTCACAAGAGATGCAATGCTCCCGTTGGGAATCCTTTTCGCCACGTTTTTTTGCATAGTGCACAATCCTTTTAGACACAATCCTTACTTCCTAAATTGCCTCTGACTTTAGGGTTGTGTGTAGGCGCTTTTAGGGTAATTTACTCGAGTAAATTACCTTTAATTTACAGTTCACTGACGGTGAACATCGTGGCCGTACGTGAGGAAACCTACCTATCCCTCGGGATTCGGTAATAGCCAGTTCCTGAATACACGGCGACAAGGTTCACCACCTGTCACGTTGGGTTCTGACTATCTGGTGAAACGTGGGCTTTGAGTTGGCTTAATACCTCCACAATGTGGTGGTGTATCGCCAGTCAAGCTTCTGACTACTCCCAAATGGGGATAAAAGTCGTGACGTATATATGTTATATATATGTAAATTACCTTTGACAAGACAGCTCATAGTCACTCGCTAGCGTAAGGTTGGCCCACGTTGTGAAACTTTATGCAATACATTCGTTTTTTTTTCTCTGTGAGTGTTTTAAGTTTTATATTTTTTTAGTTTCATGTGCGCAATATTTATCATAGTCTCTCTCGCAATATTTATCATAGTAATCATATATAGTAATAATAATAATAATAATATCCTGGGACATTTTTTTTACACATGGCTACCTGATCCCAAACTAAGCAGAGCTTGTACTATGGAAACCAGATAACTGATATTACTACATATACTACTTTTTTATTTGTAAATACATACTTAATATACATATACACCCAGACTCGGGACATACAGACATGTTCACGCACACAAATGCATGTCCCGGGTAGGAATCGAACCTACGACCTGCAGCGTGAAAGGCGCCTCCGCGCCAACCACGCTAACGGGCCCGTCATATAGGAAGGAAAGAAATAAGTTTTTAGGGATGCTTTTGTTCTATGCAAGGAATATTAATTTCGTCACATAGTGTAATGACCTTATAAAGTATTAAGTCTAAGTCTAGTATAGTCTAGTCTAGTATTAAGTCTTCCAATCGTCTCATAAAAATATTTAAACATATGTCATACTATTTGGCCAAATTTCATGAAATCGTTGTCATAATCTATGACGAAATGTCATAAAATGAAATTTTAGATTTATAATGCACTGTCTATTACATTGATATATTACACTTGAATATAAATGAATCATTCCTAATAGCAATCATGTTCCGTAGATTAGATCAGTAACACGATACACAATATAAACATGTCTTAATAATATAAAGTATTATTCAAATGTGACGATAAATATTAATGATCCGTGTAATTGCGACACGTCTGTCGCTTTGTCTGAATAGGACTTTATTTATTGCCGCTTCTTATAGTATGGTCAGTGGCCAACCTGGTGTCAGAGTTTGTCAAGCCGCCCAAAGGCCTGACAAGGCTTAACGACTGCGGCCTTGATGACAACAACCGGGACCGACGTTTTACGTGCCTTCCACCCATCTCTGCCTCTGCCTGACTATCTGCCGAATACTCAAAGGCTACTTAAATATTTAAGTCCCACTTAGTAGTTTGAGACGTCGTTATCTGTAATTTTTTGTATGGCGCGTCAAAGTTAAGCAGCTCTCAAATTTAAGTTGCGTACGACTATTCATTAGTGTTTCATAGCTTACATGAATAAAAATATTTTGATATTGATTGTATAGATATCAAGTTTGACGACCAGAATCCGTCGTTTGGTCGCCAAAACACGAAGTCAGAATTGTTCTGCAGACACGTCAAATGCCAATGCTGGTCGCAAAAACCAAATCGTACAACTAATGACGCAGGAATCTCTTTGTCGTGAGATATATTCGGAGAAACCGATCGGGATTGGTCGGGACAATTAACCGTTTTGCTCATACGAAAATGCGTCTCCGAAAATCTTTATTGTCTCCCGTTTTTAATTGATCGAACGCCGTTTTTGTTTGGATAACTATAATAATATAGCGGCTGTAGCCTAGGGGCGAACATGTTAGGCTAGCAATCGGAAGGTTCCAGGTTCGATCCAAGTGCGGCATGCACCAATGGATGAACTTTCATCTATGTGCACAATTTACAGTTCGCTGATGGTGAGGGAAAACATCGTGAGGAAACCTACCTATCCCTCGGGATTAGGTAATAGTCAGTTCCTGTATACACGGCGACAAGGTTCACCACCTGTCACGTTGGGTTCTGACTAGGGTTGCCAACTATTTTTGAGAAAAATAAAGTATCACATCTTTAAGTAGGGCAAAAATAAAGTATTTGGACCAAAAAAAAAGTATTTTTCAAAATTTTATTTATTTCTTATCATATTAGACATATTTTTTGTTTAGAGAATTACTTGTTAACCAGTCGTATTGTTTTTCCCATTCGGATTTATATTTTTGTAAGATATTTGATTTGATTATTTTAGCTTTTTTTGGGGGAGTGATTGGTGTATCACTATCAGAGTTACTCGTCATTTTCAGCAATTGAAATGCGAAAACAAATAAACAAACAAGAACTAGGTATTTTCATACAATTTCGCCGATAGTAACGGTAATAGTCCAGTAATTATCCATACAAGTGTTTCATTTTACGCACCACAGTAATGATTGGAAATAAAGTATTTTTACATACTTTATTTTTATGTAAAAGTATAAAGTATATTGATCAAAAATAAAGTAGGATACTTTATTATAAAGTATTGTTGGCAACCCTAGTTCTGACTATCTGGTGCGAAACGTGGGCTTTGAGTTGGCTTAATACCTCCACAATGTGGTGGTGTATGGCCACTCAAGCCTCTGACTACCCCCGAATGGGGATAAAAGTCGTGACGTTCCTATATGTAAACTATATTTATTTTTGCGGCGATATTTTTGTATTATAAGTAATCATAGATAGTGCAGGAAAACATCGTGAGGAAGGCCCCTAGCCAAGTTGCTTCGTCTACGAGCGTTTCTACTGGCTCGTCCGGGGTAGTACCACCCTCTCACAGATGACCGGCGTAAAGCAGCTATTACAGCTGCGTTTCTTACGATGAGTGAAAGAGCCGGAAGCCCAACACCCTCCCCCCTTTTCCTCCTCCTTCAGGTCAGCAAAGGGCGATAAATGCCTTTAATATTGCAAGCATCTATAGGCTACGGTAACTGCTTAACATCGAGCGGGCCGTACGCTTGTTATGTAATTTTTTTGTAACAATTTATTATTGTTTTTATGATGGCTAGTCTCAATAAACATTTTCTTTCTTTCTTTCTTTTATTTCTTTAGAATGCTTGCAATACCAAAGTCATCGCTCGCTCGTTGGCAACCTGAAGGGGTGTGGAACAGAGGGAAAGAGGGGAGGGGTAATTTTATAATATATCCCCGGAGGCTACAAAACCGTTACAAAATATGATCTCGATAATAAATCGATTCGACCTCGAAGAAATTTCGCGAAAAATCGATATCAGTTAAATAAATCGACATTATTAAAATATGTTTGTACATAATTATGTGGAGCGTAGGACACGCTTCGGGGCTGACCGTTTAAAAAAAAAGTAAAAATTAAAAAAAATATGAGGCAAAGGAACACAGGTATATATGAGCATGAATGATATGTCTTGACGCTTTTTCGGTACCGATAGCAAAAATGATAATGTTCTTTTCTCAAACATGCTTGGTGATTCCATAATTATTTTAATAACCCAAAAAGAAAATATTTAAAAGGTAAGGTGGGTAAGGTTAAGGTAAGGTTCGCTTACGGTGAGGGAAACATCGCGAGGAAACCTACCTATCCCTCGGGATTAGGTAACAGTCAGTTCCTGTATACACGGCGACAAGGTTCACCACCTGTCACGTTGGGTTCTGACTATCTGGTACCTAATACCTCCACAATGTGGTGGTGTATGGCCACTCAAGCCTCTGACTACCCCCGAATGGGGATAAAAGTCGTGACGTTATATTTATTTAAAAGGTAAAACGAAGAAAAACAGTACGACAAAACCAATATGGAAAGAAAACTTCAAAGTTCAGCAACAGTCAAAGTTCAAAAAGAAAAAAAAAATGAAGTTACTTTCAACTATGGTTTTCAAACACAAAGATTCAAGTACTTACTAACTTCCAACTTTCAACTGAAGAGGAGTGGGACAGAGGGAGGGGGAGGGGTGGGCTTCCAGCTCTCTCTCACATCCTACGAAACGCAGCTGTAATAACCTTACGCCGATCTTCTATGAGAGGGTGGTACTACCCCGGTCGAGCCAGCCCGTATATGAGCTGCATTCTTGACTGCAGCTTGGCTCTACCCCCAATAAAATCTTATCCTAGTAATCCTGCTAATTATAAATGCGAAAGTGTGTATGTATGTTTGTTACCACGTATCTCCATAACTACTCAACCGATTTAAATGCAATTTGAAACGTAGATAGTGTAGCTCTGGCATAACACATTGGCTAATCCAATTTCCAAGATGACGAAGCCGCGGGACACAGCTAGTATTTTATAATTAAAAATATATATGTCCGTCTTTCTCTGCTGACGGTACCTACTATCTCAGTTGGAAATTTTTCGAATGCCGCGTCGGTTCGGCGCGATACCATCGGTACCGGCTTCGATCCCGGGCCGCGGAACCGGTCGCTACATCTCTATCTGTACTCTGTAGACACGTTTGTTACCACGTAGCTCGGGAATTGTTGTAACATTTGTGATAACAATTAAACAATCAAACGAACTCCATTATTTGCAAATTGGGTAATAAAATATAATAATAATAATAATAATATCCTGGGACATTTTTGTACACACGGCTACCTGATCCCAAACTAAGCAGAGCTTGTACTATGGAAACCGGATAACTGATATTACTACATATACTACTTTTTTATTTGTAAATACATACTTAATATACATATACACCCAGACTCCGGACATACAGACATGTTCATGCACACAAATGCATGTCCCAGGTAGGAATCGAACCTACGCCCATATAACGTCCCACTCCTGCCCCCCTAGCCAAGAGGCTTCGTCTACAAGCGTTTCTACAAATCGCTACGCTTAAATTTATGGAAATGACAATACAAGTCGATAAATACATCGCGTGACTTATGTCATTTCTATACATGAAGCGTAGCGATTTGTAGAAACGCTTGTAGACAGAGCCACTTGGCTAGGGGGGCTGGGCACGGGCCTCACCTCAATGCGAGGGGGATTCAGGCCATACTCCACCACGCTGGCGCAGTGCGGGTTGGTGGAATAAATATTAATATCGCCGGATATACACACCAACTGTATGGTCCCAAACTAAGCAACGCTTGTACTATGGGTACCGTACAATGGACTGGGGGCGATCCCAGTGACACCCAGACCAGGGCAAATTACGAAAATACCTTTTCCGAAATTTGCATAGGGGAATCGAACCTGCTACCACCCGATGCATTGAGCCGAGTGGCTTATACTCGAATCACTGCGCCAAACGGTCGCCTTACATAATATTAATGTTTTTGAACTAAATAATATATCTCATTTGACATGCTCGTAAATTACGCCTGCGTTACGCGCAGGGGGTAAGCAGAAACACTATAAATGTTTTTTGACACCACAAAATATTCCGTCTCTATTTTATTTCATTTTTTATTACGATACATGACAACTTTGAATAAGTAATGAAATATAATTTCCTTTGCTATTCAGTCAACCTTCTTATCGTATGGTTAGTGACGTTCAAGCCCGAAGGCCTCTGACATGGCTTAACGACTTCTGCCTAGATGACAACAAACGGGACCGACTTTTACGTGCCCTCCGAAGGCAAGGTGGTAGAGTCAAGCTGTAGCCAATTGACTGCAGCTCATAAACGAGCTGGCTCGACCGGGGTACTACCACCCTCTCACAGAAGATCGACGTAAAGCAGCTATTACAGCTGCGTTTCGTTCGATGAGTGAGAGAGCCGTAAGCCCACCCCCCTCCCCCTCCCTCCATCCCACTCCTTCAGGTCGGCAATGTGCGAGCAATGCCTTTGGTATTGTAAGCATCTATAGGCTACGGTAGCAGCTTAATCTGGCAGCGCGCAACGTACAACCAATCCATTGTTTCGGCTGTACATTGCGCGGCGAGTCATTAACATCAGGCGGGCAAAAAAAAAAAGCACGGAGGCGATCATTTCGAATGCCACTAAATGGTCACCCATCTCTGAATAAATGCCAAGCGTTGCTTAACCTGCGATCGTTTACCGATCGGTGATGGCAGCTGGCTATGACCGTTGATCTTTTACTGGCTTTCAAGCACCATCTGTCCACTTAAACAGTCTACAACATGCACATGCCGCGCGAGGCTGCTCACCCACATGCCTCGCGAAGCACGACGTTTGCCTCAGTCGCATGCCGCGCGAGGCAAATGGCGAGGCAACTGACACTCTAGACAGGGAAAGGTATACCCGATCAATCAGTTTGACACGTTTGACATCGTTCTGTCTCACGACTGCCAAACTAGGCGACGCAAATGTGAGTGCTCAGGTGAGGCAGGGCGCGCATTTGCCTCACGTGAGGCAAGTCAAACTTGGCGAGGAATATTTTCCTCGCGCGGCATGTGACACTTCTGGACGTAGCTAACGAATCAGACTAGACCCTATAGTCTCATATAATACATAACTAATCCACCAAGCCAACTAGGAACTCCGATGGAATGCTTCCCCGCCCGTGCACCCGCCACCGCCTGCGGCTTCCCGCCCGCACACCTCCCGCACACCGCCACCGCCTTGTGCGGGTGACGTCACATTTGACAGGTGCCTAGTTGGCTTGGTGGATTAGTTCGAACACAGAGTAAAGACTAAAGAAAGAGGTGCCCTTATTAGATATGTATGAAAAAAACGTGGTCATTGTTTTTTCATTTCCATTGTTCTATCTACCGGTAAATAGTTGAACTACTCGCTTCGTTTTATGTCGATGTTAGTACTAGGCCGACCACTCGGCCGAGTTGCTTAGGGCCAGTCCCCTTAGTAATTGGTCCATGGTTCGAACGCTTGAGGGATTAGCGTAGAGCTTTTAGGCTTCCGGCTCTCTCACTCATCGAACGAAACGCAGCTGTAATAGCTACATTACGCCAATCTTCTGTGAGAGGGTGGTACTACTCTGTCTATAGCTTGGCTGTACAAGTAAACTTTTTTCACCTTTTTTAGGCTATGTAATAAGCCTACATTCAGCTTCGCTGTTTATAGTCTAAGGCTTAGTCGTTATTTATGGCAAGTCGTAACATGTGGCCGAAGCCTTGTCAGTTAAATTAATGGGGTATACACTTAAATCTCTAGTTACTGGCTTTTTATGAGTTAATTTAACTGGCACTTATTTTAACCATATTTTTTTCATTACTTACCGGTTACGTACGTACCATTAGTATCGGTTTGCAAATACACCAATTGCCCCATCCCCCCTCCCCATCCCCCCTCCCCATTCCCCCTCCCCATTCCCCCTCCCCATTCCCCCACTGTATCCACCCCTAGGTATAATGACAATAGTTTCCCCCTACCACTAATAAGCGACTGTAGCCTAGGGATGAATAGGTTGGGCTAGCAATCAAAAGGTCCCAGGTTCGATCCCCGGTGGGGCATGCACCAATGGATGAATTTTCATCTATGTGCATAATTTACAGTTCGCTGACGGTGAGGGAAAACATCGTGAGGAAACCTACCTATCCCTCGGGATTAGGTAATAGTCAGTTCCTGTATACACGGCGACACGGTTCACCACCTGTCACGTTGGGTTCTGACTATCTGGTGAAACGTGGGCTTTGAGTTGGTTAATACCTCCACAATGTGGTGGTGTATGGCCACTCAAGCCTCTGACTACCCCCGAATGGGGATAAAAGTCGTGACGTAACATTTTTTTACCACTAATTTAAACTAGTTGACTTAGCGATTTTTTGGCGATGTGTGACGTCATGTAAGAGCTCATAACCAGCTGCAATCACTGATCGGTAAACGATCGGAGGTTAAGCAACGCTCGGCAAGGTCAGTCAAAGATGGGTGACCATTTAGTATTTGAACTGAGCATCTCCGTGGTTCGGAGGGCACGTCAAAAGTCGGTCCCGCTTGTCATCTAGGCAGCAGTCGTTAAGCCTTGTCAGAGGCCTTCGGGCTTGAACAACTCTGACACCAGGTTGGCCACTAACCATACGATAAGAAAAATAAAATAAAAACCTACCATCACGACCTGTCACGTTGGGTTCTGACTATCTGGTGAAACGTGGGCTTTGAGTTGGTTAATACCTCCACAATGTGGTGGTGTATGGCCACTCAAGCCTCTGACTACCCCCGAATGGGGATAAAAGTCGTGACGTTACATTACACTACATTACATTACATTTGAAGAACCTAGACCCCCCCCAATCCCTCACAGAGCTAAATACTACAAATTACTAACCGAATACACTCTACATGAAATAACCAACTCCACATAGAGAAATTGACTCCAGAAAATGTAAACCAACCCTTATGTATGAACTAATAAGGTTTAAAGTGCGCAAGTCAGGTGAAATAGCTACATTTAGTGGTCAATATGACATCCTATTAATTCAGGTTTTCCGTGGTAGTTAATAGCCGGTTGCACCGTGCTAATCTTAGTTTTAAGAGTCGATTAAAATGAACTTAACACTTGCTTAGGCTCGTTTGAATTAAAGCATCTCAAAGTTGAGATCGATCTTAAGATGCAGTTTAGACGATTAAAGTATGGAAATGAAATGATTTATTATGCTTGAAACGTGGTGTAACAAGAGATCTTAAATTAGAATTAGCTCGGCACATTTCACCATATGAAATGTTATGCAAATAATTATAATAATTCATTAAAAATATACATGCAATTATAAAAACTATAAAATATTGTACTATCATTATTAATTAGGTTAAAATTGCATTAATAATAATTCTATTTCTATAATATATGGAACAGTGGGGCTAATACCGTCACAAAGATGAATTGCAGCAATTCTGCTAAAGCAATTCATTTTTCCAACCCTCCAGCAGAATCCGCTAAATTTCTGTGAAACTGTCACGAATGGCGAAAAATGTGTCACTATTCTACAGAAATTTAGCGCAATTGCTAAAGATTCCTCAGAAAAACAGAAAAATGAATTGCAATGCAATTCATTAGCAATATTGCATAAGGACCGTATTAGGTCCGCAGTACCTTAAGATCGATCTCAACTTTGAGATGCATTTATTAATACGGGCCTTAGTTAAATTAACTTGACAACTTGCAATTCGCCGACGATTTTACGGCAGAAGATAGTAAATAGGTATACAGCCTATACTGTTATTTTTGTCTCCCGCTTTGCACCGGAGGGAAGTGGATAATCTTCTTCCAACTCCTCCTATCCTTTCTTTTGATTAAATTCGTGCGGGTTCCAAGACAACTTAGCTTGCCCCGAGACTCGTCGAGGGTCAAACGGCGTCATCGTTGGACAATCAATCCTAATTTAATCTTCAAATTTTTCTTATCGTATGGTTAGTGGCCAACCAGGTGTCAGAGTTGTTCAAGCCGCCCGAAGGCCTCTGACATGGCTTAACGACTGCTGCCTAGATGACAACAACCGGGACCGACTTTTACCACGGAGACGCTCAGTTCACATGCTACTAAATAGGCACCTATCTCTGACTGACCTTGTCGAGTGTTTAACTTTCGATCGTTTATCTGAGATAGCACCTGACGGCCTGACCTGTCCTGACCTGACCTGTCGTTGACGGGCCTGTTAGCGTGGTTGGCGCGGAGGCGCCTATCACGCTGCAGGTCGTAGGTTCGATTTCTACCCGGGACATGCATTTGTGTGCATGAACATGTCTGTATGTCCCGAGTCTGGGTGTATATGTATATTAAGTATGTATTTACAAATAAAAAAGTAGTATATGTAGTAATATCAGTTATCTGGTTTCCATAGTACAAGCTCTGCTTAGTTTGGGATCAGGTAGCCGTGTGTAAAAAATGTCCCAGGATATTATTATTATTATAGCAGGTATCGAAAGAAAGAATGGGTTAAGATACTTTTTAACTGCAAGTTAAAACTCTGTGTAACAGCCCCGTAACCCGTTTGTAACCCGAGGTCTCCCCCACTCAAGCGATCATATTACAAGCTATTGTTGGTCCCTTAAGACCTAACCTACGTGTCCACTTAAGGCCGAGTAAGCCAATCGAACAGAGAAAAATTCCAGGGGCCCCGAGTCTCTAAACAATAATTATCCTTTGCGTAACCAGACTTTTCATCAGAGTTGCAAAAAAACAGGAAATTTAAAATGAAAACTGTTTAAAACGTGTTTAATTCATTGTTTAAAACATTGATTTAAATCAGAAGGAATAAATCACCGTGTTTAAATCATGTTTTAAATGTTTAAAACATGTTTTAAACACGGTGTTTAAAACAAGGTGATTTTTTCGTAACAACCCTGCTTTTATGGAGGTAGAGCCAAGCTGGCTCTAGGATAATACCACCCTCTCACAGAAGATCGGCGTAAAACAGCAATTACAGCTGCGTTTCGTATGAGTGAGAGAGCCTGAAGCCCAACACCCCCTCCCCTCCCCTCCCTCATTCGCACTCCCCTTCAGGTCGGCAAAGTGCGAGCGATGCCTTTGGTATTGCACGCATCTATAGGCTGCGGTAACTGCTTAACATCAGGCGGGCCGTACGCTTGTTTACCATCTCAGTCCTATAAAAAAAACCACTGGTCTTTCATGAACTCATTATTAATAATAATAATTCAGCCCTTTTAACGTCCCACTCCTGGGCACGGGCCTCCTCTTAATGCGAGGGGGATTCAGGCCATTATCCAACACGCTAGCCACTGGGCTAGCGTGTTGTAGCGCGGGTTGGTGGATTTCACATGTCCTTCGAAAGTTTGTTAAATTTCCTAAGACATGCAGATTTCCTCACGATGTTTTCCTTCACCGTAAGCAAGTGATAATCACATTAAAGTTATGATTCACACATAGATTTCGAAAAATCCACGCGGACGAAATCGCCGGCGCAGTTAATATTATAAATATTGAATGTCGAATATTTCGCATCACGATATCTCAACACTGCTCGCCCGAAAAGGACATAATCGTGATCAAAAGATAGATAGTTAAAGATAGTCAAATAAAATTTTCGGTAAAGATTTGATGATTGTCGAATTGTAAAGGCACTATCAGATTGATTGTTTTGACGCGCGATTATTCCGCGTCGCGGTGGGCCTTCCCCGTCGCTGAGGAATAGGACCAACCGCCCACCAAATTAGGACCAAAATACCACCGGCGGTGCACTGCAGGGTATATCTACACCTTCGGAGAAATGGGGCGTTATGTTTACATAACACCATGGAGGTATTCGAAGTAAGGAGAGTCTGTTTTTTTTAAGTTTCAAATAATGCATATGACACTGTGACGATACTTGACATGATTATGAGAAAAAAGGGCTAAAATGGCCACATAGTAATGCATTTTTCTGAATTTCTAACAGAAACTCTAGCAACTCCGCAAAATTTTCGATAATGGTTACACATTTTACGCCATTTGTGACCATTTTACGAAAATTTTGCGGAACTGCTAAGAATTCTGATAGAAAATCAGAAAATAAATTGCTTTTGCAGAACTGCTGTGTGGCCTTTTTAGCCCCGCTGATGACTTTACTGAAATTTCTTATAGCGACTTTATATTACTCGGAGTAATGTAACGATTCTAAGAATACCTCACAACCTCGTCAAAGTTCGAGCGATGCCTTTGTTGCAAGCATCTATAGGCTACGGTAACTGCTTTATTTGCACAAAAAGTTACTAAAGCCATCTCGCTAGGGATCAGAAAGAGATCACCTGTGGATCGTTACTAAACGCGCGTCACCGCAAGTCGCATCTGAACGCTCCCTAAAATGCTGAATCACTATGACTGGCGATTTAAACATTCTTAATTCCTTTGATTAATGTTATAGACTGATACACCATAGACTAGGTAGATAGAACAGTGATTTTTCTTATATGACGGTGAGGTAAACATCGTGAGGAAACCTACCTATCCCTCGGGATTAGGTAATAGTCAGTTCCTGTATACACGGCGACAAGGTTCACCACCTGTCACGTTGGGTTCTGACTATCTGGTGAAACGTGGGCTTTGAGTTGACTTAATACCTCCACATTGTGGTGGTGTATGACCACTCAAGCCTCTGACTACCCCCGAATGGGGATAAAAGTCGTGACGTTACATTTCATTTTCTTATATTTTGGGTATTCAATAATGAAGTTGTCTACTTCATTCTACTTTACGCCGACCTTCTGCTACATGGTGGTATTACTCCGGTTGTGCCAGCCCATATGAGCTGCAGTCAATTGGCTACACCTTGGATCTACCACCAATATCCCAGTTACACCCAGACTGGAGTAAATTATTATCAATCAATCAAATCAATCAAAATATATATTTGCATAAAACATGGTAAATTAAAGTTGTTGTACATAGTGTGTGCAGCATGCTTTGTCAGGTAAATAATGACATGCAAACATTTAAGAATTAAAAATAATAGGTCCATTGGAAAGTCAATTACATGATCGTTAGGTACAAAATCAATTAAATCAATATTATAATGTCATTTTCATTTCAAAATTTCCATTATTAAATCCATTCTTTTACTGACTATATCATATTATTATTAAAATCGATCCCAGTGAAACCCAGACTGGGGTAAATTAAATTACTTTGATAATTGAGGTGACGGTGAGGGAAAACATCGTGAGGAAACCTACCTATCCCTCGGGATTAGGTAATAGTCAGTTCCTGTATACACGGCGACAAGGTTCACGTTGGGTTCTGACTATCTGGTGAAACGTGGGCTTTGAGTTGGTTAATACCTCCACAATGTGGTGGTATATGGCCACTCAAGCCTCTGACTACCCCCGAATGGGGATAAAAGTCGTGACGTTATATTTATTTTTATTTATTTATAATTGAGGTAATGTATTTTGCTGTTTTATTATTAACTGCTCCACCAAGCCAACTAGGAACTCTGATAGAATGCGGCTGATGACGTCACACTGGACAGGTTCCTATTTGGCTTGGTGGAGCAGTAATATTGTATTAATGCCTGCCCGTTTTATTTTCCTATTGAAAAGAGTAACCATTGAGTTTCTTGCCGGCTCTTCTCAATGGAAGCAACATTACGGACCGGTGGTAACGCTAAAATATTGATGTTAACGATTCATATGTTACCACAAGCTTACATACAAAAATGACTATAACTTTTTTTTTTTTTTTTTTCAGTTATAGGCAAGTACTATTATTATAATTATTATAAAGTTATTTAAATAAGCCCTGCACGGGAGTCGAACCCGTGAATAGGTCACAATTTCATCCAGTGCTATTAATAGTATAGAAAAACAAGTTTCTTACCTATTTCCACATCTGTTGGTATGGCTATTCGTCATGTTACCCTAACCGGCCGATGTCAATGGTCCAATCGCTCGCTCCGATCAGATAATATCATTGTCTGTGCCTACCTTTTCATTGGAATTTATCGTTTTTTGTGCAGCCCTACGTAGGTAGATACGTATAATATTTGAATGTTGGTCGTTTTTTATTCACCTATATTTTTGAAAAGGCGCTTTAAGCCAGCTGCAATCACTGGTCGGTAAACGATCGGAGGTTAAGCAACGCTTGGCTAGGTCAGTCAGAGATGGGTGACCGTTTAGTGGCATTTGAACTGAGCGTCTCCGTGCTTCGGAGGGCATGTAAAAAGTCGGTCCCGGTTGTTATCATCAAGACAGCAGTGGTCTTTAGGTGGCTTGAACAACTCTGACACCAGGTTGGCTATTAAACTCGTAATTTTCCCTGGTCTGGGTGCCACTGGGATCGACCCCAGTCGCCCCAGTAGCCATAGTACAAGCGTTGCTTAGTTTGGGACCATACAGTTGGTGTGCAAGTCTGGCGATATTTATTTATTTATACCAAACAAAGGCATTTCTTGCACGTTGCCGACCTGAAGGGGAGTGGGACAGGGGGGGGAAGGGGGGGTTGGGTTTCCGGCTCTCTCACTCATCGTACACATAAACTAATGCCAAGTGTCCACTGGCAAGTAACTTCCGCAATTTCTTGCAGAAGTCACTTGCCGACGTGTTTCCACTGACTGCAATTTTACACAACCGTGTATATGTGGGACTTGCAGCAAGTTCGGCAAGTCGCAGAAGTCCACTTGCGTGAGTGTTTACACATTGCAAGTCGCTTGCGCAAGTAAACTTGAGCAAGTTTTCTTGCCAGTGGACACACGGCATAATACTATTTTGCGTAATACAGGGCCTGGAATATGATACTCGAATTATATTTACGACTCTACGGCGAGTGGGTGGACAATGGTACCCATTTTAGAATATTAGAGGACATTTGTTTTGCTGGAATATTGCCTGGATTCCTGCCTAGCGTTTGCTATTGAATTTCAGCTGCTGACCTAGTTATAGCTTGTTTATGTCTACCTTATTCGGGATCGGCTTATTATATTTAGAATTACATCGTTTTATAGGAGTCTCTACCAGACTCTATCAGACTCTATCAGCCTCTATCAGACTCTATCAACCTCTATCAGACTCTATCAGCCTCTATCAGACTCTATCAGACTCTATCAGCCTCTATCAGACTCTATCAGACTACCAGACTCTATCAGACTCTATTAGACTCTACCAGACTCTATCAGACTCTATTAGCCTCCATCAGACTCTTTCAGACTCGATCAGACTCTATCAGACTATCAGACTATCCGACTGTACTCGACTCTATCTGACTCTATCAGACTATCAGACTCTCTCTACCCGATTCTACTCAACTTTACCAGACTCTATCAGACTATCCGACTCTATCCGGGTGATATGTCGAGAATAGCCTATGTCACTCAGCGATAGTGTAGCATTCTATCAGTGAAATAATTTATCAGAATCGGATCAGTAGTTCCAGAGATTACCTCTGACAAACACACAAACATTTTTACCTATTCATAATATTAGTATTAGAAAAAAAGATTTTGGTCAGAATAGTTGCTGTGGACATTTTGATAGATAAGTAAGCGAGATACACCCATAGACATTTGTGTTAGTGTGAACGAGATGTATAGAGTATATTATACTGATGGTTCAACGGTCGGCCGCTCGGGTCACTGCATCGAGTGGTCGCAGGTTCGATTCCCGCCAGATGCAAATTTCAGAAACGGCCTTTTCGTAATTTACCCTGGTCTGGGTGTCACTGGGATCGCCCCCAGTCCATTGTACGGTACCCATAGTACAAGCGTTGCTTAGTTTGGGACAGAATTGGGCAAAATTTAATTGCAATTAATTAATTACTAATTGCATGTGGTGTCACAATTAACAATTAATTTTAATTTGTTTGTCAATCGCGAACAAATCACAATTAATTGTTAATTGTGACACCACCTGCAATTTGCAATTAATTAATCGCAATTAAATTTTGCCCTACTCTGGTTTGGGACCATACCGTTGGTGTGTTAGTTTAATATTTAATTATCCAACAAAAACACATAACTATTCATTTCAAACTCGGCCAAAACACGACTTGATACAATGCAATCGATTCGGAACCGATCTATCTATTCGATTCCGAAACGATGAATCGATAATCGTATCGATGTTGTGATCGAGAAGTAACGATTTCAGAAACGTGAGGTACGGTCTTATTGTTTGAGAACTCGATAGGATTGGGTCGGGGTTAAGGGGTCGTTAGTGGGGTCGGGAATTTGATGGGGTACTTAGTACTCGTTTAAATGGTTGACGGATGGTTATGATACTATTCGGTTGAGAAATGTAAGCAAGAAAGGCACGTAACTGTCGAAAAGAGTTTGTCCTTCTAAACGGAGTCCACGGACATAGTACGACTCAGTCGCTCGCGGAAAATGATGTTGAAAACATGACAGTTTTTTTTTTTAATTATAGGACTGCGGTGGCATAAAAGCGTACGGCCCGCCTGACGTTAAGCAGTTACCGTAGCCGTAGCTTACAACACCAAAGGCATTGCTCGCACATTGCCGACCTGAAGGGGAGTGGGATGGAGGGACGGGGTGAGGGGTTGGGCTTCCAGCTCTCTCACTCATCGTACGAAACGCAGCTGAAATAGCTGCTTTACGCCGATCTTCTGTGAGAGGGTGTTACTACCCCGGTCGAGCCAGCCCGTATATGAGCTGCAGTCAATTGGCTACAGCTTGGCTCTACCACCGTGAAAATGCCTATTCATTTTCTGGTGAATACGCATCAAAATGCCTTTAAGTTGATTGTCAAATTGCGAGTGTGATAACAGATGTGTGAATGTCGCTGCATGTAGTGATGCTGAGCACAAGTCCAGTGATTGCAATGTTAGGACTTACCATATCTAATAATAATATAATAATATCCTGGGACATTTTTACACACGGCTACCTGATCCCAAACTAAGCAGAGCTTGTACTATGGAAACCAGATAACTGATATTACTACATATACTACTTTTTTGTTTGTAAATACATACTTAATATACATATACACTCAGACTAGGGACATACAGACATGTTCATGCGCACAAATGCATGTCCCGGGTAGGAATCGAACCTACGATCTGCAGCGTGAAAGGCGCCTCCGCGCCAACCACGCCAACGGGCCCGTCATATCTGTTTAAATAATGCATCAATGGTCTCCAAGCTATCCGTAGTTGGTATTATTTTTTGCTACCGTAGCTTTTTTTGGTAGTATTTGGTAGTTTAACAATGCAAAAAATAACCCTCGTTAGCTGTCACTCAAACAGTTTTATCTATATATCAAATGAATGTATTATAATGAAGACAAAAAAATATGGTTCCGTGGTAGCAAACAAAAATGTATATGTATACAAGTGTCGCTTAATTTGAGACTATACAACGGCCAGCAGGAAGCGATACCAAAAAGAATAGTTTTCTATTAAATTAGTTTTTTATTCAGGCCATAATCCACCACGCTGGCCCAGTGGGTTGGTGGATTTCAAAATTTTAAAAAATAATCATTCAAAACGTTTATTTTGTTTAGGCCTACGGCCCTTATTAGATATATGTATGAAATAAACGTGGTCATTGTTTTTTCATTTTCATTGTTCTATCTACCGGTAAATAGTTGAACTACTCGCTTCGTTTTATGGCGATGTTAGTACTAGGCCGACCACTCGGCCGAGTTGCTTAGGGCCAGTCCCCTTAGTAATTGGTCCATGGTCATTTTACATTTTTTCTTAAATTCTACCGCCGGATCGGAAACGCGACCTCGACCGAGAAGATCCGGCAAGAAACTCAGCGGGCTTGTCTTTTGTTACATTGTTTTTCACATGCCTTCGAAAATTTGTTATATTTTCTAATACATGCATGTTTTCTGACGACGTTTTCCTACACCGGAAGCAAGTGTTAATCATTATTAAAGTTATGATTCGCAATAAGACGATATTATAATTACCTATCTTCTTTTCTTATCGTATGGTTAGTGGCCAACCTAGTGTCAGAGTTGTTCAAGCCGCCCGAAGGCCACTGACAAGGCTTAACGACTGCTGCCTAGATAACAACCGGGACCGACTTTTTACGTGCCCTCCGAAGCAGAGACGCCCAGTTCGAATGCCACTAAATGGTCACCCATCTGTACCTGACCTTGCCAAGCGTTGCTTAACCTCCGATCGTTTACCGATCAGTGATTGCAGCTGGCTATGAGCTGACATGACGTCAAACATCGCCAAAAATCCGCTGAGTCAACATCAATAATTAATTTAATTAAAACCAACTGAAATTTCGACAGACATCCGTCATTTTGCAATGAAAATGTTAACAAATATTTTGACAGGTAACTTTCTCTTGACAAGACGGTGTGGACAAAACGTATAACACTTCGGGAAAGTCGGTTGAGACACTTGACACTTAAATCTGAAAGTTTGGGTGTTATATGGTAGAGTTAGTTAGTTAGTTAATTCGATTCCTACCCGGGACATGCATTTGTGTGCATGAACATGTCTGCATGTCCCGAGTCTGGGTGTATATGTATATTAAGTATGTATTTACAAACAAAAAGTAGTATATGTAGTAATATCAGTTATCTGGTTTCCATAGTACAAGCTCTGCTTAGTTTGGGATCAGGTAGCCGTGTGTAAAAATGTCCCAGGATATTATTTATTTAAAAAGAGCCAAGAATGTATGGAGAAAGCGTGTTGTTACTGCAGCGTCTATATTTTCTTTTAGAGAAAAAAAAACTGTTTTATTCGTCGTGGAGCGAAGCTTACCTCGTATACGAGCTGGCTCTACCGGGGTAGTACCACCCTCTCACAGAAGATCGGCGTTAAGTAGCTGCTTTTCATACGATGACTGAGAGAGCCGGAGACCCTCTCATTCCCTTCCTCTGTACCACACCCCTTCAGGTTGACAACGTGCGAGCGATGCCTTTGGTACAAGCATCTATAGGCTACGGTAATAGCTGAACATCAGCCGTACACTTGTTTCCCGCTTTAGCTATATAAAAAAATAACAGTTTTATATCCGTCCAGTCTCACGGCACGAGACATCTAGCCCCGCCCACGCACAAGCTACTAATTACTGTCTTGTTAAACCACCCACAAATTAATCGGTTATTTTGACTCGCGTCTCAATTGGTTAAAACTGGTTTTAAACACGCTTTTATTAAGTGATATTTATAGACTCTATAGACTATATATTCTATAATATAGAGGGGCCCGTAGAGCTGTGGCGATAATATGTGGATTACAGTGTCATGTTAAAGTGTAGCGTGTCTTGCCTTGCTTATTTCGGAAGGCAGCACACTGGAGCTATTGTTTACCAAAATACATTGTATTAAAATAAGTAAATGGCGATAAAAAAAACAATGTAAAAAGACAAGCCCGCTGAGTTTCTTGCCGGATCTTCTCAGTCGAGGTCGCGTTTCCGATCCGGCGGTAGAATTTAAGGAAAAAATGTACAATGACAATTTGTAAGTGCCCCCGTAGGCCTAAACAAAATAAACGCTTTGACTTTGACTTTACATTGTGCTTCCGTGAGATTTTATGTGCACATGTGAGGTGGTAAAGGTGTCACACAAGCGTACGGCTCGCTTGATGTTAAGCAGTTACCGTAGCCTCTAGATCAGGGGTCGGCAAGTAGTTTTAGGTGGAGTCCGGATACTGTGGGAAAATTTTAACGAGGTCCAGAAAAAAACAACTGATAATAATTAAGTGCTACCTATTTATTGTATGGTTTCAAATATAATTCTGAATTATAAAACACAAGACCTAAAATTAATGTGAGAAACTGCACCGACGGTCTTGAGCCAGTTTTTTTATAGTTGCGTATTCGACGGGCCCGTTAGCGTGGTTGGCGCGGAGGCGCCTTTCGCGCTGCAGGTCGTAGGTTCGATTCCTACCCGGGACATGCATTTGTGTGCGTGAACATGTCTGTATGTCCCGAGTCTGGGTGTATATGTATATTAAGTATGTATTTACAAATAAAAAAGTAGTATATGTAGTAATATCAGTTATCTGGTTTCCATAGTACAAGCTCTGCTTAGTTTTGGGATCAGGTAGCCGTGTGTAACAAAAATGTCCCAGGATATTATTATTATTATTAATTTATACTTGGTATACAATATAATACTTTACAATATTTGGCGGTCCGAGGTTCGACCTTTCGCGGTCCGCAAACGGACCGCGGTCCGCCTGTTGCCGACCGTTGCTCTAGATGCTTGCAATACCAAAGGCATCGCTCGCACGTTAACCTGAAAGGGAATGGAACAGAGGAAGGGGAAGGGGAGTTTGGGCTTCCAGCTCTTTCAGTCATCGTGAGAAACGCAGCTGTAATAGCTACTTTACGCTGATCTTCTGTGAGAGGGTGGTACTACCTCGGTCGAGTCAGCTTGGCTCTATCACCAATAAATGCCCAGATGGATCATCACACGTTACGGGGCCGACGCTGTTGCGCAGAGCGATCCCCACTCCTCACCAGTTTCCCCACGCTTCCCCAGTTTCCCGACTTTCCCCAAACTTCACCAATTTTTTCCACACTTCCCCATTTTTCTCATACTTTCCCAGTTTCCCCACTCTTCCCCAGTTTTCCCACACTTCCCCATTTTGCCCACACTTCCCCACAACGCCCCACATACGCGCCGCGTACGTTACACTAACAAGGCGATTACTTAATGATGATTTGTTTAACAAGAACATAACATGCGTCTCAAATACCGTGAGGTTTAAAAAGGTACAAAAAGGTTCCGGACAAAAAAGGACCAACAAAAAACAAACATGTCCGATATGCCCCAGTGCACATACGACTCTCGGTAGAGTTTTGAAGTTCATAGAGCTGATAATACACCCATAAAATCTTACGACAGAAATATACACTACTCATCAAAAAATCGAATCACCTCTGAAGTTAGGTTTTGTATGAGTTGTATGTTTTTATTTTTTTACATTAAACAAAAAATAATAATAATGCCAGTTGATTGCGGATATTATAAGGTATCGGTTAACGAATATTAATGTTTCAAATTAAAATTAATTTTCTTTACCTATCGTGTTTTGTTCAACAGGTATGTTTTTACCGTCGGAATTTTTCCGTTCGGAATTTCCGCATGGAAGCAGTCATTAGAGCCCGGGGAGGAAATACGAGATACTGAATAAACTTTTTGTAATTTCATTTTTTTTTACGCTTTGTTTTCTAAAATTTTACAAATTATTCTTATAAGGTAAAAACATACGTGTTGAACAAAACACGATAGCAAAAGAAATTTAATTTTAATTTGTAACATTAAAATTCGTTAATCGATACCTTATAATATCCGCAATTAACTGGCATTATTATTATTTTTTGTTTAATGTAAAAAAAAAAACATAAAACTCATTCCAAACCTACCTTCAGGTGTTTCGATTTTTTTGATGAGAAGTGTAGTTTATTGGTAGTAGTCAAGCTGTAGCCAATTGACTGCAGCCCATATGGGCTGGTTCGGGTAGTACCACCCTCTCACCGAAGGTCGGCGTAAAGTAGCTATTATAGCTGCGTTTCGTACGATAAGGGAGCCGGAAGGCCAACCCCCAAACCCCACTACCTACTACAAAGGTATTTTGTACCAAAATTCGTCCAAATCTGTAGAAGTATACTGTCATGACACACTGGGACTGACGGACGGACGGACGGACGGACTGGATGATCTTATAAGGGTTCCTCGTACGGAACCATAAAATACATAAGTGGTGATGGTATTACCAACTCCTATAATATCCACATTCCAAAGAACAATTCAAACAAACTACGTACTAATTTAATTATTTGTTAAACTTTAATTATTATTGTTCGCAATAATATCTTTAACATCTCAATCCAATTTGAACTTAACACATTAGTTTTTATGGTATCAAATCCAATAACCGTGTTTTTATGGTTGCCGCATTGGTTACACTAACCGAATGATTACTGGTTCGTGTTAATAACGGTTATTAGAACCGCCTCTTGTTACTGTGGGTGTGGGTTTGATACCCGGGCTGTAATTATATTTTTTTTAACATCGGATTATGTACGGCGGTAGGTCGTAAAAACGCCAGCCCTTCTAGTTAAGGGGCCATCCATTAATTACGTCACACGTAAAGGGGGAGGGGTCGACGAAATGTGACATTGTGTGACAAGGGGGTGGGAAGGGTCCTAAGTTTTGTGACGTCACATTTTAAAATGTAATATATCATATATCTATGTAATGTATTAAAACCGAAATTTGAATTTTTTACGAAAAATTTAGGGAGCATATTTTGAAAATTTCTGAAAATTATAAAAAAATATGTGACGTCACACAGGGAGGGGGGGGAGTCTCGCAAATGTGACCAGCTGTGACAAGGGGGGGAGGGGTCTAAAAATCATGAAATTCGTGTGACGTAATTAATGGATGGCCCTTAAGTGGCTTCGTCTACATTCGTTTCTACAAATCGCTACGCTTAAATCTAAAGAAATGACATTACATGTCGATAAGTAAATCACGTAACTTATGTCATTTCTATACATTTAAGCGTAGCGATTTGTAGAAACGAATGTAAACGAAGCCACTTGCCTAGGGGGGCAGGTAGGCCGTTAAGCCACGTTCGACTCGGTCTGACCTTGGATGGGTGACCGAAATCTTCTGAAACAAAGTCGCATTTAAATACGGTTGTTGAAAAAAAATACTATTTGTAAGTGCATAGATATACGAACAAAATAAATAATTTGACTTCAATATCATCTGACATCCGTGCTTTAGAGGGCACGTTAAGCTGGCGGTCCCGGATGTCATTCTAACATAATTTTACAGTCGTATAAGTTAGATTATGCATCAAGCATGCCTTTGACTAGGCCTTAGATATACCCCCAAAACCTATCCACGCCCCAAACCCTAGCCACCTTAGACATATAAAAAAATATCCACTTCCGGCCAAAATAACTTCTTAACTTTCTCTTTGATTTAATTATATATCTCTTTTGTTACAGAAATCCAAATGATCAATACTTCAGAAGGCAGAAGATAAAAGCAAAATGGACAACGCAAAAGATCATTATCTCTCTCTTCCCTATAGAATACCCACACTCAACGATAGAGAGGGTACAAGAATGACAATCTTACCACAAAACTACGTCGTTCACGATATGACGAAACGTACAAAAAAAGAAGGACTTACATACTGCTTAATCAGTGTTTTACTAAGTTTCACGTTCGGCTTAGCTCTTGGAGTGATCCTAATGAGTTCAAGCCACGAAAACAAAGTTACTGAAACGAGAACTATAAGAGATATAACCCCAGTCAAACTTAAGACTGAAAGAATCGATTTTTCAGCCGTATCATTCACCGGTGATAAATATAAGAAGGATACGTATATAATGTACCCGAAAGGACTCACTGAAGTCATGAAAAACATTCTCAAAGATAAGAAGAGCGAAAACAAGCCAGCAATAACTATTAACAAGACCTTTATTGCTAGTGACTCGACTGTGTTGTACGATAACATATATTGGGGACCAGAAATTGAGAATGCAATGCCTCAAGGCTACGGGGAGAGCTCAGCAGAGATTTGGGAGCAATATGTAAGCAGTTCCGAAGTTATTAAGATGGAATCTGGTTGCGGGAGAATGCAAAATCGTCTAGTAACCTTCAGTGATGGCGTTCAAGCTTGCGTCCGTTACAGGCAAAACACAGACCAAATCCAAGGAGAAATCTTCAGCTTCTACGTTGGAAGATTACTCAATCTAACCAACCTAGCACCTTCTGTCATTAAAATAGTAGATGTCAAAGATAAGCTTTGGAAAAATGTCGCTAACGATATAGCTAGTGCGCAGTGGAACACAAACAGAGCTGTTGTTATTACACAATATATACCTAGCTTAGAATCGGCGACAATACCCGACATATTCAAACCGACGAACCGACATTTAAACAAGAATGATGTACTCAAAATGTCGTTGAAAGAAAACAGCACTATAGAACTTAAATCATTGCTAAATAAACTACAACCTAACAGTTTAAAAACCAAAGTTGTTGAAGAAAATTTCAGTTTTATAAACATGAAACTCAGTAAGAAGACCGTCAATAAGTTCCTGGAGCTGTCACAATGGTCAGATTTGATTATATTCGATTATCTAACAGCGAATTTGGATAGGATTGTGAATAATCTGTTCAATTACCAGTGGAATGCGAATATTATGGACGGCCCAGCTCACAATTTGGCCAAGAAAATGGACAGCGGGTTACTACTCTTCTTAGATAATGAATCAGGATTATTACACGGTTATCGGTTACTGAAGAAGTATAATACTTATCATAGTTTAATGTTAGATAACTTGTGTGTGTTTAGAAAAAGGACTATAGACTCCTTAACACGGTTGTTTGAAAGTAACACTATTGGTATCTTATTAAGTGAAATGTTTCATAAGAAAAATTCAGTAGTTATTAGGGATATACTGCCGGCGTTGCCTGAAAAAAATGCTAAGATATTACATGAGAGGATAGGGAGAGTATTGAGTCAAGTGGAAAAGTGTGAATTAAGTTTTAGATAGCTTATTTTAAACTTGTACCTTTATATACCGTGTGTTAGGTAAGACCAGGGACGTATTCAAGCCTATGATCATGCTTACACGTAACAAAAACAATATAAAATAAAAGAAAAGAGAAAACTTAACAAAAATCTAAAGAATCGAACACTGAATAGCCTCCTTCAATACGTCCCACGTCTATACTCTCATTTCAGAGCTGAAAACGTTTTAGTCAGGGTGTGATTCTTTAATTTTTACATCAAATAAATAAATATCGCAGACTTAGTGCGATATCGCACGAGGCAACCACGGTTGCGCCACCAGCGGGTGATTCGATAGCCGACACCGAATTTGTTGCGCTACCAAGCGGACACCAGTGATACCCTCCATACAGATCTATACATTTTGTTGGTGGAGCGACTGGTTGCGCTACCACTGGTGTCCTCGTGCGATATAGCATTTAAACACCACTGTATTGTAAAATACGGAGTGTCAAGATTCCATCACTGGCCTTTATTCAATACGCTGGTTGGCTTTAAGCAACCTTAGTGGAGAAATTTACCGCCAAAACTCAATCCAACTGAGAGCTGTCAGTAATGTGTAGTGATGGGATGTTCTCGAGAACATTCTCACCCTCGGAAACTAACTCGTGAGAATTTTCGAAAATTTATCTTCTGAAGCATGTTAAACTTGGCATAAACCTCATTATACAAGCAAGTATGGTGGTTTTAATTGTTTTTAAGATTTAAAGCTAGGATAACGTCACCCAAAATATAAGATTCTCAAATAATCTCACGAGTAAGTTTCCAAGGGTGAGAATGTTCTCGAGAACATCCCATCACTAGATGTGTCAAAATTCAAAATTCGAAGCCAGAATGAAACGGATTATTGCTTTCGTGCTGCTTTCGTAATAGCAGCCCTTCTTCATTTTGACGTGCAATTAGGTACAGTCCCATAAACGCTAGTGTTAGGTATCAGACTGTCAAAATATGACATCTCTCTATTGACATTTTTTGTTCCTCTTTTGGTCACCAGGCCAGATTGTTTAAGGCGCTGTAAGTACACAAAATTGACAACTATTAATGTCACCTTTCTGTAAATAAAACCATTTTGCTTTATTTATTTAAAGAAGTTACTTTTAATTTGGTGAAAAAATAACGCTTAAAAATAATAGCCAGTTCAGCGTATTTATTGAAGGTCAGTAGGTAACAAATTTTCTTATTACTTGCTGATACATTTAATAAAATATCAAATTGCAATGTAATTATTCACTCAATATAATTAATTATTGATACATGAAAGTTTTGAAAGTGATACTTAATTATAGTAATAATATGTTGATACCAAATAATTTTTCTATTATTTATTGTAAAATTATTATTAGTTTTATTGAAAATGTGCCAGTCTATTGCCGGATATAAAAATTACGTATACCTTACCTCTCCCTCTTTATTCATATGAGAGAAAGAGACAAGATTTATATTTTGATACGCTATTTTTATATCCGTCTACCTTTGAAGTGATATTTAATATTTAGTTTAATTATTTGTAAATAAATGCATAAATTCTGTCAAATTATCGTAATGTAACAAATTAATCTTGCCATTTACATTGTAAAATTGTGACTGTTGTTTATTGTATTCCTATTGTAAATCGATTTTTAGTGATTATCTATTTATTGAAATAAATCCCCCAAAACCCCCAAATTTCCCCCCAAATTTATAAAAACTTATAAAGGATTTACACTGACATTACAAATCACTTTTGTTGCTAGAAATACGTTGTAACATGATTGTAAACTACCTTAAAATTTACACAAACTTGGGGATTTGTTCTTAATAATAGTAATAAGTAGTATTGTTTATTTCGTATCACAACATTTTGTATTATTAGTGCAATATCGCACGAGGCAACCATGGTTGCGCTACCAGTGGGTGATTCGATAGCCAACATCGAATTGGTTGCGCTACCAAGCGGACACCAGGTGCGGTACCCTCCATACAGCTCTATACATTTTGTTGGTGGAGCGACTGGTTGCGCTACCACTGGTGTCCTCGTACGATATGGCACTTAGTCTTTATTATTATTATGCTCGACTCACATTTTGTATACAACTAGAGATCTCCACAATTACTATGCCTGTTACATTACGATTAAAGACAAGCTTTAATATTGTAAATAAATGTAAAAATATGTAAATGTATGTAATAAATGAAAAAATTTCAAACTATATTTTGTTTTTTTTTTTCACCTATAAAGGTTGGTTCCCACGATGCCAGTCAACCCACTGACTCGAAATTTTAGTGCTAGTCACTGACTAGGTAGACGTGATCTTGTCAGTTTGGTGTCTATAATAGACATTACCGGCTATTGGAGACACTCAATAACCAACTAGCAGAGCCAAGCTGTAGTTCATACAGGCTGGCTTGACAGGTGTAGTACCACCCTCTCACAAAACATCGGCGTAAAGTAGCTATTTTAGCTGCGTTTCATAACATGAGTGAGAGAGCCGGAAATAATATCCTGGGACATTCTTTTACACACGGCTACCTGATCCCAAACTAAGCAGAGCTTGTACTATGGAAACCAGATAACTGATATTACTACATATAGTACTTTTTGTTTGTAAATACATACTTAAATATACATATACACCCAGACTCGGGACATACAGACATGTTCATGCATGCATGTCCCGGGTGGGAATCGACCCTAGCAGTGTGATAGGCGGAATCTTACCAACCACGCCAACGGGCTCATCCAAACCCTCTTCCCTTGCCCTCCCTCAGGCCCGAAAATAAAACGATTGCAGTCAACTGGACTGAGTTACTAACGAAGTCAGCACTGAACTAGGTTTAAACCTTAGATCTGGGGGCTTACCACCACCTCTTATAGCAGTTTTGTTTTAACGTTTCAGCGACTTTTTGTGCAATGACGTTTCTTATTGTCATGACAGTAAGGTACGTCATTGCACAAAAAGTCGTTGAAACGTTAAAACGTTCCTGCAATTGAAATGGTACACCCCCTGTAGGGCCATAACACACCGGGACGCCAGGCGATGTCGCCAGTCGGTCGCCAGGTATACATCCCATACATTTCAATACGAATAGTTGGCTACGGTGGCTGGCGACGTCGCCATGGCTACTCAGTGCGTTATGGCCCTTAAGTTAAAACACTGTCCCATGCCCTGCAAGAAGTCCCTTGTTATGCGACTAGGCCCCACTCTGATAGGTGACTCCTGTAAGCCAGGATCGACAGTGTCCAACGATGACGCTGTTTGACCTTCGAGTCCCGGGGATATTTAATAAAAAAAAGAATACAGCTATCATAGCTGAGTTTCCCCCTCCCCTTCCCATCCCTCCTTCCCACTCCCCTTCAGGTCGGCAAAGTGCGAGCAATGCTTTTGGTATTGCAAGCATCTATAGGCTACGGTAACTGCTAAACATCAGGCGCGCCGTACGTTTGTTTGCCACCGCAGTCCTATAAAAACAATTGGAGTTGGAAGAAGATTATCCACTTCCCTCCCTTGTAAAGGGGGAGATAAAAATCACAGTGTAGGCTGATAGCCACAGAAATAAGACAGTTACACAGAGTAAAGACTAAAGAAAGAGGTGTCCTTATTAGATATATGTATGAAAAAAAACGTGGTCATTGTTTTTTCATTTTCATTGTTCTATCTACCGGTAAATAGTTGAACTACTCGCTTCGGTTTATGTCGATGTTAGTACTAGGCCGACCACTCGGCCTAGTTGCTTAGGGCCAGTCCCCTTAGTAATTTGTCCATGGACTGTTACAACTGATGGAAGACCAGGGCCCCTAGCCAAGTTGCAAACAATTTGTTTCTATTCTCTTTCTCCAATTGCGAACGCCTTAGGAACATACCCATACTACGTGTGACCCATTTTTTTAATATTTTTTTTTAAATCGTTAAACCTGTGCACCCATATCCCGTACTGCGTACCCGTATATCCCGGATCTCGTTTTCCGAATCCCGGACCCGAATCCTGGATCCGATTCCCGGACCCGAATTCCGGATCCGATTCCCGGACCCGAATCCCGGACCCGAATCCCGGAAATCCCGTATCCCGGATCCTATTTACCGGACCCGAATCCTGGACCCGAATCCCGGACCCGAATCCCGGACCCGAATCCCGGGCCCGAATCCCGGACCCGAATCCCGGACCCGAATCCCGGACCCTAATCCCGGACCCGAATCCCGGACCCGAATCCCGGAGCCAAATCCCGGATCCGATTCCCGGACCCGAATCCCGGACCCGAATCCCGGACCCGAATCCCGGAGCCAAATCCCGGATCCGATTCCCGGACCCGAATCCCGGACCCGAATCCCGGAGCCAAATCCCGGATCCGATTCCCGGACCCGAATCCCGGACCCGAATCCCGGAAATCCCGTATCCCGGACCCGAATCCCGGACCCGAATCCCGGACCCGAATCCCGGACCCGAATCCCGGACCCGAATCCCGGTCCCGAATCCCGGACCCGAATCCCGGACCCGAATCCCGGAGCCAAATCCCGGATCCGATTCCCGGACCCGAATCCGGGAAATCCCGTATCCCGGATCCTGTTTCCCGGACCCCGTTTCCCGGATCCTATTTATCGGACCCGAATCCCGGACCCGAATCCCGGACCCGAATTCCGGAAATCCCGTATCCTGGATCTTGTGTCCCGCATCCTGTCCAGTCTTCCCCTGCCCCTGTGACCAAGCGTGATATTTTAAACCCTCCCCCCATAAACGGGTTACGTAGTATGGGTACGTTCTTTAAGCGTAAGACCACGTGATTTAACGATGAAATTAGACATTCCCATACATTTTTTTAGTTTTCTATCAGCGTTAACGATTGTAGAATGTCAACTTGGCTACAGGCCCAGTTGTAAAGCACCACAGAAATAACGACAAGGCAAAAAATAAGGTCCCAAACTAAGCAACGCTTGTACTATGGGTACCGTACAATGGACTGGGGGTGATTCCAGTGACACCCAGACCAGGGCAAATTACGGAAAGATCGACTGAACCACGTTATTAGCAAAAATTTAAATATATACAAAATAAATATGTATTTTGACCGGCCCGTTAGCGTGGTCGGTAAGATTCCGGCTATCACGCTGCAGGTCGTAGGTTCGATTCCTACCCGGGACATGCATTTGTGTGCATCAACATGTCTGTATGTCCCGAGTCTGGGTGTATATGTATATTAAGTATGTATTTACGAACAAAATGTAGTATATGTAGTAATATCAGTTATCTGGTTTCCATAGTACAAGCTCTGCTTAGTTTGGGATCAGGTAGCCGTGTGTAAAAGAATGTCCCAGGATATTTTTTTATATAACTAAGGGGGCAAACAAGCGTACGACTCGCCTGATTAAGCAGTTTCTGTAGCCTATAGATGTTTGCAACACGAAAGGCATTGCCGTTGCCGACCTGAAAGTAATGGGACAGAGGGTCGCTTGGACTTCTGGCTCTCTTAACTCAAGTAACTACTTTACGCCGATCTTCTGTAAGAGAGCGGTACTACCCCGGTCGAGCCAGCCAGTATAATATGAACCGCAGATTTTTTATTTTTTAAGACTGCTGTGGCTAAAAAGCGTACGGACCGCCTGATGTTAAGCAGTTACCGTAGCCTATAGATGCTTGCAATACCAAAGGCATTGCTCGCACATTGCTGACCTGAAGGGGAGTGGAGCGGAGGGAGGGGTAGGGGGGAATTTGGGCTTTCGGCTCTCTCACTCATCGTACGAAACACAGCTGTAATAGCTGCTTTACGCCGATCTTCTGTGAGAGGGTGGTACCCCGTCGAGCTAACCCGTATATGAGCCGCAGTAAAACTCTTAAACCATTAAAAATAAATAACTCTACTTGCCCTTTCTGATACGGTAACGAGTTACGGGGTGACATACAAACATACACGTTCGCGATAAGGTTTTGTAGTTATGCGCGGAAAGACATTCATAATAACCTTTTACAACATGCTCTTAAACCCAGGCGAAGCGGACCGTCCGACGATTATTATAAAATGCGGTCAAGCGTGACTCGTCCAAATAAATGGGTTCCGTATACAACGTATTTTTTTATACCCCAAAAAAATGTGGTAGAACCAAGCTGAGCTAATATACGGGCTGGCTTGACGGCATCTGTAAGTTACGGTAACTGCTTAGCATCAGGCGGGCCGTACGCTTGTTTACCACCTCAGTGCTGTAAAAAAACCGGGGTACTATCACAGAAAATCGGCGTGAAGCAGCTATTACAGCTGCGTTTCGTACGATGAGTGAGAGAGCCGAAAGCCCAATCCCCCTTCCCCTCCCTCCTTCCACTCCCCTTCAGGTCGGCAACGTCCGAGCAATGCCTTTGGTATTGCAAGCATCTATAGGCTACGGTAACTGCTTAACAACAGGCGGGCCGTACGCTTTTTTGCCACCGCAGTCCTATAAAAAAAAGGAGACACGTGACTGTCCGAAATAGTTTGTCCTACTAAACAGAGACCATAGACACAGTACTTAGTGGAAATAATTTGGAAAATACTTGGTTATACGCAAGAGATGACTGTATGAAAGTATCTAAAAAAGTGGTTTTTAGAGTTCCGTACCCAAAGGGCGCCAATGGGAACCTATTACTAAGCCTACGCTGTCCGTCCGTCTGTCTGTCTGTCTGTCTGTCTGTCAGCGGGCTGTATCTTACGAACCGTAATAGCTAGAGACTTGAAATTTTCATAGAATGTGTATTTCTGTTGCCGCTGCAACAACAAATACTAAAAATCAAATAAAATTTAAAAATAAAGGGGACATACATACACGAAGTTTAATATTTTTGACGTTTTTATTCTACGGTGGTACGGAACCCTTTATGTGCGAGTCCAACAAGCACTTGGCCGGTTTTTCAATTGTTAAAATGGTTGAAAAATGTATACAATGTATATTTTTCTATTGAAAAGAGTAACCATTGAGTTACTTGCCGGCTCTTCTCAATGGAAGCAACATTACGGACCGGTGGTAACGCTAAAATATTGATGTTAACGATTCATAAGTACTACCTCTAGCTTACATGAATTTTTTTTTTTTTTTAAAGGAAATTTAAAAACTAAAACCCGACTACTGAAAAATCGCGCTCTAAAATGTATGAAACAAGACAATATTCTTATCTGGAGGATAGCCGTGGTCCGTGGTCATATGCCATTTTGCCCTAAAATACCACGGACCACGGCTATCCTCCAGATAAGAATATTTTCTTGTTTCATACTTTTTAGAGCGCGATTTTTCAGTAGTCGGGTTTTAGTTTTTAAACTTACTTTTTATTTAATTATTTTGGAGTTATAGGTAACAATATATATATTTTTGAAATGTGCTTATCATGCCCTTTCATTTGATATCCCACACGGTTTTATCAAAAAATGTTTTTTTTTTATTTCATGACATTATGTCCTCTAGAGGGCGTCATATGCAATTTTATGTAACGTCACATAGCCTATAACCAGCGCGCCATTAAGCCGCTTCTAACGATACCTCATTGTTCTTATTACGACAAGTAGTTTGGAAGTTAGGCGGGAACAGATGCACATACATACATATATACATACATACATACCGGTCAAAATCATAACCCTCCGCCGTAGTCGGGTAAAAATACCCTTGAAGCGCAGGGCAAATTACGAAAAACCCGAACTGCCCCGACAATGAACCTAGCTGCCTACGCTCGAACCTAACCCGAGAGGTCATCAATCAGTCAGTATATCGGATAGTTTTATCATCGCACCCACGGAACCCCAACCCCTCCCCCCTCCCCCCTCTAGGACACCGGCTAATGGTGGTTGCATTAACTGAAAAACGACGAGTGACATGAATCATTCCCGCTATCTGGTCCTTAAACCTTTTGATAAGGATGTACGTATTGTCATAGAGTAGAAATATACAGAGGTGACAGACGGTTTATCCTTGTGTTAGTGGCTTCAGAGACATGTTAAGATTTTTATGTGAATAAGATGGCAAACAACCTGTCACGTTGGGTTCTGACTATCTGGTGAAACGTGGGCTTTGAGTTGGTTAATACCTCCACAATGTGGTGGTGTATGGCCACTCAAGCCTCTGACTACCCCCGAATGGGGATAAAAGTCGTAACGTTACATTTTTTCAAGATGGCAAACAAGCGTACAGCCTGATTTTAAGCAGTTGCCGTAGCTTATAGATGCTTGCTATTGGAAAGGCATCGCACGCATGTTGCTAACCTGAAGGACCTGAAGGGGAGTGGGACAGAGGGGGGGGGGAGGCGGGGATGGCTTTGTCCTCCAGCTCTCTCGTTCATCATACGAAACGCAGCTGAAATATCTACCTTACGCCGATCATCTGTGTCGCCGATCCCCAGTTCTTTATACAATCGTTATTGTACAAACGTTCCTTAGTTTGGAACCATACAGTTGGTATATTAGTCTGGCGATATTAATTTATATTGGAGACTATAGGCACAAAACTTATCAACAAAATTGACCTGTCTACATAAACCTAATCTTTGCTTAAGCTAACTTGAGCCGGGAGGTCCCCGTGTGACACGTCTGTCGTATGTACCGATTGCTTAGTTAAGTGCCACTGCGCATCTATATATACCTTAATAAATATCAGACGTACGGTGGTACCACCCTCCCACAGAAGTTCGGCGTAAAGCAGCTATTACAGCTGCGTTTCGTACGATGAGTAAGCGAGCCGGAAGCCCAACCTCTCTCTCTCCATCCCCTTCTGGTCGGCAATGTGCGAGTAATGCCTTTGGTATTGCAAGCGTCTATAGGCTACGGTAATTGCTTAAAATCTTATTAGCAGACTCGGAGCCAACTTATGATCAGATATGCAATTTGAAACTATGGGTCAGTTTTTCGTCTTGAGTGATTGAGTCAGCCGGCTTAGCAGACTCGATGCCCTGGTCTAAGGTCAACAACCGTTCAAAACAAATAATTCAATATAACGTATGTCCATTAATCAAACACTATAATGTTTATTGAAATAAAATTCGCCATTTTGAATTAAATAAATTGATTATAAATCTCTTGCTAAAACACACATGTATATTATTATATTTACACTTTTACGACTTTGACGACCGCTTGCGCAGTGGTTCAAGCGTTGGCCGCTCAGCTCACTGCATCGGTTGGTTGCAGGTTCGATTCCCGCCAAAGGCAAATTCTGGAAACGGCTTTTTCGTAATTTGCCCTGGTCTGGGTGTCACTGGGATCGCCCCCAGTCCATTGTACGGTACCCACAGTACAAGCTTTGCTTAGTTTGGGACCATACAGTTGGTGTGTAAGTTTGGCGACATTACTAGCTCAGAACTGTGGCTTTGCTTGACTTTATCACGATGAATCATAATCTTTTAGCGTTATTTACTCAAACAGAGATGCCTAAAAGTGGGATTGTCAAAGATATTACCAAGAAAGGAAGAGCCATGTGTCTGTATTTTTAATTTAAAAAAAACCGACTTCAAAAAAACCTGGATCACTAAAAAGCCTGAAATAATATTTCTATTACCACCTCTGCCTACCCCTTTGGGAAAACCAGACGTGATGGTGTGTTATCGAGTATTTGCGGTCGGTGCCAATCTATCTTCTTACTTTTATAGTAGGTATACTTGGCATATCAAGATTGGCACCGACTCCAAATACTCGATAACACACCATCACGTCTGGTTTTCCCAAAGGGGTAGGCAGAGGTGGTAATAGAAATATTATTTCAGGCTTTTTAGTGATCTAGGTTTTTTTGAAGTCGGTTTTTTTATTTTTATAAAAATAATTTTATTTCACGATTTTTAGTGGAGCCATACCAATAAACATTTTGGCATATTGAACTGTATGAAGTAAGCCCAAACACCAGGTAATCGCTGTAAATCGTTGAGGAGTTCCCTCGACTGTCTTTTGACTCCATCATCAGACCCCTAATGGCAGTCACAACCCATCTAGGTGTAAAGTTCTCATCAATACTAATTAATCAAGCCCAAACACAAGGTAGCTACTGTAAAACGTTGAGGAGTTCCCTTGACTGTCCCTCGTCTTCATCATCAGTCCCCTAATGACAGTCACAACCCATCTAGACGTAAAGTTCTCATCAATACTAATTAATCAAGCCCAAACACAAGGTAGCTACTGTAAAACGTTGAGGAGTTCCCTTGACTGTCCTTCGTCTTCATCATCAGATCCCTAATGACAGTCACAACCCATCTAGGTGTTAAGCTCTCATCAATAGAAATGAATTAAGTCCAAACACAAGGTAGCTACTGTAAAACGTTGAGGAGTTCCCTTGACTGTCCTTCGTCTTCATCATCAGATCCCTAATGACAGTCACAACCCATCTAGGTGTAAAGCTCTCATCAATAGAAATGAATTAAGTCCAAACACAAGGTAGCTACTGTAAAACGTTGAGGAGTTCCCTTGACTGTCCTTCGTCTTCATCATCAGACCCATAATGACAGTCACAACCCATCTAGGTGTAAAGTTCTCATCAATACAAATTAATCAAGCCCAAACACCAGGTAATTGCTGTAAATCGTTGAGGAGTTCCCTCGACTGTCTTTCGGCTCCATCATCAGATCGACTCCAGATCTTCATAAAATAGTAGTGCTTTAAAATACTTAATGAAAAAAATTACAAACGCACTAGTCGCCCCTACGATTTTCGAAGATTCCCCTCGATTTCTCTGGGATGCCATCATCAGATCCTGGTTTCCTTATCATGGTACCACTGCTGGAATATCTCCTTTCCAACAAAAAAAGAATCATCAAAATCGGTTCATAAACGACGGAGTTATACGCGAACACACATAAAAAAAAAAAATATATATATATACGGTCGAATTGAGAAACCTCCTCCTTTTTTTTTGAAGTCGGTTTAAAAATGGGCTTGCTCTTGACCTCAATCAAGCCGCAAATAGTATGTCCTCCTGAACGAAGTCCATGGACATAGTACGACTCATTCGTTCGCGGGAAACAACGTTGAAAACTTCGGTATTGCTAATACAGCAATACGCCTTCTTAAGTTGTTTGTCGAATTGCGAGTGTCATAACAGATGTGTGAGTGTCGCTGCATGTAGTGGTGCTGAGCACAAGTCTAGTGATTGCAATGTTAGGAGGTAACATATCTGCTAAATGGGACCATCAATGGGAAGGTTTTTTATTTAGTAGATCCTGCAGTAATAAATTAACATATACACTCACGTCTGCTCATTGATTTTGACAATAAATTAAACAAAATTATCGCATTTAAATAATTTGGCAGTTATCCGACACACTTCTAAATAAATGACGACGATATAATAAGTTACATCGGATTAGGTTCAGACTAACATACTCGTTAGTATACTTAGTACTACCAACCAAGCTAACTAGGCACTCGGGTATAGATATCAAATGATAATAAGTCAATAGCTACGTCCAGATGTGTCACATGCCGCGCGAGGCAAATTGCCTCACGAAGTTTGACTTGCCTCGCGCGAGGCAAATGCGCGTCCTGCCTCATCTGAGCGCTGTCATTTGCCTCGCCTAGTTTGGCATAGTCATCAGACAGAACGATGTCAAACGTGTCAAACTGATTGCTCGGCTATACCTTTCTCTGTCTAGAGTGTCAGTTGCCTCGCCATTTGCCTCGCGCGGCATGCGACTGAGGCAAACGTCGTGCTTCGCGAAGCATGTGGGTGAGCAGCCTCGCGCGGCATGTGTATGTTGTAGACACGTCTAATGGCGGCGTCTTCATCAGGCGCATGCCTCGCGCGAGCACTCACTTTTGACGTCGGAACGCATAGACGTAATGTCAAAATATGAGTGCTCGGGTGAGGCATGCGCGCCATATGGACACATCTAATGATTCCGCGGTCCGTCCACCACGTAGTGAGCCTGGGCCAATGCCGGCACTCCTGTGGCAGCAGCTCCCACTACGTGGTGGAAGGACCGCGGAATCATTGACTTATTATCATTAGATGTTTATACCCGAGTGTCTAGTTGGCTTGGTAGATTAGTATACTGTTATACAAGGTGTTGGGTTAGAAGTGACGTATTTAAGCTCATGATAATTCACGCTTACATGTAACTAAAAAAATATAATTAAGTAAATAAAACATAACGTCACGACTTTTATCCCCATTCGGGGGTAGTCAGAGGCTTGAGTGGCCATACACCACCACATTGTTGAGGTATTAACCAACTCAAAGCCCACGTTTCACCAGATAGTCAGAACCCAACGTGACAGGTGGTGAACCTTGTCGCCGTGTATACAGGAACTGACTATTACCTAATCCCGAGGGATAGGTAGGTTTCCTCACGATGTTTTCCCTCACCGTCAGCGTACTGTAAATTATGCACATAGATGAAAATTCATCCATTGGTGCATGCCCCACCGGGGATCGAACCTGGGACCTTGTGATTGCTAGCCCAACCTGTTCACCCCTAGGCCACAGTCGCTCAGTCGGGGATAAAAGTCGTATATATATATATATAAATAAAACATTAATACATGAGAGAGTATTAACAAAAATATTGCAAAAAGTTTCTCAAAAGTTTCTCACAATCTAATAATATTATAATACTAGCTGTGCCCGCGACTCCGTCCGCGTCCAGTCGGTGAAGCCCTTAAATATAATTTTGTCTATCGTCTAAACTGTATTACGACAGTCTGCATCAGTCTGAGTTCGTCTGTCCGTGGCTGTCTATCTGTACCAGTCTATACCAGTAAGGTGGTAGAGTCTGACCAGTAAGGTGGAGATCGGCATTAAAGTAGCTAATTTACCTTCGTTTCGTATGATGAGGGAGAGAGCCGGAAGCGCAACCCAGCCACCTCCCCGTCCCCTCCCACTAACCCCACTCCCCTTCAGGTTGGAAACGTGCTACCGATGCCTTTGGTTGCAAGCATCTATTGGGAACGGTAACTGCTTAACAACAGGTGGGCCGTACGCTTGCCTGGCGCCTTAGTTGTATAACAAAAGTTTGACTTTATTTGTCTGTGTGTATCAGTTTAGCTGTAAGTATCTGTCTGTCTGAATCGGTCTGTCTGTAATCTATCGGTAGGTGAGTATCTCTGTCTGTACCAGTCTATCTGTATCCGTCTATCTATATCTGTAGTTACTCACAGTATCACGACTGAGCGGTTGGACTCCAGAGCTCAATGTTTAAGTTTGTACTTGTTTGTGTTTGTTTAGTTTGTCCCTTATTTAAAATGAGTGAGTGCTCCAGACTCACGGCTTAGGTAAGAGTCACTGCGCAACATCGTGCTTAAAAAGTTAGAGTCCGGAGTTTATCGTCTAAGTCAATAGTCAAAGCGTTTATTATGTTTAGGCCTAGGAGGGCACTTACAAGTAGTCATTTTACATGTTTTCCTTAAATTCTAGCGCCGGATCGGAAACGCGACCTCGCCTGAGAAGTTTCTACTTGATACCCACATTGCTAATTCAAAGTTAGCAGGTCCTCCAGATTTATGGTTTAAGCAGGCAGTTACCCAGCAGCAGCATCATCACCCCTGAGGGGTTGGAGTTCAGAGTTCAATGTCTGTGTTTCTATTACTACTTAATTCAAAATCAGCAGGTCCTCTAGACTTACTTCTTAGGTAGGTAGCTTCCCTACGGCATTAGTACTGTGGAGATGAATTCCAGAGTTAACGTCTAAGATTCCGCGTGATACAAAGACCCGCTTAATATTTTTTATACGTAATTAGGAATAAAAAAACTAAATTTCTTGAAGCAAGGAAGATATTAAATTTTGACATGTGGTGCAAGGCAGGTATTGTCTGATTTTAAGTATAGCGACATCTAGTTAAGAAAAACGAAACTTAAGATGGTAGAACGCAGCAATAAAATATTTATTATTATTATTAAAATTAAGATTATGTATTCCAAATAGTGTCGGATCACACACAACGTAGGGCTCCGTAGGGCTCCGCTCTAAATAGACGTATTTCAATAACTAAAACTTATTGTTGGCTAGAATTTCCGTGTGGTCATAAAAATTTACAATCTAATATTTTATAAAAAAATATCCTAGATGTTAAGTTGGACTATTAGTCATATCCATGCCAAATTTCATTGAAATCAATCCACTGGATTCGAAGTTGTGCGTGTTCGAATATTTAGGTAGTTTTTGAATGTTTTGTGGCAACCCTAAACTTTACCGAAAAAAAAAATATGCTAGATGTTAAGTTAGACTATTAGTCATATCCATGCCAAATTTCATTGAAATTAATCCGGTTGATTCAAAGTTGTGCTCTTTCAAACATTTAGAATTTTTAAGTAGTTTTTTGAATTTTCTGTGGCAACCCTAAACATTTTCGAAAAAAAAAGTATCCTAGATGTTAAGTTAGACTATTAGTCATATCCATGCTAAATTTCATTGAAATCCATCCGGTGGATTCGAAGTTGTGCTCTTTCGAAAATCTGAGCAAACATACAAACATACAAACATACAAACATACAAACATACAAACATACAAACATACCCACAGACAAAAATTCTAAAAATGATAAAAATGAATTCTGCTGGTCAATCTAAGTCCCCCCCACTATTTTTTTTCCAAATATTTCGAATGTACAGACGCGACCAATTTTACATTCTTATTATATGTATGTATAGATTGATTTTTTCACATAAAATTAGAAGGTTCTTCGCCGTGACCCCACTTCGTAGAAACTTGTTTCATTCCAAATTTATTACTTATCAATGTAGACATTGTAAAAAATAACATAATATATAGTACGTTTTTTTATACTTGTCCTATTTGGTAAGCAAAGATAGCGTCCAGCGGGGCGATTGCGTAACTTTTTGTCAATGTTTCAATTGGTTTCGTATATAATTGACACAGGATGATCGAAACCAATTGAAACATTGACAAAAAAGTTACGCAATCGCCCCTCTGGACGCCATCTTTGCTTACCAAATAGGACAAGTATAAAAAAACGTACTATAGGTAATATACTGCACTAGTACTTTCCCGTGGCGTCGTTTATTAATACAAAAAAGCGGCTAATAACACACACCAACTGTATTTTATATAAACAACCGTACGGCCCGTTAGATGTTAAGTAGTTACCGTAGCCTATAGATGTTTGTAAATGCATCGCTCGCACGTTGCCGGAAGGGGTGTGGGACAGAGAGAGCCGAAAGACCCCCCCGGTCTTTCGGCTCTCTCACTCGTCGTACGAAACGTAGCTAAAATAGATACTTTACGCCGATCTTTGAGAGGGTGGTACTACCCCGGTCGAGCTTGCCTGTATATCAGCTGCAGTTAAAGGCTATAGTTTGCCTTTATCAACTGTATGGTCCCAAACTAAGCAACGCTTGTACTATGAGTACTATAACTTGCTCTTACTATAGCTTGTACTGAGCAATGGTCTGGGTACGGCTGCGGTCCCAGTGACACCCAGACTGGGGCAGGGCAAACGTTAGCTTGGACCACAGCCCCTCTAGTGGTTGAAGTGGCTGACGTCTACAAGCGTTCCTTCAAATCGCTACGCTTCATGTATGGAAATGACATAAGTCACGTGATCTACATAGCGACTTGTAATGTCATTTCCATACATTGTAAAGTCTATTCTATTCTATTCGATTAGCGTTCATGCCACTTGTCTAGGGGGGCTGGTGTTTAATTCATGACACACAACCAAATAAAAATACTATTATTTTTTATGTTATGCAAATATTTTATTACTAATAATAATATTTATTTTATAATCGTGTAAGAATCCATTTTATTGACTAGGAATAATATATGAAATCTAGACGGGTGACATTTTATATTTGTCGCTTTAGACCATAGCTCTGTCACACCATCACGCCAGCCCCCCTAGACAAGTGGCATGAACGCTAATCGAATAGAATAGAATAGACTTCACAATGTATGGAAATGTCAAACGTCGCTATGTGATCAACAACAAGTTGCTATGTAGATCACGTGACTTATGTCATTTCCATACATGAAGCGTAGCGATTTGAACGAACGCTTGTAGACGTCAGCCACTTGTCTAGCCCTGCAGGATTAAACAAAAGGGTGGGCAGAGGTATACTACAATTCACCTTCATTTTATAATAATAATAATATCCTGGGACATTTTTGTACACACGGCTGCCTGATCCCAAACTAAGCAGAGCTTGTACTATGGAAACCAGATAACTGATATTACTACATATACTACTTTTTTATTTGTAAATACATACTTATTATAAATATACACCCAGACTCCGGACATACAGACATGTTCATGCACACAAATGCATGTCCCGGGTAGGAATCGAACCTACGACCTGCAGCGTGAAAGGCGCCTCCGCGCCAACCACGCTAACGGGTGCTGATGGTATATCAGTCTTAATGTAAGTTATTGCTGGTAGAGCCAAGCTGTAGCCAATTGACTGCAGCTCATATATACGTTGGCTCGACCGGGGTAGTACTATCCTCTAAAGTAGCTATCACAGCTACGTTTCGTACTATATATATATATAACGTCACGACTTTTATCCCCATTCGGGGATAGTCAGAGGCTGGAGTGGCAATACACCACCACATTGTGGAGGTATTAACCAACTCAAAGCCCACGTTTCACCAGATAGTCAGAACCCAACGTGACAGGTGGTGAACCTTGTCGCCGTGTATACAGGAACTGACTATTACCTAATCCCGAGGGATAGGTAGGTTTCGTACTATGAGTTAGAGAACCGGAAGCACAACCCCCTCTCCTCCCTCTGACCCACTCCCCTTCAGGTTGGCAACGTGCAAGCTATTGGTATTGTGAGCATCTATAGGCGGTCCGTGCGCTTGTTTACCGCTTTAGGCCCACCACAGACATGCTACTTTTTGCATCGGCGATTTAGTCGCTTTTAGCATCGGAACAGTCGCTGCGTACGCAGAGAGTCGCCAAATCGCGATGCAGCATCGATACAGTCGCAAAATCGTTGATCGTCGATGCAAAAAGTAGCATGTCTGCGGTGGCCCTTAGTCATATAAAAACAAGGTTCAATTCCCGACTCGAACATTGCTAGTAGGTAGCGCTATATCTAACTTCCATAACAGTAGCTATATTTATTTATGCAAACATTATATGGCCATGGAACTATAAAACGAAACATGAATATTATTATAATGATCTTAATATAACATTATGTTTATATAATAAGCGTATAATTTATGTGTTATATAATAATAACCGATTTCGCTAACTCGAGTTATCGTTTTAAAGTTATTAAAAAGATTATCACTTGCTAGGAAACATCGAATGAAAACCTGCTTTTTATAGCCAAGGCCACACTGGCAGACGGTCCACCTGACGGACCAAGCCGCCCGAAGGCCTCTGACAAGGCTTAACGACTGCTGCCTAGATGACAACAACCGGGACCGACTTTTTAGGTGCTTTTTGAAGCACGGAGACGCTCAGTTCTAATGCCAGTATGGTCACCCATCTCTGACCGACCTTGCGAAGCGTTGATTAATCTCCGATCGTTTGTCGATCCGAAGGGCTAGACAAGTGGCTGACGTCTACAAGCGTTCCTTCAAATCGCTACGCTTCATGTATGAAAATGACATAAGTCACGTGATCTACATAGCAACTTGTTGTTGATCTACATAGCGACGTTTGACATTTCCATACATTGTGAAGTCTATTCTATTCTATTCGATTAGCGTTCATGCTACATGTCTAGCCCTTCAGTGATTGCACCTGGCTATGAGCGCCTATTGCCATAGTGTATATACTGAACATATTGAACCTATGTCCCCTTGTTTCAAAGACGAGCATTTGACCCACTTGACTATAATTTAAGCTGACTTAAACTGACTTAAGATAAATGGCTATATTATGTTTAGTAACATATGACCGCTGCGAGCAGTGTATACATTTATTACTCGGAAACGGTCAAGCGTGAACTTTAAGTTATGGTACGGGTTCCACCACAGAGAAAAGACTAAATAAAGAGGTGCCCTTATTAGATATTTGTATGAAACAAAACGTGGTCATTGTTTTTTCATTTTCATTTTACTATTTACCGGTAAATAGTTATTATTTATAAATGTTTATTTTTCTAGTGGTGGATTAATAAAGAGTTATCTATCTATTTATCTATCTATAGTTGAACTACTCGCTTCGTTTTATGTCGATGTTAGTACTAGGCCGACCACTCGGCCGACTTGCTTAGGGCCAGTCCCCTTAGTAACTGGTCCATGGGTTCCACATACTTTGCTGAGGGGCTAGCCAAGTGTCATGAACGCTAATCGAATAGAATCGAATAGACTTCACTATGTATGGAAATGTCAAACGTCGCTATGTAGATCAACAACAAGTTGCTAGGTAGATCACGTGACTTATGTCATTTCGATACATGAAGCGTAGCGATTTGAACGAACGCTTGTAGACGTCAGCCACTTGTCTAGCCCTTCTGTTATAAACCTGCAGTTTTGGGTTCGAATCCCCGGTGTTAAATGACTTTTGCTAATCCGTAATTCATTACAAAAGTTCGCCCTATATTATATTATGACCTAAGAATAACAGCGAATGGGTGTATAATGCGCAATTCTGCCACCCCTTTTGGGGAAAATAGGATTGATATATGTACCTATTTATTTTTGTGAAATTAAACAAGTTATTGAAAAGCGTTGATGTCTTTTATATGGGTATCACAATTTGACACATTTATGTGATCGCGTTGATGTCTTTTACATAGATATAGAGAGCTGGAAGCCCAACTACTCCCTTCGTTCCCTCCCTTCGTTTCACTCCCCTTCAGGTCGGCAACGTGTGAGCAATGCCTTTGGTATTGCAAGCATCTATAGGCTACGGAACTGATTAACATCAGGCGGGCCGTACGCTTGTTCGCCACCTCAGTCACATAAAAAAATGGATATTACCAATTGACATTTGGTGCAAATCATCGATATAAAAGACATCAACGCAATCACATATTAATGGATATGTGATTGCGTTGAAGTATTTTATATCGATGAAATTTAGCACCAAATGTCAACTGGTAATATCCATTTTTTAATGTTAAAACGTTTCAAAACATTCATTGATATAAAAGACTTCAACGCAATCATATATCCATTAATATGTGATTGCGTTGAAGTCTTTTATATTGAAGAAAGTTTTAAAAACGTTTTTTGTATACCAGTGCATATCCCCAAATATTATAAATATAAGTATGTAATAAGCATTGTACCTGCTGCGACGCTGCGGCTAAGTGATCCCGCTTATTTAACTAACAGATTGTAATTAATCAATATAAGTTATAACTTGATGGATTCGTACTTGGATCAAGTGATTTTGATACTTGAATAGAAATGTGTCTAATTAAAAGTAACAAAGTAAAGTAAAGTAGTTTAAAGGTGGTAGAGCCTAGCTGTAGCCAATTGATTTCCGCTCATATACTGGCTGGCTCGACCGGGTAAGTACCACCCTCTCACAGAAGATCGGCGTAAAGTAGCTTTTATAGCTACATTTCGTACAATGAGCGAGAAAGCCGGAAACCCAACCAACTTCAACTCCCGTTCTCCCACTTCCCTTCGAGTCAGCAAAGTGCGGGCGATTCCTTTGCTATTGAAAACATCTATAGGCTACGGTAACTGCTTAATATTAGGCCGACTGTACGTTTGTTTGGCACCTTATATAATATTATTAAATAATAATAATAAATTTTATTATAAGCCTGTTATAAAAGTTTATCTTTTTAATGCAGTATTTTTTTCGCCCCTTACGGCCGAATACTTAAAGGCTACCTAAATATTTAAGTCCCACTTAGCAGTTTGAGACGTCGTTAACTGACATATTTTGTATGGCATGTCAAAGTTAAACAGCTCTCAAATTTAAGTTGCGTACGCTTATTCGGCCGTTAGTCACATGATCTCAAAAAAATCACGGAATTATTAGTTTTATTATTATTATTAATAATAATTAATAATAATTATTAAATATTAATTAATGTCTTCTAAATGGCTTTGTTGTGTACCTATTGTATCTGCTTAGCTGTTAGGCTTCCTTAAGAACTAAATAAATTAATAATAAACCAAGTATCAAGACGCGTTGAGCGTAGTACATGTCAGTTCAATGAGGCGTACACAATTGGGCTAAACGGAGGGTCGCCGGTTCGGAGAATGCGCCGCACAGACATACACACAACATGAGTGATGTGTACCCACGACATCGATGTTTGTGTATGCTAATATAATATAAATATCACCACACCAACTGAGCCCTGAGTCCGCTAACAATTCATCTTTGCAAAAGCACTGCCCCCTAGACAAGTGGCATGAACGCTAATCGAATAGAATATAATACTTCATAATGTATGGAAATGTCAAACGTCGCTATGTAGATCAACAACAAGTTGCTATGTAGATCACGTGACTTACGTCATTTCCATACATGAAGCGTAGCGATTTGAAGGAACGCTTGTAGACGTCAGCCACCTGTCTAGCCCTTCAGGGGAGGGGGGGGGGAGCTAGGACTCGTATTAATAAATGCATCTCAAAGTTGAGATCCATCTTAAGATGCTTTTTTTGACAGATGTTCCATACATAAATCGTCAAAACTGCATCTTAAGATTTTCGTAAAGAAATTTCAGTAATGTTGGTACACATATTACGATTCGTGACCATTCGTATAATGAGCTGCAGTCAATACTATACCCCTCTGGGACATGAGACGTGTATATTAATGGCATGTAATTAACCCGACTTCTTTTTAATAGCATTTTTGGTCTCTAAAAAAATACATTGCCCTCTGATTTACTAACTCAGCCATTATTAATATGCGATTGTGCATCACAAAAATACTATTTTCGCCACCACAACTCAGCCACGTAGTAATTTTTTAGCATCTATATTTATAACTTAGATTCAAGAAGTAAACCTCTAATTATTTATTTATGACACCATAAAAGTAGAATAACACTCTATGACAAAGTCGACGGAGCCCCGCTTTGCGGGGTTCCTATTACCGAGTTCAGGGACACCAGTAACCTAACACGAAGGGAATGACGGGGGTTTATCATTCCATTCGAACCTAACCCAGCCAAGTCGAATGTCCCGAAGTCCCGAGCTCGCATGAATTGAACGGAGCCCTCTGATTGGTGCAAATACCGGTCGCGCCCGTTTTGATATTTCCTACTTTGACTTGAACGACATTTTTTGAGGAACATGTTGAAGCTTCAAAATGTAAAACTGTTGATGAGTTGTAAAATCGGTGGCTGAGTTAGTAAATTTGATGGCGACTTATAAATCAGGAGGACAAGTGAGAATAATTGGTGTTCTTTATTTGATGTTCTTATTTAGGTGCTGTTGTAAAGAAGACGAACTATTTTATTAGAAGCTTTCTTATTTTTCTGTGGTTTATAATAATATAATAATAATAATTCAGCCCTTTTAACGTCCCACTGCTGGGCACGGGCCTCCCCTCAATGCGAGGGGGATTCAGGCCATAATCCACCACGCTGGCCCAGTGCGGGTTGGTGGATTTCACATGTCTAAAGACATGCAGGTTTCCTCACGATGTTTTCCTTCACCGTAAGCAAGTGATAATCATATTAAAGTTATGATTCACACATAGATTTCGAAAAATCCAGGTGTGTGAGCCAGGGTTTGAACCCATGACCTTAAGCCCGCAAGACGCGTGCTTAACCAATCGGCTACCACTGCTTCTGTGGTTTACTCATGAAAAAATAGAAGTCAATTACCATGGGCAAATAAAAATTCTGCGGCTCGATTTATAATTCCCCTATATGAATACATTTTTGTTAAATCTGATGTTCTATTTTCACATCTACAAAATAGGCCACCGATTTATTTGTTATGGCCACAATTCTTGGAAAGCTTAAACGTTGTCCACCCAATTTAATTTGACACCTAACTCGAGTTGAACTCTTTACAATTTTCTTGAGCAGCATAGGTCTTTATAAATCGGTTGGGCTTATCCAGTTAACAAAGACCCGTCGATTCAGTTCACGCTGTACAATATTTGTAAAGGTGTAGAGATTAAAATAAATTGGCGATCAATGAAATGTGAATCTTTTTGAATTAACTGAATGGTTTGTGTGATCAATATTTTAACAGAGATCTTTGAATTCGGTTAGTTAAAGGCGGTCACACACTTTTTTTCTAAAATTAGGGTTCCTTATAAATGAAAAAACATGAGTAATGTTTGAAATGCATTAGTAAGTTTATTGTTGGTACAGCCAAGCTGTAGCCAATTGATTGCAACTGGTGTTGGCTCAACCGGGGTAGTACCACCCTCTCACAGAAGAATGGCGTAAATTAGCTATTACAGCTGCGTTTCGTACGATAAGTCTCGCGATATTACTCGCATTTTTTTAAATAAATTTATCTTACTAGTGATGTTATGTTATTTATTTGTTAATGCAGAATACAAAATAAACTATGTATATGTTTGTCTAATTTCAATGAAAATGTTTAAAGACTAGGTATTTTTTTATTATTTGATATGTGAACATTTTATATTTGTTGCTCAATCACGTCAAAACGACTAAACCGATTTGAATATGATTTACTGCACTTAATAAAACACCATTCTTTTTACTAAATAGGGTATTTAATATGCTACAACACGATTGTCGTGCGTACCAGAAACTAGTTAAAATACTTATCATCATCATAATTTCAGCCAAAAGACGTCCACTGTTGGACATAGGCCTCCCCCAAGGTGTCCCACAACGCCCGGTCCTGTGCTGCTTGCATCCAGCGGTTTTCCGCGACCTTCGCTAGGTCGTCGGTCCACCTTGTGGGGGACCCACGCTGCGTCTTCCGGTACATGGTCGCCACTCAAGAACCTCTCTGCCCACTATACTTATACGGAACCAAAAATATAAAAAATAATTCACACATGTTACTGGTCCATTTTTTATGAATTTATTTTGGGTCTTGTTAAATAAAAATAAACATATAAAAATGTTATACGGTCTCACAATAATAATTTAATTAACAGTAGGTATACTATTACACGTTACTAGAGGGGGTAAGCAGATATACTTCTTCTTCTTATCGTATGGTTAGTGGCCAACCTCGTGTCAGAGTTGTTCAAGCCGCCCGAAGGCCTCTGACAAGGCTTAACGACTGCTGCCTAGATGATAACAACCGGGACCGATTTTTACATGCCCTCCGAAGTACGGAGACGCTGAGTACAAATGCCACTGAATGGTCACCCATCCCTGACTGACCTTGCCAAGTGTTGCTTAACCTTCGATCGTTTACCGATCAGTGATTGCAGCTGGCTATGAGCGCCTCGAGATATCACTATGATATAGTGATATATTCGAACATAGAGTGGATATTATCCTGGGCACAGGCCTCCCCTCAATGCGAGGGGGATTTGGACCATAGTCCACCACGCTGGCCCAGTGCGGGTTGGTGGATTTCACATGTCTAAAGACATGCAGGTTTCCTCACGATGTTTTCCTTCACCGTAAGCAAGTGATAATCACATTAAGACTGGGCAGGTAGCGAACGAGGCATTTTTGGAGGCTATCTCCTCTTAGACGAGTGGAGTAAAAATTTTGAAAAAAATATCACCGTATTTATTATACCCTCTTCTTTAAAAAACAAGTTTGAAAAATGTGAAAAATGCTCTTTTACTATGTGAAAAAAATTACCAAAATGTAGAAATTTTCAAATTTAAATTTCTATCTTCTTCCAAACGGCTGGGAATTTTTAAATAGTTTTTTCACCAAAAGATGGAGAAAGATAATACCTAAAAAATGTAAGCTTGATTTTGCGATGCAATCGTTTTTCACGTCACAATTCATGATTTTCCAAATATTCGCCAACAAAGTGGGCGGATCCGGTGCGAGGGGCGACGGGCGGCAGTACCGCGATGACTGTGGGACGGGGAGGTTGTGTCACTTTTCTACGCTCCAGTCGCTTCAATTATCGTGTATCTCTTTTTTATAAATAAATACGTAAAAATATTGCAGTGGTTTAGAATATTTTGTAGATAGCTAGCATTTGTTAGATTTTATATTTGTGCGCATTTATACGCCTATGTACCTAAGTAGTTGTGATAAAGAGTTGTAATTTAGAACATAAATTACAATTCTTTGTTATTATATAAAAAAATACAATTGGATACAAATACAATTGCCAAAATAATAAAAAAATTGAATAACATGAAAAAAAAAACCAAAATATAAAACTAGGATTCGATCCTACATACTGTCGCGCGTACACATTGACTCACTGAGCTATTTACATATTACTTGAATCGGCGAAATTATGAACTATATACTTCGTCATGCATTGAAAAATTGACGCCTGCTTCGTAAAGTGGTTTGACGTAGGCTGTTCGGCTCACTGCTTGCGTGGTTGCGGGTTCGATTCCCGCCAAATGAAAATTTTAGAAACTGACTTATGCGTTATTTTTCCTGATCCCAGGATTACGGGGATCGTCTCCAGGCCAGGACTTCAAAAAAGTTTGAAGTCGGTTAAAAATATCACATTAGAAAACATTAAAAAATGCAATATTCCACTTTGATCACCCAGGTGGTCAGAGGTTGTGTTGCAGGTTGTGTTGCAAAAGACTCAACGAGTCTTTTAGGCTTATTATTAGGGCTCGAGCCTTTTTATGAAACCTCGGAGGCTAAAGAACTAATTAGCCCCGAGCCTTCGCGGCGAAGAGGAGGCTCTCGGAAATAAAGCCTTTATTTTGAAGCGCTTTCTAAAGAGGCTTTGAGCCCTTTTTGATTTTAGCCCTTTGTGACCATTCTTGACTATAATTGAATATGCATGACTATTCTCAACAATTGTTGACCAGTATTGACCATCCTTGACTATTTGACCATTATTTACTATTTTGACCATTATTTACTATTTTGACCATTATTTTCTATTTTTGACCATTCTCAACTATTATTGACTACTATTGATCATTTTTGACTATTTTTGACCATTGTTGAGTGTTTTTGACCATTGTTGACTATTTTTTACCATTGTTGACTATTCTCAACTATTGTTGACTACTATTGATCATTTTTGACTATTTTGACCATTATTGACTATTTTTTACCATTATTGACTATTTTTTACCATTCTTGACTATTTTGACTATCGTTGACTGTTTTTGGCCATTTGTGACCAATGTTGACAATTTTTAGCCATTGCTGACTATTGTCAACTATTGTTGACTACTATTGATCATTTTTTACTATTTTGACCATTATTGACTATTGTTGACTGTTTTAGGCCATTTTTGTCAATTTTTGACCAATGTTGACTATTTTTAGCCATTGTTGACCATTCTCAACTATTGTTGACTACTATTGATCATTTTTGACCATTGTTGAGTGTTTTTGACCATTGTTGACTATTTTTTACCATTGTTGACTATTTTTAGCCATTGTTGACCATTCTCAACTATTGTTGACTACTATTGATCATTTTTGACTATTTTTGACCATTGTTGACTTTTTTTGCCATTGTTGACTAATTTTGACCATTTTTTACCATTCTTGACTATTTCGACCATTATTGACTATTTTTGGCCATTGTTGACAGTTTTTGACCATTGTTGACTATTTTGACCATTGTTGACTAGTTTTGACTATTTTTGACTAATATTGACCATTGTTAACCATATTGACTTTTTTTTACCATTGGTGACTATTTTTGACTATTTTGACAATTGTTGACTATTATTGACTATTTTGACCAATATTGACCATTGTTAACCATATTGACTTTTTTTTACCATAGTTGACTATTTTTGGCCATCGTGACCATTCTTGATTATTTTGACTATTTTTGACCAATGTTGACAATTTTTGACTATATTTTACTATTTTTGACGATTGTTGACCATTTTTGGCAAATGTTTACTATTTTTGACCATTGTTGAGTATTTTCGACCATTGTCGAACATTGTTGACTATTTGGGACAATTTTTAACAATTTTTGACGATTTTTGTCAAGTTTTGAAAATTTTTGTTTTTTTTTTAATTTTTTTGAATTTTTTTGACAATTTTTGACAATTTTTTACCATGGTTACCAATGTTGACCATTTTTGACCATTGTTGACAATTTTTGACCAATGTTGACTATTTTGACCATTTTTGGCCTATGTTGACTATTTTTGACCATTGTTGACTATTTTTGACCAATGTTGACTATTTTGACCATTTTTGGCCTATGTTGACTATTTTTGATCATTGTTGACTATTTTTTACTATTCTTAACTATTTTTGACTATTTTCGACTATTGTCATTTTTTGCCAATGTTGACTATTTTTGACTATTCTTGACTATTTTTAACTGTTTTTTATTCTTTTTGACTATTTTTGACTCTTTTTGACTATTTAAGACTATTTTGGTTATTTTTTTGCCAATGTGGACTACTTTTGACCATTGTTGACTATTTTTTAACATTGTTGAATATTGTTGACCAATGTTGACTATTTTTTACCATAGTTGACTATTTTTGGCCATTGTTGACCATTATTGACTATTATTGACCAATGTTGACTATTTTTGACAATTTTTGGCCAATGTTGACTATTTTTGACCATTGTTGACTATTTTTGACCAATGTTGACTATTTTTTGTCCATAGTTGACTATTTTTGGCCATTGTTGACTATTCTTGACTATTTGGAAAAAAAAATACTATTTTTGACCAATGTTGACTATTTTTGACCAATGTTGGCAATTCTTGGGCAATTTTGACCATTTTTGGCCAATGTTGACCATTTTTGGCCAATGATGACAATTTTTATCCATTGTTGACTATTTTTGACCATTTTTGACCACAATTGACCATTCTTGTCTTTTTTTACCATTATTGGCCTGAAATGGTCAAAATTGGCCAAAATTTTTCAATATTGGTCAAAAATAGTCATGAATGGCCAAAATTGCCAACAATGGTCAAAAATAGACAACAATGTTCAAAAATAGTCAACAATGGTCAAAAATAGTCAACATTGGCAAAAAATTGCCAAAAACAGTTGAAAATAATCAAAAAGAGTCAAAGATAGTCAAAAATTGACAAAAATAGTCAAGAATAGTCAAGATTAGTCAAAAAGAGTCAAAAATAGTCAAAAAGATTAAAAAATAGTTAAAAATAGTCAAGAATAGTCAAAAATAGTCAACATTGGCAAAAAATGTCAATAGTCGAAAATAGTCAAAAATATTCAAAAATATTCAGAAATAGTCAAAAATAGTCAAAAATAGTCAAAAATAGTCAAAAATAGTCAAAAATAGTCAAAAATAGTCAAAAATAGTCACAAATAGTCAAAAATAGTCAAAAATAGTCAAAAATAGTTAAGAATAGTCAAAAATAGACAACAATGGTCAAAAATAGTCAACATAGGCCAAAAATGGTCAAAATAGTCAACATTGGTCAAAAATAGTCAACAATGGTCAAAAATGGTCAACATTGGTCAACAATGGTCAAAAACAGTCAACAATGGTCAAAAATAGTCAATAATGGTCAAATACAATCCAGAAAGTTCAGGATAGTCAAAAATAGTCGAGCATGTCAAGAATAGTCAAGAATAGTCAAAAATAGTCAATAATAGTCAAGAATAGTCATGAATAATCAAGAATAGTCAAGAATAGTCAAAAACAGTCAAATACAGTCAAGAAAAGTCAGCATAGTCAAAAAGTCAAGAATAGTCAGAAATACAATAGGCTAGCCAGGAATAGTCAGCTATAAGGCGACTCCTTCTTATACTTGCGAAGACTTGGAAAGCTCACAACAACGGAGCTCCAAAAGAACTCCGAGCCCAAAAAGGGCTCGAGGTTTATTTAAAACTCGAGTCCTTTTTTAGCCTTGAAATATTCGGAGTCGTTTTTCTTCGACGAGCCCCATAGAAAAGCTCGAGCCTCTTTGAGAGGGCTAAAAGAACTCGAGTCTTTTGCAACACTATGTATATGCTGTGGGATTCGCTCGCACTCGTATCGTATCGTAGATAGCTCCCTCAGTTTTCTTTCCTGCGTTATTTGACCTATGTGATCGATATGATAAAGAATAAGTTATTTGATTTAATAAAAAAAAAAAGATCATGCCTACAATAATAAGAAATAATTTAGAAAAAAAAAAACTACGGGATTCGAACCTTCGTCATCGTCATCGTCTTTCGGAATAATATCCAAGACTTTTCTACTGAGCTATTTATGATTAGCACTTCAGGGCGAAATTATGAACTTATTTGCAGTCCTATTACGTTGTGATAATTTGCGGCTTGGCTTGCGTTGAAATAAGAATACAAGCGACGCAATAAACGCGCGATGTCAGAGCTGGCGCGGGGAGCGCGGGGTGCGCGGGGCGCAATGCGTTAGCTCCGCCCATTCAGCCAAAATTTCCAGCTCATGTCCCCACCTTAAAGTAATGATTCGCACATCGATTTCAAAAAATCCGGAGGTGCGAGCCGGGGTGTGAACCCTGGACCTTAAGCCCGAACAATGCGTGCTTATCCAATCGGCTATCACTGCCCTGAGTCGAAATTATACTGGATAATTCAGAAATCGCTAACCCATCTATTAATCAGCCTGGCTAAACGTTGCTTGCCTTGTGAAGTTTAAACTCATAAAATGTTGGAACATTTGTTTCAAAAACAAATTTTCGTAAACATCTTATTAAGTTAAGACGTTCTTTAATGGCTTGGGTTTAAGGTTGAATTTTCCTCAACAATTTGTTTCATAAAAGAAATGGTATTTTTGTAATCCTTTGAAGAATTTCAGTGAAATCTATTGTCAAATTTTAATCCATACTGAATAGGTTTTTTTTCAATTTCAACGCCCTTTGTGATTCGCGAAGGTAACTTTATACTTTGGAGAGTTAAAATAAAATCCTTGTATACGATTATAAGAAATTTAAAACTTCGTTGAAATAAAATGTGTCACCTTTTTGATAGAGCCAGCTGTAGCCTGTAGACTGCAGCTCATATACGGGCTCGACGGAGTAATACCACCCTTTCATAGAAGATCGACGTAAAGTTGCTATTAATAATAATAACCATTTATTTCAGGCAACAATGGCCCATATTATAAATACCTTAAAGACTAACATACATATTATAGCCTAGCCTGTAGCCTAGGGGTGAACAGGTTGGGCTATCAATCAGAAGGTTCCAGGTTCGATCCTCGGTGGGGCATGCACCAATGGATGAATTTTCATATATATATAACGTCACGACTTTTATCCCCATTCGGGGGTAGTCAGAGGCTTGAGTGGCCATACACCACCACATTGTGGAGGTATTAACCAACTCAAAGCCCACGTTTCACCAGATAGTCAGAACCCAACGTGACAGGTGGTGAACCTTGTCGCCGTGTATACAGGAACTGACTATTACCTAATCCCGAGGGATAGGTAGGTTTCCTCACGATGTTTTCCCTCACCGTCAGCGAACTGTAAATTATGCACATAGATGAAAATTCATCCATCGGTGCATGCCCCACCGGGGAATGAATGAATTTGAATGAATTTCCATGAAGTTTCATTATTAAGGGCTCATACTGGTTGGAGGTTCTTATCAATATGTAAGCTATCTCCCATATCTTAATCTGACGCGCTCGAGTAAATCCAGAAAATCCTTCTACGGCTCCCCATCTATTTGTCGTTTAATGTAGCTATGGAATATCTGTCAAAAATAGCATCTCAAGTTCGAACGCAATCTTGAGATCGATTTATTAATACGGGCCTTAGGCTGGTGATATTTAATATTTATTTATTATATTAGTGTTGCCATAGTATACTTAATAAATAATTCATAAGATTCACGCAGCAACACTAATAATAACACTAGTTTGTTGCCGCGTCTCCGCTCGGCTTTTTGTTTTAAGTAGAAATTAGTGAGTGTGACTTCGGCGGGGTTTACACTAGATGTTTGATGACAAATGTCGCACGTCGCGCGTCTACATGTGTAAACATGGCCTTATATCTACAGTATGTTGTTTTTAGGACAAAAATGCTTGCCTGTATTCTCGGACGGGAGAAAATGGAATATAATCATAAGGCCCGCCTGATGTTAAGCAGTTATAAGTAACTGCTTAATATCATGCGGGCCGTAATGCACGCACACTCGCACTATCATGTTTTTATACACGAAGCACCTATTTTACTGGTGGTAACGCCAAGCTGTAGCCAATTGACTGCAGCACATATAATACGGGCTGGCTCGACCGAGGTAGTACAACCCTCTCACAGAAGATCGGCGTAAAGTAGCTATTACAGCTGCGTTATGCAGGATGAGTGAGAGAGCTGGAAGCCCAGTCCCCTTCAGATTGGCAAACTGCGAGCGATGCCTTAGGTATTGCAATCATCTATAGGCTACGGTAACTGCTTAACATCAGGCGGGCCGTACGCTTGTTTACCACCTAAGTAACATAAAAAATAGTAGTGTCACTAAAATAATAGTTGTATTGTTTATACTGTTTTGTTTTTTGTTGTTATACTATACATTGTTAATACTTTCGTAACACCCTGTATACACCGTCACGCATACATCGGGTGGTCTGTTTTTTACAGCATCCATAATCTCATCTCGTTTAGAAATTCCGCTTTACGACCAGAGACAAGAGGGGCTAATAATTCTTTAGTTTATGGCCAGCTAAGTTTGAACTATACCTGTTGTTTTTATCTATGGTTGGAACGGCGGCTTCATTTTGATGTGAATATTAGGATTGACAAGAATGTGATGTGATAAACATGATAAGAATGATGATGATGTATTATTTTAGCAGGTATGATACTATACCACCAAGCCAACTAGGCACTCGGGTATAAATATCAAATGATAATAAGTCAATGATTCCGCGGTCCTTCCACCACGTAGTGGGAGCTACTGCCACAGGAGTGCCGGCATTGGCCCAGGCTCACTATGTGGACGGACCGCGGAATCATTGACTTATTATCATTTGATATTTATTTATTTATGTAGGCCGAACGGCCACAGGCTAGGGGGACTGACAAGGCTTAACGACTGCTGCCTAGATGATAACAGGGACCGACTTTTAATTAATTAATCAATTATTGTGTTATTCCTTTTCTTTAATTTTATGTTTCTTTTCTTTACCGTACTTTCTTTCTTTCTTTTCTTTCTTTCTTTTTTGTTCTTTTCTGTACCAAACAGTTTTTTATTATTTCTTTAAAACCCCCCACAAGACAGGCATTGCCTAGTGTGGGGTGTTTTGCCTGCTCTGTAAATAGTAATGTCTTTTTGGTAATAAATATTATTATTATTATACATAAATTCGGTGCTACAGATCACCTCTACCTACCCCTTCAGGGAAAGGAATCATGATAGTATTTCAAATAGTCAAATTTACTTGAGAAAACTGAAAACGGATTTAATTTTCCAAACGAGCCCGTTGGCGTGGTTGGCGTGATGGCGCCTTTCACGCTGCAGGTCGTAGGTTCGATTCCTACCCGGGACATGCATTTGTGTGCATGAACATGTCTGTATGTCCCGAGTCTGGGTGTATATGTATATACAAATAAAAAGTAGTATATGTAGTAATACGGGCGACTGTAGCCTAGGGGTGAACAGGTTGGGCTAGCAATCACAAGGTCCCAGGTTCGATCCCCGGTGGGGCATGCACCAATGGATGAATTTTCATCTATGTGCATAATTTACAGTACGCTGACGGTGAGGGAAAACATCGTGAGGAAACCTACCTATCCCTCGGGATTAGGTAATAGTCAGTTCCTGTATACACGGCGACAAGGTTCACCACCTGTCACGTTGAGTTCTGACTATCTGGTGAAACGTGGGCTTTGAGTTGGTTAATACCTCCACAATGTGGTGGTGTATGGCCACTCAATCCTCTGACTACCCCCGAATGGGGATAAAAGTCGTGACGTTATATTTTTTATTTTATTTTATGTAGTAATATCATTTATCTTGTTTCCATGGTACGAGCTCTGCTTAGTTTGGGATCAGGTAGCCGTGTGTAAAAAATGTCCCAGGATATATGTATATTATATACTAGCTGTGCCCGCGACTCCGTCCGCGTCCAGTCGGTGAAGCCCTTAAATATAATTTTGTCTATCGTCTAATCTGTATTACGTCAGTCTGCATCAGTCTGAGTTCGTCTGTCCGTGGCTGTCTATCTGTACCAGTCTATACCAGTAAGGTGGTAGAGTCTGACCAGTAAGGTGGAGATCGGCATTCAAGTAGCTAATTTACCTTCGTTTCGTATGATGAGGGAGAGAGCCGGAAGCGCAACCCAGCCACCTCCCTGTCCCCTCCCACTAACCCCACTCCCCTTCAGGTTGGAAACGTGCTACCGAGGCCTTTGGTTGCAAGCATCTATTGGGAACGGTAACTGCTTAACAACAGGTGGGCCGTACGCTTGCCTGGCGCCTTAGTTGTATAACAAAAGTTTGACTTTATTTGTCTGTGTGTATCAGTTTAGCTGTAAGTATCTGTCTGTCTGAATCGGTCTCTCTGTCTGTACCAGTCTATCTGTATCCGTCTATCTATATCTGTAGTTACTCACAGTATCACGACTGAGCGGTTGGACTCCAGAGCTCAATGTTTAAGTTTGTACTTGATACCCATGTTCCTTATTTAAAATGAGTGAGTGCTCCAGACTCACGGCTTAGGTAAGAGTCACTGCGCAACATCGTGCTTAAAAAGTTAGAGTCCGGAGTTTATCGTCTAAGTCAATAGTCAAAGCGTTTATTATGTTTAGGCCTAGGAGGGCACTTACAAGTAGTCATTTTACATGTTTTCCTTAAATTCTAGCGCCGGATCGGAAACGCGACCTCGCCTGAGAAGTTTCTACTTGATACCCACATTGCTAATTCAAAGTTAGTAGGTCCTCCAGATTTATGGTTTAAGCAGGCAGTTACCCAGCAGCATCATTCCTGAGGGGTTGGAGTTCAGAGTTCAATGTCTGTGTTTCTATTACTACTTAATTCAAAATCAGCAGGTCCTCTAGACTTACTTCTTAGGTAGGTAGCTTCCCTACGGCATTAGTACTGTGGAGATGAATTCCAGAGTTAACGTCTAAGATTCCGCGTGATACAAAGACCCGCTTAATATTTTTTATACGTAATTAGGAATAAAAAAACTAAATTTCTTGAAGCAAGGAAGATATTAAATTTTGACATGTGGTGCAAGGCAGGTATTGTCTGATTTTAAGAATAGCGACATCTAGTTAAGAAAAACGAAACTTAAGATGGTAGAACGCAGCAATAAAATATTTATTATTATTATTAAAATTAAGATTATGTATTCCAAATAGTGTCGGATCACACACAACGTAGGGCTCCGTAGGGCTCCGCTCTAAATAGACGTATTTCAATAACTAAAACTTATTGTTGGCTAGAATTTCCGTGTGGTCATAAAAATTTACAATCTAATATTTTATAAAAAAATATCCTAGATGTTAAGTTGGACTATTAGTCATATCCATGCCAAATTTCATTGAAATCAATCCACTGGATTCGAAGTTGTGCGTGTTCGAATATTTAGGTAGTTTTTGAATGTTTTGTGGCAACCCTAAACTTTACCGAAAAAAAAAGTATCCTAGATGTTAAGTTAGACTATTAGTCATATCCATGCTAAATTTCATTGAAATTAATCCGGTGGATTCAAAGTTGTGCTCTTTCAAACATTTAGAATTTTTAAGTAGTTTTTTGAATTTTCTATGGCAACCCTAAACATTTTCGAAAAAAAAAGTATCCTAGATGTTAAGTTAGACTATTAGTTATATCCATGCTAAATTTCATTGAAATCCATCCGGTGGATTCGAAGTTGTGCTCTTTCGAAAATCTGAGCAAACATACAAACATACAAACATACAAACATACAAACATACCCACAGACAAAAATTCTAAAAATGATAAAAATGAATTCTGCTGGTCAATCTAAGTCCCCCCCACTATTTTTTTTCCAAATATTTCGAATGTACAGACGCGACCAATTTTACATTCTTATTATATGTATAGATTAAATTAGTTTCAAAAAATCGGCTTCCACAGGGACCTTCACAGTGATGTCAACTTAATTTTGAAAGGAATAAGATTGGTTTTCGCGTGCAAAGAATTGGTATGAGCGAAATTTGGAAGACCAAAGACAATTAACAAAATTCTTAAAAGAAAAAACATTTCGAATGAAACGTTTCATTAGAGAACGCGACTTTGCCTGTGTTTTATTAATTTTATTATATTCATTGATGTATTATTTCAGCAGTACCTTTTTAGGGTTTCGTACCCAAAGGGTGCCAACGGGACCCTATTACTAAGCCTACGCTGTCCGTCCGTCTGTCAGCGGGCTGTATCTCACGAACCGTAATAGGTAGAGAGTTAAAATTTTCACTGAATGTGTATTTATGTTGCCGCTACAACAGTAAATACTAAAAATAAACCAACATTTAAAATTAAAGGGGGTCTCCATACAAGAAACTTGATATTTTTGTCGATTTTATTCTACGGTGGTATGGAACCCTTTATGTGCGGGTTCGACAAGCACTTGGCCGGTTTTTAATGTTACTAAGGTGATAAACAAGCGTACGGCCCTCCTGATGTCAAGCAGCTACCGTAGCCTATAGATGCTTACAATATCAAAGGCATTGCTCGCATGTTGCCGACCTTTAGGGAAGTGGGATGGAGGGGCTTTGGCTTCCGGGTTTCTCACGCATCTTACGAAACGCAGCTATAATAGCTACTCTATGCCGATATTCTGTGAGAGGATGGTACTACCCCGGTTGAGCTACCCCGTATATGAGCTGCAGTCAATTGGCTACAGCTTGGCGCTACCAACAATAATGTTATGTTATGTTTCCAAGGTGATCCACCAATTTGATTTTAATCAAAATTTGTTCAACAATTTTCGAATTTCGTTTGAACATACAGACAGATTTTTGTATGTTATAAACGGCTGGACCGAGTCCGATGTTTCAAATACCGGCGACTTGTATTAAGGGATTGTTAACATATGTCAAATTGTATGATTTAAACGTGGAGAAGTAGCTTGTTTTTAATTATATGTGGTCATGTGTGGGTTAGGCAAAGAACAGAGCAGATATTATAGGCAACCGCGTTTTTGTAGAATGTAATGTAATGTAACGTCACGACTTTTATCCCCGTTCGGGGGTAGTCAGAGGCTTGAGTGGCCATACACCACCACATTGTGGAGGTATTAACCAACTCAAAGCCCACGTTTCACTAGATAGTCAGAACCCAACGTGACAGGTGGTGAACCTTGTCGCCGTGTATACAGGAACTGACTATTACCTAATCCCGAGGGATAGGTAGGTTTCTTCACGATGTTTTTCCTTCACCGTTAGCGAACCGCGTTTTTAGGGTTCCGTAGCGCATACGAGGAAGGACATAAAAAGTATATTAGGGCATGGTTTGAATAATCCGTACCTAAATGTAGTGACAGTGGGCGGGGCACATAGCCCGAAGAACTGATGGCCGAAGGGGCAGAAAGGTTGTTGAGTGGCGACCACGTACCGGCAGACGCAACGTGGGTAGCACAAGGTGGACCGACGACCTAGTGAAGGTCGCGGGAAACCGCTGGATGCAAGCAGCACAGGATCGGTCGTTGTGGGACACCTTGGGGGAGGTTTATATCATAGTAGAAAGATGGATAGTAGGTTATCTTCATAGAAACGCACCGCGCGCGGCTTGTATGTGTGCGCCATGCGTATCTATGCGTCGCGCACGCACACTCAAACATCACATGCATTGTTTCGCACTGATAACCGGGTTTAGTTTTGGTTTGAGTGTGCGTGCGCGACGCATAGATACGCATGGCGCACACATACAAGCCGCGCGCGGTGCGTTTCTATGAAGATAACTTACTATCCATCTTTCTACTATGTCTATGTCCAACAGTGGACGTATTTTGGCTGAAATGATGATGATGATGAAATGTGGTAGAAAAATTTTAAGCCGCATGAATTTCAAAATAAAATATACTAGATTGGAACCAACGCCTACGTATAAAGATAATATTTGTACAATATTTTAAAGAGCTGCGATTGACATGTCCACAATGTGTGTGTTAGGCCTGTTCACATATTAGGGGTTTCGTGAGAACAATCACGTGATATCATCCCCGAGGGCATCTTAGAGGGTATTACGCATATACTAAAATTGTTTGACGTCTTCGTCGTCGTCGAATCTAAACGTCAAACAATATTCGTTCGTAAGAAATGTCGGAATCAATGAGAAACGTAGTAGGAAATACGTGAATTTCGTCTGAAATTTCGTTTTCGTTTGTAAAAGAGTAAGGCCTCAGGGCCGCGATGGACTGGGATGTTTGGACGTCATTGGTCCTATGGCCCGCCTGATGTTAAGCAGTTACCGTAGCCTATAGATGCTAGGAATACCAAAGGCATTGCTCGCACGTTGCTCACCTGAGGGGAAGTGGGACAGAGAGAGGGGATGGGGTTGGGCTTTCGGCTCCATCATTCATGGTACGAAACGCAGCTGTAATAACTACTTAACGCTAATCTGCTGTGAGAGGGTGGTACTACCCCGGTCGAGCCAGCCCATATAAGAGATGTAGATAAATAGATAACTCTTTATTAATCCAACACTAGAAAAATAAAATAACATTTATAAATAATTACACAATTTACACAAAAAGTGGAAAATGGGCGGCCTTATCACTAATAGTGATCTCTACCAGGCAACCTTTGGATGGAGAGGATCTAAAGAAAAAATAATACGGGGGTGTACTTACATAAATTACCACTTATACCTACACATAAATTACATTACATAAACAAGAAAATATTACATAGACTGATATACTTATACCTACTACATAATGGCTAAATTAATATAACAGCACGTAATAGCATGGGAATAGGCAAAATAAATACATAAATAAATTTAAGAAGCAGTACTTATGGAGAAAGAAAGAATTTCTTAAATGCTAATGCTATGTTTATTAGTCAAACGTGCAAAAAGAAAGTAACTTTTCGAAAAGAAGACCTAGTTTTTTTTTTTATACACTTTAGTACTTACTATATCTACGACTCCTAAGCTGTGATACCTAAATAATATTATTAGGTCCATAAAAGGCTAACCCTCAAATGCATAGTGATTTTAGCCAGTTTACAATGGTTTTAAATAGCATTTTTAGGAACAAATGTGATGTAATTCCACTGCAAGTCGATCATAATTTTCCATGAATTTGGGGGTATGTTTTTTTAGTCCTAAGGGAGCGGAAACCGCCGCAGTGTGGACAGGGCTGTAATCTGTATTTCCAATATGGCGTCGGTTCATTTGCGTCGTATTGTTGTGGACTGCACTTGACTTGTTTTTTTAGGGCGCGCACTGGCGAGCGCAGTGGTCGTTACATAAATAATAATGGTGGAAGATATGAGAAGCTTTGAAGTAAGTACAATTAAATTAAAAACACGACTGCCAAACAACATACTATAAAATGATAAATGATAAATGTAACGTCACGACTTTTATCCCCATTCGGGGGTAGTCAGAGGCTTGAGTGGCCATACCACCACATTGTGGAGGTATTAACCAACTCAAAGCCCACGTTTCACCGGATAGTCAGAACCCAACGTGACAGATGGTGAACCTTGTCGCCGAACAACATACAGGAAAGTAAAAAAAAAGTTGTAATTATTAATTGTCATTGCATTCGGGGGACAGTTCTGTGTAAATCTTTTTAATCTGAGGGATGGATAGTGAGATATTTCGCGAGTGGGAAATTTCGCGTATAGGACATTTCGCGAATGGGACATTTCGCGTATGGAACAACTCGCGTATGAGAACTTTCGCGAGTGGGAAATTTCGCGTAAGTATGTGACATTTCGCGTATGAGAACTTTCGCGTATGAGAACTTTCGCGCATGGGACATTTCGCGTGCGGGACATCTCAAATGTACTAAATACCTATACACAAAATTATTGTTTTTTAGTGTCCTGTTCGCGTATGCCCGTAGTTATGTCCGCATCGCTCCTGTACTTGCTAGAGGTCTGTATTTACACAGGCCCCGTCGGTGTAACAGTATCATTATGACGGTGCAGTAGGAGGCCGGCAGGGGCCTGTCACGGCCAGTTGGAAGACTTAACTAGGCGTGAATACTGTTCTCTTTATACGGGATGTATTTTCTAACTAAGGTGGCAAATAAGCGTACGGCCCGCCTGATCCTAAGCAGTTACCGTAGCCTATAAATGATATAATAAATAATGTAGCCCTTTTAACGTCCCAATTCTGGGCACGGGCCTCCCCTCAATGCGAGGGGGATTCAGGCCATAATCCACCACGCTGGCCCAGTGCGGGTTGGTGGATTTCACATGTCTAAAGACATGCAGGTTTCCTCACGATGTTTTCCTTCACCGTAAGCAAGTGATAATCATATTAAAGTTATGATTCACACATAGATTTCTAAAAATCCAGAGGTGTGAGCCAGGGTTTGAACCCAGGACCTTAAGCCCGCAAGACGCGTGCTTAACCAATCGGCTACCACTGCGTCCTATAGAAGATAACAATACTAAAGACATTGCTGGCACGTTGTTGACTTGGAATGGGACGGAGGAACGGGAAGGCAGGGGGGAGGTTGGGGCTTTCGGCTCTCTCACTCATCGTACGAAACGCAGCTGTAATAGCTGCTTTACGCCGATCTTCTATGAGAGGGTGGTACTACCCCGGTCGAGCCAGCCCGTATAAGCTGCAGTCAATTGGCTACAGCTTGATTCTACCACCTTAATGGACACGATCCGTGGCGGATTAGGACTAGTCCCGCCACACACTCCCACCACTGTGACTCCTGTAAGCCAGGATCGACAGTGTCCAACGATGACGCCGAGGTTTGACCCTCGACGAGTCCCGGGGACAAGCTAAGTTGTCTTGGAACCCGCACGAATTTAATCAAAAGAAAGGATAGGAGAAGTTGGAAGAAGATTATCCACTTCCCTCCGTAGCAAAGCGGGAGACAATAATAACAGTATAGGCTGGTAGCCACAGAAATAAGACTGTTACAACAGATGGAAGACCAGTTGTAACGCACCACGGATAGCAATTTAACTATTTGGCCCTTTTGACCAATATAGGATGACTTTTATGTAACTAAGGTAGCAAATAAGCGTACGGCCCGCCTGATGCTAAGCATCCGTAGCCTATAGTAGGGATGGGATGTTCTCGAGAACATTCTTACCCTCGGAAACTTACGCGGAAACTTACTCGTGAGAATTTTTGAGAATCTTATATTTTGGTTGACGTTATCCTAACTTGCAATCTTAAAAACAATTAAAACCACCATACTTGCATGTTTAATAAGGTTTATGCCAAGTTTAACATGCTTCATAAGAGAAATTCCCGAAAATACTCACGAGTAAGTTTCCGAGGGTGAGAATGTTCTCGAGAACATCCCATCACTAGCCCATAGATCCTTGCATCACGAAGGACATCGCTCGTACATTGTATGCTAGCCATAGTACAAGCGTTGCTAAGTTTGGGACCATACAGTTGGTGTGTAAGGCCCGTATTAATAAATCGATCTCAAGATTGAGATCGAACTTGAGATGCTGTTTTCGACAGATGTTCCATACATTAAACGTCAAAACTGCATCTTAAGATCGATCTCAACTTTGAGATTCATTTATTAATACGGGCCTAAGTTTTTTCAAAGTCAAAGTCAAAGCGTTTATTTTGTTTAGGTCTACGGGGGCACTTTCAAATTGTCATTTTACATTTTTTCCCCTTAAATTCTACCGCCGGATCGGAAACGCGACCTCGACTGAGAAGATCCGGCAAGAAACTCAGCCGGCTTTTTTACATTGTTTTTTTTAATCGCCATTTACTCATTTTAATACAATGTATTTTGGTAAACAATAGCTCCAGTGTGCTGCCTTCCGAAATAAGCAAGGCAAGACACGCTACACTTTAACATGACACTGTTATTAACGAAGTGTATTTGAGCGATCGGTCCCAAACTGATTTATCTAAGTAATCCGAGATTTTGTAGTAAGCCTTTTGACAGAGTTTAGTTTTAAACTTAAACTTTTACTCATGTTAACTCAAATCGACACTCAAGGACCTTCCTTAGGGGGAAAAGGGAGGGGGAGGTTTTAAAAACCCTTGCAGATATATAACAAAGGGCATGAATACTTCTTTCAACCCAATTGGAAACTATTAATGCTCTCTACAAGAATACATTCGTGTAATGCAAAAGTCGCGTCCGGATCACAAAGCCGATCTATAAATCTTTATATTAGTCTCGGGGTCGGTATGTGCGCCAGTAGATGCGATAAAGATGAGTGTAGCAAGGATATTTTATTTTATTTAAAATTAAAAAACATTTGTATGTCCACAGATGCGCTATTTTATATCTCTTTAAATTCTGGGTCGTGGTTTTATTCTTTTAGCGGCAACATTTTAGAGATAAAAATAAAATAAATAAATAAATATCCTGGGACATTCTTTTACACACGGCTACCTGATCCCAAACTAAGCAGAGCTTGTACTATGGAAACCAGATAACTGATATTACTACATATAGGTACCTACCACTTTATGTGCACATGGGAACGGGATGCACGGGATATGCAGACATGTTCATGCACACAAATGCATGTCCCGGGTAAGAATTGAACCTACACCTGCAGTGTGATAGGCGGAATCTAAACCAACCACGCCACGGGCCCGAAAAAATGAACCCACAGACCTTAAAACAGTCCAACAGCCCAATACAAGTAATTACTAACTCTTTCAGATTCTAAAGTCGTCATAGGTGACTTTATAGCATTGAAATACTTTATAGTACAACATAGCTTAGCATACAGTGTGTTCTGTACCGACCGATGTATAGTCAGAATGGAATCCTGCGCTTTTGTTGCCACAGGAAATGGCAACACTTTTTGTCGCTACTAGCTTTGTCCCAATTAGGATTCCGTGAGCTGCGATTGAAAACCAGTTCAAATTACCTAGGCTCATATTAATAAATGTATCTCAAAGTTGAAACGCTGTTTTTGTCAGATGTTCCATACATTAAACGTCAAAACTGTATCTTAAGATCGATCTCAACTTTGAGATGCATTTATTAATACAAGCCCTAGATGTATCAAAATCAATCTTGAGAAAAATAGACGACCGCTCAGTCTAGTGATAGAGCCAAGCTGTAGCCAATTGACTGCAGCTCATATACGGGCTGGCTGAACCGGGGTAGTACAACCCCCTCACAGAAGAGCGGCGTTAAGTAGCTATTTTAGCTGCGTTTCGTACGATGAGTGAGAGAGCCGGAAACCCAACCCCCTTGTCCTTCCCCCCCTCTGTCCCACGTCCCTTCAGATAGGCAACGTGCGAGCATTGCCTTTGGTATTGCAAGCATCTATAAGCTACGGTAACTGCTTAACATTACCTTATTCTCATGGTTGCGGGTTTGATTCCCGTCAAAATTTCGATACTGACCTGTTCGTAATTTACCCCAGTCTGGGTGTCACTGGGATCGCCCCCAGTCCATTGTACGGTACCCATAGTACAAGCGTTGCTTAGTTTGGGACCATACAGTTGGTGTTAGTCTGTCAATATTTACTTATAACATAAAATGTATTTTAAAGGTAAAATAAAAATGATGTAAGGAACCCTTTCTATATTTATTTACAGGGCTGCTCGATATTTTCTGCATAGAATCCCATTGTCAATGGTCTGAATGACACATTTTTAGACAATGTGTCATCGGCGTCAATAGAAGTGTCGTATATTGGATTTATTGGTACTACCTGAGTTTAACCCGTGTCATATTTAATTAAAAATCATATCATATTTAATTTAAAAAAAAAGCGACTGTAGCCTAGGGGTGAACAGGTTGGGCTAACAATCAGAAGGTCCCAGGTTCGATCCCCGGTGGGGCATGCACCAATGGATGAATTTTCATCTATGTGCATAATTTACAGTTCGCTAACGGTGAGGGAAAACATCGTGAGGAAACCTACCTATCCCTCGGGATTAGGTAATAGTCAGTTCCTGTATACACGGCGACACGGTTCACCACCTGTCACGTTGGGTTCTGACTATCTAGTGAAACGTGGGCTTTGAGTTGGTTAATACCTCCACAATGTGGTGGTGTATGGCCACTCAAGCCTCTGACTACCCCCGAACGGGGATAAAAGTCGTGACGTTACATTACATTTACATTACATTACATTACATATTTAATTGTACTTCTTCTTATCGTATGGTTCCCTGGTACCTGGTGTCAGAGTTGTTCAAGCCCGAAGGCCTCTGACAAGGCTTAACGACTGCTGCCTAGATGACAACTGGGACCGACTTGTTACGTGCCCTCTGAAGCACGGAGACGCTCAGTTTATGACACTAAATGGTCACCCATCTCTGAGTAAATAAATAAATATCCTGGGAAATTTTTTACACACGGCTACCAGATCCCAGACTAAGCAGAGCTTGTACTATGGAAACCAGATAACTGATATTACTACATACTACTTTTTTGTCTGTAAATACATACTTAATATACCTACATATACACTCAGACTCGGGACATACAGACATGTTCATGCACACAAATGCATGTCCCGGGTAGGAACCTACGACCTGCAGCGTGAAAGGCGCCACCACGCCAACCACGCCAAGGAGCCCGTCAATATGACCTTGCCAAGCGTTGCTTAACCTCCGATCGTTTACCGGCCAGTGATTGCAGCTGGCTATGAACGCCTCAAATTGCACTCGCGAGGCATCCGGCTCGAAGGACCAAAAAGATGTGCGGTCCGTGGTGACCGCAGCAATCTTTTGCGTGATAGGTTGATAGTCTTGATGGCGTGATTGATTGATATGAATTATACTCGAGTATATAATTTCAGATATTTATTGATCACTTGATTGATATGATATGATACTTGATAATGGCTGATAGTGAGCCGCGCGACCGTCTTGCTATAACGAACCGTACGAACTGATGTAAATGATTGCCTAAATCGCGAGGCTCACGTAAGTTGCCGACGCGGCAGAATGTGCGAGTTGCCTCGTACAAATACAAATATATTACCATGAAAAAGGGAGACATATGGTTGTCCAAAATTTAATCAATGGACACATAACGACTCACTCCCTCGCGGAAAACAATGTTAAAACATTTTTTTTTTTTGACGACGCTAATAAATAAATAGTAACATAAATATAAATAATATAATCGTTCCTTTCACTCGACACCACCAAAACGACACCATCGGTGGTGTCGTTTGGAATCTCTAGTCCATACGACACCACCCTAGTGATGTCCAGAAACGCGTGTTTTTGACAAACAGCTCCCAGTTCATTAAAATAAATAAATACATATCAGACAACATCACATACATTGATCCGACCCCAAAGTTATTATTTCAAGTTATCTATAGTTAAACGATAATTAATAAAACAGAGTTTATGAAATAAATATAAACTAAACTAACTAAACTAACAGATAAATATAAACTTTATCAAATGACATACCTCATTAATGAAACTGCTTGAACTTAATTGGAGTTTTCATATCAACAACTTTGTATGTAGGTAACCTCACTAATAGTCGGTGGTGTCGTATGGACTAGAGATTCCATACGACACCACCGGTGGTGTCGTTTTGGTGGTGTCGAGTGGAAGGAATGAATATAATCCGGACGGACGGACGGACAGCCAGCCGAGGCTTAGTAATAGGGTTCCGTTAGCACACTTTGGGTACAGAACCCTAAAAACACTGTTCATGTTGTAATGATTGTCAGCAAATGACAAAAAGACAAGTTCTCTCAATTACTCTTGAACTGTCAGAATCATTTAGTTACCCGCATATCGGGGGGCCCGTTTCGCAAATTGTCCGGACAAAAACTGCCGGCAGGGCACTGTTCATAATAATTAGTAAACAAGGCAGGGAACTGACGAGTCAAGTGGACATGATGAGCATTACCTTATTCCTTAGAGATGTTTTTTTTTAATGGTGGTAGAGGCAAGTTGTCGCCAATTGACTGCAGCTCATATACGGGCTGGCTCGACCGGGGTAGTAACACCCTCTCACAGAAGATAAGCGTAAAGCAGCTATTACAGTTGCGTTTCGTACGATGAGTGAGCGAGCCGGAACGTGTGAGCAATGCTTTTGGTATTTTAAGCATATAGGGTAGGCATATATAGGGTTATTGGTAAAACACTAACAACCTTGCAGGGGCGTATTAATTCCATCAAAAACAACAACTTTTGTTCTATGACTTTTTACAAAACAAAAAAAATATACAAAAAATCACACCCTAAAATGAATGAAACAAGAAAATATGCTCATTTAGAGAATAGCCGTGGTCCGTTTATGTACTTTAGGGCGAAGTGGAATACAACCACGTACCACGGCTTTCCTCTAGATGAGAAAAAAACATACATTTTTTAAAGTGATGTTTTGTAAATTTTATTTGTTTTGTAAAAAGTCATAGAACAAAAGTTGTTGTTTTTGATGTCAGTAATACGCCCCTGCAAGGTTGTTAGTGTTTTACCAATAACCCTGTATAGGTTACGGTAACTGTTTATAAAATAGTACAAGCTTCTGCCCGTGACTTCATCCGCGTTAACCTTAAAATCCCACAGGAACCTGACATTTTTCCGGGATAAAAAGTAGTCTGCTCCAAGGTCCTGTCTATCTCCATACCTAAATTCATTCAATTCGGTTCAGCTGTTTAGCCTTTAAAGCGTAACAGACAGAGTTAAATTCGCAATTAAAATATTACTAGCTTCCGCCCGCGACTTCGTCCGCGCATTATTTATCCCACGGGAACATACTATCGGGATAAAAAGTATCCTATGTGTTAATCCAGGTTATAAACTATCTCTGTGCCAAATTTCATCCAGAACCGTTCAGCCGTTCTGGCGTGATTAGATGTGTCCATATGGCGCGCATGCCTCACCCGAGCACTCATATTATGACATTACGTCTATGCGTTCCGACGTCAAAAGTGAGTGCTCGCGCGAGGCATGCGCCTGATGAAGACGCCGCCATTGAGTAACAAACATCCATCCATCCATCCAAACTTTCACATTTATATTATTAGTAGGATAGTATAGATAGAAAGATACTCCGTGGCTAATGTCCGTTCTGCTCTCCTCAAATCTTCAGCATACAGCCATCTTGCCTCCCGAATTTTTAATTACAACGTTTTTAGCGGTCCCGCGTCCCATTGGCTGTCCACCGCGCAGCGAAAACACGCGCCGTTTCTTGCGCCCGCGCATCAACTTTCTACGAAACGTATTAAACAAATGAATTTAATTTCGGTACTCAACAATAGTATGGGACTTTTGATTACCTGGGAATGTTTCGCTGTCTCTGTCTAGTGAGTGGATGGTGTTGAGATGGCGATAGTTATAATATCACGACGAAATCCTGTCGAAGGGCAGGGCAGAGATGTATTAAGGCGGGGCGTACTAATTTACCAAGCCAACTAAACACTCGGGTATAATCAATCCTAATCCTATCCTAATAATATTATAAATGCGAAAGTAAGTGTGTGTGTGTAAATGTTTGTTACCACATATCTCCATAACTACTAAACCGATTTTAATGAAATTTGAAACGTAGATAGTGTAGACTCTGGAATAAGACATAGGGTAATCTTACATCAATTTCCACGCGGGCGAAGCCGCGGGGCACAGCTTGTTAATAATAAGTCAATGATTCCGCGGTCCGTCCACCACGTAGTGAGCCTGGGCCAATGCCGGCACTCCTGTGGCAGTAGCTCCCACTACGTGGTGGACGGACCGAGGGATCATTGACTTATTATCATTTGATATTTATACCCGAGTGTCTATTTGGCTTGGTGGATTAGTATGTAGATACTATTTGTATTAACGAATGAATATTATTCTGAGAAGTGCTCCGTCACACGCGAAGTTTGCTTTTAAAAATACATTAAAATGGGCATAGTGTTGTTCTTAATGAATTATCGACATCGATGTTATTAATATACGTCGTTGGGTTACATGGACTGGGGATTCAAAGATCGTGAGTTTGATTCCCAGTTCGTACAACTAAGTCGGCAAAAAATCCTGTGGCCCACTTGATGTTACGCAGTTACGGTAGCCTATAAATGCTTATTTATAGTGGGATAGAGGAAGGGGAAAGGGAAGGGGAAGGGAGGGGGGTAGGTCTTCCAGCTCTCTCACTCATCGTACAAAACGCAGCTATGATAGCTATAATTTACGTCGATTTTCTGTGAGAGGGTGGTACTACCCTGGTCGAGCCAGCCTGTACGAGCTAGAGTCAATAAGCTAGAGCACGGCTCTACCACTGCCGTTATTTTATATTTACTGTATTGAGGAAATAACATTTTTTTTATCGGCAACATCCGAGTGATGCCATAGGTATTATTGCAAGCATCTAAGGGACACCGCAGACTTGCTACTTTGCATCGGCGATCGGCGATTTAGTCGCTTTTAGCATCGGAGCAGTCGCTGCGTCCGACCGCAGAGTCGGCAAAACGCGATGCAGTCGCAAAATCGCCGATCGCCGATGCAAAAAGTAGCATATCGGCGGTGGCCCTAAGTTACGGTGATTGCTTAACATCAGGCGGGCCGTAAGCTTGTTTACCGCCTTAGTCACTTAAATAAAATCGATATCGATAAACGATCCCATCCCTAAAGCAACTCGATCCTGCTATTGTGGAATTCGTAACAGTTTTAGCTGGAATTGTGCCGCGACGTGCGACTCGCTAACGAAATATTTCGTTACACACACGAATGGCTAGTCAATATCGTGATACTACTTACAATAATCATCATTAGCACTTTTTTATAGAACTGAGTTGGCAAACAAGCGTACGGCCCGCCTGATGTTAAGCAGATGCAATACCAAAGGCATTGCTCACACGTTGCCGACCTGAAGGGCAGGGGAACGGAGGGAGGGGAAGGGGGGAGGGGTCGGACTTCCGACTCTCTCACTCATCGTACGAAACGCAGCTGTAATAGCTGCTTTACGCCGATTTTCTGTGAGAGGGTGGTATTACCCCGGTCCAGCCAGCCCGTATATGAGCTCCAGCGTGACTCTACTACCACCAAATATCGTTACCTAGGCACGGGCCTTCCATCAATGGGAGGGATTCAAGCCATGGCCCTAAAATTTACACCCTTCGACCCTGGGAGAGATTACACACACAGGGGCGTAGCTATCGCCGTATCAGCCGTATCAATGATACGGGGCCCCCGGGTACAGGGGCCCCGAACTTGTCTGAAAATTCTTGTCTCTTCATTTGTGAAAAAGCTTTACACTTCATTTGGGGTCCCCAACAATTTTTTATACAGGGCCCGTCTAAGCGCGATGTCGCACGAGGCGACCATGGTGGCCCCCCAGTGGATGAATCGGTAGCCGACACCGAATTGGTTGCGCTACCAAGCGGACACCAGGTGCGATACCCTCCATACAGCTCTATACATTTTGTTGGTGGCGCGACTGGTTGCGCTACCACTGGTGTCCACGTGCGATATAGCCCTAAGCAAGCTACCTCAACACCACTTTGATGCTTAGTATCCCAGTTTTGTACGTGAATCGCAAGCCTTTACCACACACGTGCATGTTGTGGAATAATCTCCATTCAGACCCCTAGCCAAGTGCCTACCTGTACGAGCGTTTCTACAAATCGCTACGCTTCATGTGTTTAAATGACATTACGAGTAGATATGTAGATCACGTGACTTATGTCATTTCCATACATGAAGCGTAGCGATTCGTAGAAACGTTGAAGCCACTTGTCTAGGGGAGCTGAAGTAATTCCATTACACTACAACATGGGGTTCTTCAAAAGGCATGTTTACAGGTCCCTAAAAGGTCGGCGCCGCGTTTGCTCCTCTTGAGTTGCAGATGTCCTGGGGCCCTTCCACTTACCATCAGGTGGACCGTCTGCCAGTGTGACTTGACTTTCTGTCCGAATTCCCGTCTACACGACGCCCGAACTACATTTATAACGCCTTTTAAAAGTATACTAGCAACAATACTAAATGCAGTTTGCCCGGCCCAAAATAATTAGGTACGGAACATAACGACCACTCGGCAGTTCGATGGTGGTTGCAGGTTCGATTCCCGCCAGAGGCAAATTTCAGAAACGGCATTTTCATAATAATTTATTTGTCCTGGTCTGTGTTATTAGGATCACCCCTAGTCTATTGTACGGTGGTCAGTCCAAGCATTGCTTAGTTTGGGACCATACAGTCTCGCGATATTGCCAGGCCCGTTGTCGTGGTTGGTAAGATTCCGCCTATCACGCTGCAGGTCGTAGGTTCGATTCCTAGTCGGGACATGCATTTTTATGTATATTAAGTATTTACAAACAAAAAGTAGTATATGTAGTAATATCAGTTATCTGGTTTCCATAGCACAAGCTCTGCTTAGTTTGGGATCAGTTAGCCGTGTGTAAAAAGAATGTTCCGAGGATTTTATTAATTTGGAAAATTCCACCCCCAAAAAGGGTAAAAATAAGGGATGTAACTTTGTATCGGGGTCCCAATTTTTCCGATAGGGACGTAAAAATAATATTAAGTGTTTTTGAATATTCAACCTCTTTTAAGTACGGAACCCTACGGAGTCCTACTCCCACATGTCCAGTTTTTTGCCACTAACGAGCTACCCTGTATAAGATACTCTGCGAACAATATCTTCATCCCTCGTCCTCGTGTGTGACCGGCACGAATCGCACCAATGACACCTGCTTTTAGATAATTAATCGATCTATCGTTACGATGCAGTTTCACGGAATTGGGAATGTTTTTTGGTATTTCAAATAGGTGCGTTCAGATGCCTTGCATGCACCGCCTGAGCACTACTTTTTTATAGGACTGAGGTGGCAAACAAGCGTACGGCCCGCCTGATGTTAAGCAGTTACCGTAGCCTATAGATGCTTGCAATACCAAAGGCATTGCTCGCACTTTGCCGACCTGAAGGTTAGTGGGAAGGAGGGAGGGCAAGGGGAGGGGGTGTTGTGCTTCCGGATCTCTCACTCATACGAAACGCAGCTGTAATAGATCCTTTACGCCGATATTCTGTGAGAGGGTGGTACTACCCCGGTCGAGCCGGCCCGTATACCTGTGAGCTGCAGTCAATTACAATGCTATGACAAAAAGTCCATGCATTCCGACGTCGAATTGCGAATTAGTAGGCTGAAGTGGCAGAGGGCGGGGCACATAGCCCGAAGAACTGATGGCCGATGGGGCAGAAAGGTTCTTGAGTGGCGACCACGTACCGGAAGACGCAGCGTGGGTCCCAAAAGGTGGACTGACGACCTAGTGTAGGTTGCGGGAAACCGCTAGATGCAAGCACAGGACCGGGCGTTGTGGGACACCTTGGGGGAGGCCTATGTCCAACAGTGGACGTCTTTTAGCTGTAATGATGATTCCGATGTCAAAACTAAATGCTCGGGCGCGGCATGCGTCTCATGTAAACGCAGCCAAGAATCATGAAAAAAAATCGTGTCTCTGGTTAGTATTGATTGCCTACCTACTGAGTCTGTGGAACTAAATGAATGCGTTATGCTTTGAACCCCCGTATTTAGTATTATTCCCGTTAGCTAAATGTACGGCGGTCTGCACCTCTAAGGTAACAGTCCCAACGTGAGCTGGACTCTTATTATTGATGCCCGTGTGTTAAGAGGGAGCCACGCTTACGTTGGAAACGTTACCATCGGTGTGCAAGCGACCGTACCTAATACTAAGAGGTTGATCACTTGTGCGTCTGGCAACACATTTTTATAGGTGGTGGAGCCAAGCTGTATCCAAATGATTGCCGCTCAAACCGAAGTAGTACCGGTCTCTCACAGAAGATCGAAGTGAAGTAGCTATTACAGCTGCATTGAATGATGAGAGAGCCGGAAGCTCAAACCCCTCCATTTCCCCTCCCTGTGTCCCACGAGGTCGGCAACGTGCGAGCGATGCCTTTGGTATTGCAAGCATCTATTAGGTAGGTATGGTAACTGCTTAACATAGGGCGGGCCGTATGCTTGTTTACCACCTTACTCACATGTGTTGCAAGTAATATAAAAATTACCTATACCGTAAACATAAATATTTATTAGCTAGCTCTACGGATCAATAAAAGACAAGTTAAAAAAAATACATTTATTTTGTTACAAATTTACGAAATTTTGCGAGACCAATAAATACAATTACACTTACAATTTTAGCAACATTGTCTGTCTCTTTCACACTCGCCTTTCGCATAATTAGTCAGTTGAAACAAAACGCAGTATTGGCGTATTCAAAGCAACTTTGGAACACGGATCAGCGAATTAAGTCAAACATCACCCGGATCGGCGTATCGTATGAATACGGTTTGGCGTATTCAAAGCAACTTTATAACACGGATCGGCGTATCGTATGAATACGGTTTCGCGTAATCAAAGGACCTATGGAACACGGATGAACACAGTTTGACGTATTAAGTCAATCACCCGGATCGGCGTATCGCAGGCGTAGTGTGCAAGAGACATCGCAATACGACAGCCCGTCTGTTTCTACCGTTCGTGATGGTTCAGTCTACGCAAACTCGTCACATCCATGCCGTAAATAGCGAACGAAGCCGATTCTTCTAGACGTACCTGTAAATTTAAAAAAAACTCAAATACATGACTGCAGTTCAAAAACGGGTTGGCTCAACCAGGGTAGTACCACCCTCTCACATATGATCGACGTAAAGTAGCTAGTACAGCTGCGTTTCGTACGATGAGTGTGTCAGCCGGAAGCCGGAAGCCGGAAGCCGGAAGCCGGAAGCCCAAACCTCAGTTCCCCATTCTCTCCCTTAATTCCACTCCCCTTCAGGTCGGCAACGTGCAAGCGATTCCTTTGGTATAGCAAGCATCTATAGGCTACGTTAAGAAATTGATATTAAGGCTTACCTCTTTTTCAGCTTCGTTGTCAGATCCGACCTTGTTGCTCTGAAATAATAGGTATAACCACAGAGTAAAGACTAAAGAAAGACGTACCCTTATTAGATATATGTATGAAAAAAAAAACGTGGTCATTGTTTTTTCATTTTCATTGTTCTATCTACCGGTAAATAGTTGAACTACTCGTTTCGGTTTATGTCGATGTTAGTACTAGGCCGACCACTCGGCTGAGTTGCTTAGGGCCAGTCCCCTTAGTAATTGGTCCATGGGTATAACACAATAATTAAAATTAATGGCTCTTTTATTTTTTATTATCTAGCATATTTTTAATTTAATGCATCAGCTACGTCAGCTTGATAGGAATCGCTCGCTCGCTCGCTTAGCTTAATTCGCTCTTCACTCGTGCCAAACGCTTATACCTAGTAACCCATTATTAATAAAAAGGTGACGCTCCACGCTCACAGCGACTAGCGTCATATTAAAAATATATTAAAATTAAAACTTAAGGCCAAGATTTTCGAGCAGTGTCTAATAATTAATAATAATTTTAGCCCTTTTAACGTCCCACTGCTGGGCACCGGCCTCCCCTCAATGCGAGGGGGATTCAGGCCATAATCCACCACGCTGGCCCAGTGCGGGTTGGTGGATTTCACATGTCTAAGACATGCAGGTTTCCTCACGATGTTTTCCTTCACCGCAAGCAAGTGATAATCATATATTAAAGTTATGATTCACACATAGATTTCGAAAAATCCAGAGGTGTGAGCCAGGGTTTGAACCCATCACCTTAAGCCCGCAAGACGCGTGCTTAACCAATCGGCTACCACTGCTTTTTTAGTGTCTAGCAGTGTAACAGTGTCTAGTTTAAGGTATTTGACGCTTGACGCTGCGAGCGTGAAGCGTCACGATATCTTAATCGCAAAGTTGTCTATTACCTCGGTTTCTTCTCCTTTTGTTTTGTCAGCTATTATTGTGACCTATAACCATAGAAATAAGGTTCAATTTTCTATTCAATCTATATCATTAACTAATATTATAATAGCGGCACCCTATGATGGCCGGTTTGACATGTGGGAGGGGGAGAGGATGAACCTTATTATAACGGAATAAGATTCGGATTCATTATTTGACATTCTTATTTTTAAAAACGGCCAGTCTAATTCCGTTATAATAAGGTTCATTTACTTCCCCCCTCCACATGTCAAAACGGCCATGATAGCGTGCGGCTAGTGTAGTGTATGTATGATTGTCGAATTGCGAGTGCGATAACAGATGTGTGAATGTCGCTGCATGTAGTGATGCTGAGCACAAGTCTAGCGATTGCAATGTTAGGAGGTAACATATCTGCTAAAATAATTTTTCGACCCCCCTCCCCCCTTAGTGAGATGTCGTAAGATTTGGCGCGACCCCCTCCCTCACCCCCTGAACTCACGTGAGATTTTTAAAAAACCATATTCTAGTGGAGAAATATGTTTTACGTCATTTAACCCCAGTTTTGTCGCAATTTTACACAATTTCTCGAGCAAAAACAATTGCGTGATATATGCCGAGATTCCCCTCTCCCCCACGTGAGATTGGGTGAGAATCGGCTATACACCCCCCCCCCCCCATATACGCCCCCTTATTTCACCTGTTTGTCGTCCTTGTCTTCGTCATCGTGTGTCTCGTACACTACAGGAGGTATGTTCGCACCCAGTTTCTCTACTAAACTTTTCACCTGCAAAACAAATGTTAAAATATATATGTAACGTCACGACTTTTATCCCCATTCGGGGGTAGTCAGAGGCTTGAGTGGCGATACACCACCACATTGTGGAGGTATTAACCAACTCAACGCCCACGTTTCACCAGATAGTCAGAACCCAACGTGACAGGTGGTGAACCTTGTCGCCGTGTATACAGGAACTGACTATTACCTAATCCCGAGGGATAGGTAGGTTTCCTCACGATGTTTTCCCTCACCGTCAGCGAACTGTACATTATGCACATAGATGAAAATTCATCCATTGGTACATCCCCACCGGGGATTGAACCTGGGACCTTTTGATTGCTAGCCCAACGTGTTCGCCCCTAGGCTACAGTAGCTTCTACGGATACAGTCGGCAAAAAAAATGTTAACCAAAGAAATTACCAAGAAAGAGGATTCGCACTCTTCTTATCGTATGGTTAGTGGCCAACCTGGTGTCAGAGTTGTTCAAGCCGCCCGAAGGCTTGACAAGGCTTAACGACTGCTGCCTAGATGACAACCGGGACCGACTTTTTACGTGCCCTCCGAAGCACGGAGACGCTCAGTTCAAATGCCACTAAACGGTCACCCATCTCTGACTGACCTTGCCAAGCGTTGCTTAACCTCCAATCGTTTACCGATCAGTGATTGCAGCTGGCTATGAGCGCCTCAATGCCCAGTGAAGTTGTAAAGTCCACTCCACCCAAAAACGTTTTTCATGGTGGTAGAGCCAAACTGTAGCCAACTGACTGCAGCTGCTCATATATGGGCTGGTTCAACCGGTGTAGTACCACCCTTTCACAGAGGATCGACGTAAAGCAGCTATTATAGGTGTGTTTCGTACGATGAATGTGAGAAACGGAAGCCCAACCCCCATCCCCGTTCCCCTTCCTCCGTCCTACCCCCGTTCAGGTCGGCAACGTGCGAGCAATTTCTTTGGAATTGCAAGCATCTATAGGCTACGGTAACTGCTTAACATCAGGCGGGACGTACGCTTTTTTCACACCGCAGTCCTATAAAAAAATGCCACGAAATGACCCATCTCTGTCTGACCCTGCCAATCGTTGCTTAACCTCCGATCGTTTACCGGTGAAACCACTGCGCAAGCGGTCGTTAAAATGAGTCTCAAGTCTCTTGAGTGCTACTACTTAAGTGTCACTTACGTTAGGGTACTGTGAGAAGCAACCTCGCGCGTGTCCGATGCAGGGCGGCGCCACCGCGCGCCCGTACCGGTCGCGGTCCGCCGGGTCGAACATGTAGTACCCTGCACACACACACACCCTTACACACCGCAACACACCCCAACACACCGCAACACACCCCAACACACCGCAACACACCCTTACGCACCGCAACACACCGCAACACACCACAACACACCGCAACACACCACAACACACCCCAACACACCGCAACACACCCCAACACACCGCAACACACCGCAACACACCACAACACACCCCAACACGCCGCAACACACCGCAACACACCCCAACACACCACAACACACCCCAATACATACCAACACACCGCAACACACCCCAATACATACCAACACACCGCAACAAACACCATAGTTCCTTTATTTCTGTCACGTATTTCAAAAGAAACTAAGATTTTGTTATCCGCTAGCAGTAGCAATTTCTTAACCACAAAGAAATACGAGCATATTTTGAAGTTTGACGATAAGGCCCGCCACATACATACGGAAATTCCGTATGTATGTGGCGGGCCTAAAAGTTCGGGATAGTTATTATTACCGTGCGTTTCCACTGCACTAAAACACGTTGTAATAATCTCTCTAAGTCTCTATTTAATGACAGATACAACAAAATATAATGTGGCAACATGTCTTTGCTCAGTGGAAAAGCACGGTTAGAAACACACACTTATTAAGTCAAAGAGAATAGGTACCGTTTTCACAACAACGCGTGGAGTTTGGTTCATCATCATCATCACCATCATCTCAGCCGAAAGACGTCCACTGCTAAATATGCCTCCCCAAGGTTCGCCACAATGCCCGGTCTCGCGCTGCCCGCATTCAGCGGAATCCCGGCACCTCCACCAGATCGTCGGTCCACCTTGTGGGAGGCTACCCACGCTACGCTTTCCGGTGCGCGGCTGCCACTCGACAACTACGTTTGGTTAGAAAGAGATAAAACGAACCTCTCGGCGTCCTGAACAGGGCGACGGCGAAGTCACCCTTCCTCGCCAGGAACACGCCGGATCTCTCTTCACGGAAGAACTCCTCCATCTACGAGAGAAAGAGAGAATGGTGGTAGAGCCAAGCTGTAGCCAATTGACTGCAGCTCATATACGGGCTGGCTCGACCGTGGTAGTACCACCCTCTCCCAGAAGTTCGGCGTAAAGTAGCTATTACAGCTGCGCTTCGTACGATGAGTGAGAGAACCGGAAGCCCAACTATTCCCCCCTTCCTTCTCCCCCCCCCCCCCTCCTTCTTCCCCTCCCCTTCAGATCGTCAACGTGCGAGCAATGCCTTTGATTTTGCTAGCATCTATAGGCTACGGTAACTGCTTAACATCAGGCGGGCTATACGCTCGTTTGCCACTTCAGTCCCATACAAAGAAAAGGCTTCAGATTTTTGTCACGATGGTAATCGTATTTCCCCATTTGTTTACAGATGGCATTGAAATGGCAGTCGTTGGGGGACTTATCGCCCTATCGCACGAAGCAACCATGGTGGCGCTACCAGCGGGTGATTCGATAGCCGACACCAAATTGGTTGCGCTACCAAGCGGACACCAGGTGCGATACCCTCCATACAGCTCTATACATTTTGTTGGTGGAGCGACTGGTTGCGCTAACGATGGTTAATAATTATAATATCCCGGGACATTTTTTACACACGGCTACCTGATCCCAAACTAAGCAGAGCTTGTACTATGGAAACCAGATAACTGATATTACTACATATACTACTTTTTTATTTGTAAACACATACTCAATACACATAAATACACCCAGACTCGGGACATACATGTTTATGCACACAAATGCATGTCCCGGGTAGGAATCGAACCTACGACCTGCAGCGTGAAAGGCCGAATCTTAGCCAACCACGGCAACGGGCCCGTCATCATTCCGCCCGTCATTACAGATGGCAGTCGTTGCGGGACTTACGGCCATGCAAGTGTTACCTGAGCAGAGAGGTCAGAGTCCACGACGCCCTTCTGCCGCGCGCGGTACACCACCACGCGACACACGCAGTTGCCGGGCGTGTAAAACTTACGGAGTATCTGGGAGAAAAATGATGAGAGAAAAACTGAAATATAACGTCACGACTTTTATCCGCATCCGGGGGTAGTCAAAGGCTCGAGTGGCCATACACACAGAGTAAAGACTAAAGAAAGAGGTGCCCTTATGAGATATATGTATGAAAAAAAACGTGGTCATTGTTTTTTCATTTTCATTGTCCTATCTACCGGTAAATAGTTGAACTACTCGCTTCGGTTTATGTCGATGTTATTACTAGGCCGACCACTCGGCCGAGTTGCTTAGGGCCAGTCCCCTTAGTAATTGGTCCATGGCCATACACCACCACATTGTGGAGGTAGTAACCAACTCAAAGCCCACGTTTCACCAGATAGTCAGAACCCAACGTGACAGGTGGTGAACCTTGTCGCCGTGTTGATACCTATTCCGGAAGACGCAGCGTCGATAGGTGGACCTGAACACCTGACCTGACCTGATAGTGAAGGTCGCGGGAAACCGCTGGATGCAAGCGGCACAGGACCGGGCGTTGTGGGACACCTTTGGGGAGGCCTATGTCCAACAGTGGACGTATTTCAGCTGACATGATGATGATACCTGTTCCACAGTGAGGATCTTCCTGTTGGGTTTGAAGTGCAGGTAGCTGTCCTGGTAGAGCTGGTCTCCGCTCTCCAGGATCTGGTCCAGGGTGGATGAGCACCAGCGACACACGTCTTCTACTCGGGACATCGCCACCGCCATTATAGAGCATGCCAGCGACTGGGAGATGAAAGATGGACTTGAGAAATTGATATTTCGAGAAGTGCATGTTTAAGGAGCAGTACTGGCCGAAAGGTGTGGTGTTCAGGCGTTTTCGGGGGAGGCTGCCGTTACCAACACCATCAAATTAGTTTTAAGTTTAATAATATCTATGTATGTTAGTCTGTAAGGTATGTATCTATGGGCCTAGTAGCCTGAAAATAAATAGTTATTATTATTATTATTATTATTAAGGCCCGTATTAATAAATGCATCTCAAAGTTAAGATGCAGTTTTGACGTTTAATGTATGCAACATCTGTCAAAAACTACGATGTCAATCTTGAGATCGATTTATTAATACGGGCCTAAGGGCGATTTTGATTTGAAGAATCTCGCTTATATTCGCTCGAAGATACGTGACGCAGAATCGATACAGTCGCAAAATCGCCGATCGCCGATGCTCAAAGTAGCATGTCTGCTGTAGCCCTTAAGCAATTGATATCTTGAGAAGTGCATGTTTTGCAAAATTGATATTTAGGGAAGTGCATGTTTTGAGAGATTGATGGGCACTCCTGTGGCAGTAGCTCCCACTACATGGTGGAAGCACCGCGGAATCATTGACTTTATTATCATTTGATATTTATACTCGAGTGCCTAGTTGGCTTGGTGGAGTAGTATTACCTGGTTGCCTCTAGAAGCGTATGGAAACTTGCGGCAGGCTATGGAGTGCTGAGCTGACAGGAACTGGGTACCGTCGTTCAGTACTAGCCACCCGCTGGTGTTGCGCTGACCTGGACCGTGGGAAACCAGGACATTTTGACCCTTGGACGTTTTGACATGGACATTTTGACTGTTGGCTATATTGACTCGGGGACATTTTGTCTCTTAGATATTTTAACACTTGGATATTTTGACTCTGGAACATTGACACTTGGACATTTGAGTCTTAGACATACCCACAAAGGATATTGCCAGACAAACACAAATTGTATGGTCCCGAGCCACAGACAAATAAGCCAAAACGCCGCTTACGTCCATTTGCTATCGTCAAAAATTGGCGGGGTATTAGGGAAGACGGCGAATTTGATTGGTCAAAATGGAACATTGAACGGACCAATCCAAATGTCGGGAGCAGTCACACATATGCAGTGGTAATGCATTTGTTAGGCGAGCGGGGGTGCCTGGCTATGCGGCGTCTATGACTTATCAGTCTAGCTATTAGCCCAAACTATGCAGCGCTGTACTATGGGTACCGTACAATGGACTGGGGGCTATCCCAGTGACAATTTGATACAATACTGTTGTAAAACACGCTAATTGTAAATCTAAATAAAATGTACCTGTAAAGTTTGAGGGAGATGCCATTTTACAATTTATTAACAAAATCTAAACCAACATTTTAATTAACTTTTTCTGCTTACAATAACATCATAGTGACAACGTAATGTCAACGTGAAAAAATAAGAATTTGAAATTCAGCTAAGAGTTATTAATAGGTAGGTACGGAAAAAATATAATTCAGAAAAAAGTAAGTCTAGATCACAGAGTAAAGACTAAAGAAAGAGGTGCCCTTATTAGTTATTTGTATGAAAAAAAAACGTGGTCATTGTTTTTTCATTTTCATTTTACTATTTACCGGTAAATAGCTGAACTACTCGCTTCGTTTTATGTCGATGTTAGTACTAGGCCGACCACTCGGCCGACTTGCTTAGGGCCAGTCCCCTTAGTAACTGGTCCATGGTCTAGATTCACCATTATGAACCTCTCGTCATCTTTACTATCAGTCGTTACCATCATCAATAGTAGGTAATTAAATAAACATCAATCATCATCATTCATCAACAATCAACATCATCATCAAAACTCACCCTTCAGCTTCTGCTGTTCCTTGTCAGCCATCTCGGCGGCTCGCTGCGCGTCCATGCACATAGTAGTGCTACCGGGCGGATGCTTCCTGTCCTTCTCTTCAGAACGACCACCATCAGTGCTCATCATCATTCATCATCATTCATAAACGATCATCATCACTCATCACCGACAGTCATCAACACCTTTCACCATCAATCATCAACAATCATCATCAAACATCAACAATCATCACCATTCATCAACAATCATCAACAATCATCATCATTAACCATCAAATCATCACTAATCAACAATCATCATCATTCATCAACAATCATCATTACTCATCAACAATCATCGTCACCATTGACACTCACCCTTCAGCTTCTGCTGTTCCTTGTCAGCCATCTCGGCGGCTCGCTGCGCGTCCATGCACATAGTAGTGCTACCGGGCGGATGCTTCCTGTCCTTCTCTTCAGAACGACCACCATCAGTGCTCATCATCATTCATCATCATTCATAAACGATCATCATCACTCATCACCGACAGTCATCATCACCTTTCACCATCAATCATCAACAATCATCATCAAACATCAACAATCATCACCATTCATCAACAATCATCAACAATCATCATCATTAACCATCAAATCATCACTAATCAACAATCATCATCATTCATCAACAATCATCATTACTCATCAACAATCATCGTCACCATTGACACTCACCCTTCAGCTTCTGGTGTTCCTTATCAGCCTTCTCGGCGGCTCGTTGCGCGTCCATGCACGTGGCACTGCCAGGCGGATGCTTCCTGTCCTTCTCTTCAGCATGACGCTTACTGCCGTCCATTGCCACCTATTACATCGACATTAGTAGAAGAAACTGCTGAAAATTTTTTTATAGGACTGCGGTGACAAAAAGCGTACGGCCCGCCTGATGTTAAGCAGTTACCGTAGCCTATAGATGCTTACAATACCAAAGGCATTGCTCGCACATTGCCGACCTGAATGGGAGTGGGATGGAGGTAGGGGGAGGGGGGAATGCTAAGGATTCTGCTAGAAAATCAGAAAAATGAATTGCGTTTGCAGAATTGCTATGTGGCGGTCTTAGCCCTCTTGGCGAGAAGCTAATATTGAAGACCTTACCTTGCTAGTAGCAGGCACCAGTTTGACCCCGGGTGGAGCTCGCACCAGAGGCGGTTGGACACCACCAAGCTTCTTAATAGGCTGTACTGTCACAGATAACGCATACAATTGGAAGTCGTGCTTCGGGCGTTCAGTAACTGGTACATTTTGAAGATAGCTGAAAAGGTATTTAATTTTGACTAACTCCTCTAAGCCACAGTTCACAGTTCGCTGACGGTGAGGGAAAACATCGTGAGGAAACCTACCTATCCCTCGGGATTAGGTAATAGTGAGTTGCTGTATATACTGCGAATTCAGGAGAATTTTTCGCATTGTCGTTGTTCTGTCCGTGACTCAGTTGATGTATGTAACCGTCATTTGATATTACTCAAACAAAAAAATATTGAACTAACGCAAAAGCCATCAGTTTCGGTGATGTGAAAGTGAGGACGCAAGCAGCGCCGTCGTCCTGAAAACAATAGTAAGTGTAAATAAGGAGCTGACAACCGCTCGGTTCTAGTGGTTTGAGCACCACTCGGTCTAGTGGTTTGAGCATCGGTCGGTCTAGTGATTGAACACCGCTCGGCTTAGCAGTTTGAGCATAGCTCGATCTATTAGTTTGAGCACCGCTCGGTCTAGTAGTTTGAGCATCGCTCGGTCTAGTGATTGAGCACCGCTCGGTCTAGTAGTTTGAGCACCGCTAGGTGTAGTGATTTGAGCACCGCTTGGTCTAGCAGTTTGAGCATAGCTCGGTCTAGTGTTTCTATCGAGCCAGTGGGTTTGCAGGTACCTGCGCGTCTATCCTGAGGCTGGTGAATCTACAAGTTCGTCTAGTCTCTGGAGGTCTATCCTGAGACCAATGCGTTTACAAGTACTTGAGCGTCTACCCTGAGGATAGTGGGTCTATAGGTATCTGAGCGTCTATCCTGAGGCCAGTGGAACTACAAATATTTGGGCATTTATCCTGAGCAAGGTGGGTCTACTAGCGCCTCTGCGTCTATTCTAAGGGAGGTGAGTCTACTGGTATCTGTGCGTCTATCATGAGGACGGTGGGTCTATGGGTCGACCCTCAGGATAGTAGGTCTACAAGCACCTCTGCGTCTACTCTAAGGACATTGGGTCTATGCGTTGTTCCTGATGATAGTCTACTAGTACTGCGTCTTTTCTAAGGAAGGTGGGTCTACTGGTACCTGTGCATCTATCCTTAAGGCGGTGTGTCTACAAGCACCTCTGCGTCTCTTCTAAGGATAGTGGGTCTACAAACACCTCTGCGTCTCTTCTAAGGAAGGTGAGTCTACTAGTACCTGTGCATCTATCCTAAATACGGTGGGTCTACAAGCACCTCTGCGTCTCTTCTAAGGAAGATGAGTCTACTAGTACCTGTGCATCTATCCTTAATACGGTGGGTCTACAAGCACCTCTGCGACTATTCTAAAGGCAGTGGGTCTACTGGTACCTGCACGTCTATCACGAGGACAGTGGGTCTATGAGTTGTTCCTGAGTATAGTGGGTCTACAAGCAGCTCTGCGTCTATCCTAAGGGCAGTGTGTCTACTGGCACCTGTGCGTCTATCCTGAGTCCGGTGGGCCCGCAGGCGTGCGGCTCCATCATGTAGTATGGCGGCGCGGCCGCCGCGCGCCACACCGCCACGGCGTGCGGCACCGACCACAGGATGCCGTGCGTGTGCGACTCGAAGAAACGTTCAAGCGCACACCTGCGCAAGCGCACACACACATTGTATTTGATCTCCCTTACAATGATTATAATAGTTTCCTTTCGTAATAGTTAGACTATAGTTTTTTAAAGTTATGGCTTAGCTTTTTGTATTAAGCAAGTATCAATTAAACACATATACAGGATGTTAGGTTATTTATACGTTGGATATATTCAAGCCCATGACAATGGGGATCCGTGACGAATTTAGTTGAGAATGCAGATTTATAGAGCTTAAAAATGCATAATATACAGAGTGCATTTTTTTTTGTTCTACGAATAAAATTGACAAAGTTATGACCAAATTACTAGCGAAGTTTACGCGTGGTTGCTGTGACGTCACGAGGACCACTCGCACTTTGTAGGGAATGGATGTGTGACGTCACACGTGCCGGCGGAATATAATTAACATGTGTTATAAAATCGCAACGGATACGACGATTTCGATGATTTAATAATAATAATAATATCCTGGGACATTTTTGTACACACGGTTACCTGATCCCAAACTAAGCAGAGCTTGTACTATGGAAACCAGATATCTGATATTACTACATATACTACTTTTTTATTTGTAAATACATACTTAATAGACATATACACCCAGACTCCGGACATACAGACATTTAAAAATTATATTGATAGAAAGCTTATAGTTAACTATAGTGCAATAATTGTGCAATATTTTCCAAAGGACGTTATAGAATACTTGCGCAAGTCTAGACTTGCGCAAGTATTTGTTACGTGTGTTTGAGGCTTTAGTGTTTATATAGCTGACCTGACAGTCATAGCGGCTGGTTCCTTCTGCTCCAGCTTGCCAGTGAACACTTCAGTCAGGTCGTAGCGCACGTAGTTGACGCCCATCACGAAGCGCTTCAACACCTGACAATTTCAGATAACACTAAAAATGTTCAAGACTTTTTGTTCTACCACAAAAGTTTACGAAGTATAGTAGTACCTACCTATAGCAAAGTTCGCGCGCGGACGTCATTTGGACCACGCGCGCCTAGTATGGGGCCATCCATTAATTACGTCACACGAATTTCATGATTTTTAGACCCCTCCCCCCTTGTCACAGCTGGTCACATTTGCGAGACCCCCCCCCTCCCTGTGTTACGTCAGATATTTTTTATAATTTTCGAAATTGACAAAAATATTCTTTAAAAATCGAATTTCGGTTATAATACTTAGACATATTAGATTTTTAAATGTGACGTCACAAAACTTAGGACCCCTTCCAACCCCAATGTCACACAATGTCACTTTACGTGTGACGTAATTAATGGATGGCGCCGCGGGCGGCACGGGTACTGCGCGCCTTACAGCGGAACGTCCATGTGACGTCACACGCGCAGGCCGCACATTATTAATGCATTTTTAATGAACATAATGTTCACACCTTTAAAGTTACTCTGGCTTCTAAACGTGGAGACCTGTAATTATCTCGCAACTGTTATACTAATAACCATACATTGTTATTTTAAGCTGTTGGTCTTTCTTTCAATAAATCAATAAATAACTAATATAAAATGTGTTATAAAATCGCAACGGATGGACCGATTACGTTGATTTCAATATTATATTACGACGGGCCCGGGCCCGGGCCCGGGCTGACGGGCCCGTTAGCGTGGTTGGCGCGGAGGCGACTTTCACGCTGCAGGTCGTAGGTTCGATTCCTACCCGGGACATGCATTTGTGTGCATGAACATGTCTGTATGTCCGGAGTCTGGGTGTATATGTATATTAAGTATGTATTTACAAATAAAAAAGTAGTATATGTAGTAATATCAGTTATCTGGTTTCCATAGTACAAGCTCTGCTTAGTTTGGGATCAGGTAGCCGTGTGTAAAAACAATGTCCCAGGATATTATTATTATATTGATGAGAAAGCTTAGTGTTAACTATAGTGTTGGTTTTGAGTTGATTTGTCGACCTAGTAATGATTCCCATTGCTCCAATGTTGCATAGTGTCCCTATTAGCCTCGCAGACAGAACCGGTCACCTGCAGCGGCAGCAGTATATCCTCGCCAGGCCTGAACTCGTAGCCGAGCGAGCCCAGCGAGGCCACGAACAGCTGGCAGGCCACCGCCATCACTTCGTCCACTGTCTTGCGAGTCCACAAGTGAGGCCGCCGGATGTGCGACATGGCGGCGCTTACTATGGCCCCGCACGAGGATTGGAGGAGGGCGTCGCGAGTGAACCTTTGGGGGGGGGGGGGAGTGAGGTGGTTTTTTTTGAGGAGCATTTGTAAGTTTTATGAGATGGACAAAACAGGCGTACGACTCGCCTGATGTTAAGCAGTTACCGTAGCCTAGATAGATACTTGCAATACTAAAGGCATCGCAAAGCAGTCGGACAGTGGGTGGGGAAGGGAGGGGAGGAGGGGTTTGGGCTTCCGGTTCTCACTAATCGTACGAATCGCAGCTACTTTAACAATTAACCACTTTATGCCGATCCGTTGAGGTGGTATTACCCCGGATGAGCCAACCCGAATATCAACCGCAAGCTATTGGCTACAGTTTGACTCTACCACCTAATACACCTTACCTACTATGACATAAAAGACATACATGTGAGTGAGTGAGTGAGTGAGTGAGTGAGTGAGTGAGTGAGTGAGTGAGTGAGTGAGTAAGTGAGTGAGTGAGTGACTGAGTGAGTGAGTGACTGAGTGAGTGAGTGACTGAGTGAGTGAGTGACTGAGTGAATGAGTGAGTGAGTGAGTGTGGGATTCAATCCATAGTCCATGATACTGTAGTATTATTTAGTTAATGCTAGTAGCACGTACTTGACTAAGTCTGGCGGGCGTGTGCCGCGCAGTATGGTCCTGCCTCGAGCAGTCTCCACGAAGGCCGTGAGCACCTTCCACTCGTAGCCCTCGTCGGGGACCGCGCCCTGCGGCGTCACCGTGTCCGGCCTCTTCGCGAACTCCCAGAACACCTTCACGGGCGATATTGACAGCCTGGGACAAGGGATTGATGGTAAAACGAACGGTTCGATGGATGGATCGACGAAAGGACGGACCAATAGAAGGATGGACGGACGTGCAGACAATGGAAATGAATATATTGCGAGACTTGACGGGCCCGTTAGTGGTTGGCGCGGAGGCGCCTTTCACGCTGCAGGTCGTAGGTTCGATTCCTACCCGGGACATGCATTTGTGTGCATCAACATGTCTGTATGTCCCGAGTCTGGGTGTATATGTATATTAAGTATGTATTTACAAATAAAATAATAGTATATGTAGTAATATCAGTTATCTGGTTTCCATAGTACAAGCTCTGCTTAGTTTGGGATCAGGTAGCTGTGTGTAAAAGAATGTCCCAGGATATTATTATTATTATCCATAGATAGATAAATAGAGAACACTTTATCTTACACCATCTATGACTTACTTGTTGGTGCCAGTCTCAACCTGGTTATCAATGTTGGTCTTGACAACATCAGCCAGTTCATCAATGGTGGAGAACAAGACACAGGCAGCACCACCCCCGGGCGAGGGCAGCCCGTGTATGAGCTGCAGTCAATTGGCTACAGCTTGACTCTACCATTAACTACTTACTTGTTGCGATAAGCCAGTTGGCGTGGTTGGTTTAGATTCCGCCTTTCACGCTGCAGGTCGTTGGTTATATTCCTACCGGGGACATGCATTTGTGTGCATGAACATGTCTGGATGTCCCGAGCCTGGGCGTAATTGTGTATATTAAGTATGTATTTACAAACAAAAAGTAGTATATGTAGTAATATCAGTTATCTGGTTTCCATAGTACAAGCTCTGCTTAGTTTGGGATCAGGTAGCCGTGTGTAATAGAATGTCCCAGGATATTTATTTTGTTATTTTAATCGGGTTTTTGTTTGTCATTTTTGTTCTTGTATGTGTGTTGGTGTACAATAGTGTTATCTATCTATGACTTACTTGTTGTTGCCAGTCTCAACATGGTCGTCGATGTTGGTCTTGATGATGATGATGATGACTTACTTGTTGTTGCCAGTTTCAACAAGGGTGTCAATGTTGGTCTTGATGATGATGATGATGACTTACTTGTTGTTGCCAGTCTCAACATGGTCGTCGATGTTGGTCTTGATGATGATGAAGATGACTTACTTGTTGTTGCCAGTTTCAACAAGGGTGTCAATGTTGGTCTTGATGATGATGATGATGACTTACTTGTTGTTGCCAGTCTCAACAAGGTCGTCGATGTTGGTCTTGATGATGATGATGATGACTTACTTGTTGTTGCCAGTTTCAACAAGGGTGTCAATGTTGGTCTTGATGATGATGATGATGACTTACTTGTTGTTGCCAGTCTCAACAAGGTCGTCGATGTTGGTCTTGATGATGATGAAGATGACTTACTTGTTGTTGCCAGTCTCAACATGGTCGTCGATGTTGGTCTTGATGATGATGATGATGACTTACTTGTTGTTGCCAGTTTCAACAAGGTTGTCAATGTTGGTCTTGATGATGATGATGATGACTTACTTGTTGTTGCCAGTTTCAACAAGGTTGTCAATGTTGGTCTTGATGATGATGACTTACTTGTTGTTGCCAGTTTCAACAAGGTTGTCAATGTTGGTCTTGATGATGATGATGATGACTTACTTGTTGGTGCCAGTTTCAACCAGATTATCAATGTTGGTCTTGACAACATCAGCTAGTTCATCAATGGTGGAGAACAGCACACAAGCAGCGCCGCCGCCGGGCGAGGGCAGCCCCCCGGGACCCACGGCGTGCGGGTCCCACAGCACGTACGACTTGTCGTCAGCCGCCTTCCAGAGCCCCACGCAGTAGTTCTTGGCGCAGAGGACGCCGTATTTGTACTGGGGAATATCAATAAATAAATCCTACTTCCTACTAATCCCTCCTCCCTCCCTCCCCCCTCCTCCTTCTATGTCCTACTTCATATTATAAATGCGAAAGTAACTGTGTGTGTGTGTGTGAATGTTTGTTACCACGTATCTCCATTACAACTGAACCGATTTTGAAAATTCTTTCACCAATAGAAAGCTTTTTAATGCTGAGTAACATAGGCTATCTCGAATTACCTACCACGCGGGCGGAGCCGCGGGCAACAGCTAGTAAATAATAAATATCGCCAGACATAGGCTCGTATTAATAAATGCATCTCAAAATTGAGATCGATCTTAGGATGCTGTTTTGACACATGTTCCATACATTAAACGTCAAAACTGCATCTTAAGATCGATCTCAACTTTGAGATGTATTTATTAATACGAGCCTTACACACCAACTGTATGGTCCCAAACTAAGCAACGCTTGTACTATGGGTACCGTACAATGGACTGGGGGCGATCCCAGTGACACCCAGACCAGGGCAAATTTCTAAAAAACATTTCCGGAAATTTGCCTCTGTCGGGAATCAAACCCGCAACCACCCGATGCAGTGAGCCGAGCGGCCAACGCTCAAACCACTGCGCCAAGCGGTCGTCAAATTTGATTGATATATTAAATTATTATTATTATGGTTAAGCAGGTACCTATATTGGGAGATGAGTCATATTGCCCATACCGACATATTTTCAGCATTATTCTCCGCAAACGACTGATTTGTACAGTGTCCATGGACTCACTTTAGTAGAACAAACTATATTTACCTTTTCGAAGAATGTCTTGATGGCCCGCCGAATGTTAAGCACGCTGCCTGTGTCGCCCGCCATGATGTCCCCAGTTATAGCGTCACCTTCCACCTCCAACTTTATCTGTGGGGAATAGATTTCATTGTCGTATGTACAGCAGTCGTTAAGCCATGTCAGAGGCCTTCGGGCGGCTTGAAAAATTCTGACAAAAGCCCTCTATACAAGTGGCTTCGTCTACAAGCGTTTCTACAAAATCCTACGCTTAAATGTATGGAAATGACATTACAAGTCGATAAGTAGACCACGTGAATTACGTCATTTCTATACATGATGCGTAGCGATTTGTAGAAACGAATGTAGTCGAAGCCACTTGGCTAGGGGGCTGGTTGGCCGTTAACCAAACGATAACCAGGTTCGATCCCCGGTGGGGCATGCACCAATGGATGAATTTTCATCTATGTGCATAATTTACAGTTCGCTGACGGTGAGGGAAAACATCGTGAGGAAACCTACCTATCCCTCGGGATTAGGTAATAGTCAGTTCCTGTATACACGGCGACAAGGTTCACCACCCGTCACGTTGGGTTCTGACTATCTGGTGAAACGTGGGCTTTGAGTTGGTTAATACCTCCACAATGTGGTGGTGTATGGCCACTTAAGCCTCTGACTACCCCCGAATGGGGATAAAAGTTGTGACGTTATATTATTATTATTCTTCTTATACTTACATTGAAAGTGGTGACGTGGAAGTCGTTCACGATTTCCTTGGGCGTGAGGGCGGGCGGCAACTTCGCGTTGGGCAGCGACATCGTGTACAACCGGTCCCCGTACTTCAGGATGGCGTCTATCAGCTCCGGCTTCCAATACGTGTAGGGCTCGATGTGGTCTACCACAATACCCATCACCGCGTTCGCAGCGTCCTGGGGAGGTGAACGGGTGAATCTGGGTGAATATCAAGAGTTACAGAGTAATAAGGGATGAGCTTGACAAGTGGAGGGTGAGTTGTAGATAAGCGTGAGAAGTCGAGGGTGAGTGGTGGGTGAATGTGACAAGTCGAGGGAGAGTAGTTGGTGAGTGTAACAAGCCGAGGGTGAATCGTAGATGAGTGTGATTAGCCAGGAGTGAGTTGTGGATGAGCTGAATAAGTTGAGGGTGAGTGGCGGGTGAATGTGACAAGCCAAGGGTGAGTGGTGGGTGAATGTGACAAGTCAAGGGTGAGTGGTGGGTGAATGTGACAAGTCAAGGGTGAGTGGTGGGTGAATGTGACAGGCCGAGGGTGAGTGGGTGAGCAGTGGTTCCTTTACCTGGTGGTCCCTATTGGGCTGGTCCATGAAGTAGTTCTCGCCTTGCGCGACGCGGCCACGCACGGATGCAGTGCTGCGCGTGAGTCGCGTGAAGTACTTGCCGATAACCGTATCCGCTAGAGGGTCCACGAGGGCCTCCTCGTCTGATGAATATACAGGGTTAATTGCTCAGAGGTGTGTGGATGGTGTAGGTACGAGGCAACTAGCACATTCTGCCTCGTCGGCAACTTACGTAAGCCTCGCGATTTAGGCAATCATTTACATCAGTTCGCACGGTTCGTTATAGCAAGACGGTCGCGCGGCTCACTATCAGCCATTATCAAGTATAATATCATATCAATCAAGTGATCAATAAATATCTGAAATTATATACTCGAGTATAATTCCTATCAATCAATCAATCCATCAAGACTATCAACCTATCACGCAAAAGATTGCTGCGGTCACCACGGACCGCACAGATGGTGATATTACGAAACAATGGGAATCTGTGATATTAACGTGATTTCAATAAAGGAATGTATGAAAAACTATGACAAATAAAGACTCTGACCCCCATGTCAGAGGGAGATTGCGAGCCGGACCTAATAGCGGCCAGACTAACACCCATATTCTAAGACGTTTCCTCAAACTACCCTCGACTCAACCTCGATAGAGGTTACTTTAAGGAATATCTCAAGGAATCCTCGAAATTGGTATTCTAAGTTAAAACTTGAACAAAGCTCGAGGTTCCATGAATGAGGTTGAGTCGAGGAAGAGTCGAGGTAATACGTCATTAATTACGTCATTGTATCAGAGATACAATATAGTTTTGGGCAGAAATGCTTTAATTTTTTGTTTGTGGTCACTCAAAAGTCAACAGATGTTTGTCATTTTTCATGTCATTGTAGCTCTATAGTTTTATAATTATTTTTTATTAATATTTTATCATAATATCTTCGGAGTATAATTTACCGAAAAATATACCATGCTTACCAGACTTCTTGTAATCGCAGTTTATGATTACCACTACTGTTGATTTCACGTAGAGTGGCTTGTTCCTTACTGGGCACCATAATATGAATAATGTAGCAATCGACTGAAGCACAGCTTAAGAAGTGCTGGGACAACTTGAAAACCAGAAAAAAGCACTCCTAGCTGAAGAAAAAAAAGAGCGCATGAGAACAGGAGGAGGATAATTCCATCCTAAACCAGGGCCTTCACAGGAGGATAACGGCATGCTAGTCAATGATGCACTGTTGGAACCAACATACGTTGAATGTCAGTATGTAATAGAGAGTGACAACTTGCCACCGGACTCTGCACAAGGTCAACTTCTCATGTTATTTATGTAGGAGTATAATCTTGTAAATGATCAATCCCCATGATTCCTCTAAATAGACTGTATTTCTATTGTGCAAGCTTCAAGAAAGGGAAGAGGAACTCCATCGTTTAAATGTGGCTGAGAAGGAGTGGCTTGTGAAAGCGGCAGAAGAATGTTATAAAAAATCCAAATAGAAAGAAAACGTGCTGAAGAGGCTCTTCGCTACAACCAACTGAAGAGAGAAGAAGCAGAATTATTATTAGCAATACAAAAAATAAATATATACCTAAATAACAAAAAAACTTGTTTCATTATATCCTATAATTATTATATTATTGACGGGCCGGTTAACGTGGTTGGTTCAGATTCCGCCTATCACGCCGCGGGTAGTGGGTTCGATTCCCACCCGGGACATACAATTGTTTGCATGAACATGCATGCATGTTAAATATAAGTGGTAACAATAAATTCAACACTGTTTCTTTCTTAAAACGATGGCGTCTTTGAAATTCTAGGGTATCGTAAAATTCAATTGGGTTTTCGGCATCCTGAAAGTGACGTCGTTCGGGATAATCATACGGATTGTCATAAAGATAGTCCAACAATCCTTGGAAATCCATTTCAATCACTTTAGATAATTAAAATAATGAGCTTCAGTTGTGGTTTATAAGCAAAAACTTCCTTGAGTGTTCCTTAAGGTAGGTCCCGACGTACCTTGAGGTTGACAGTTGTTTCCTCACCTCGAGTGAGGAAGCGCGTCGAGTGGAGGAGATTTTTTGCAACTATGAATACCAATCTCTCTGAGTGACGTTGAGTGGAGTCGAGGAATTTTCGAGGAACCGACTTAGAATATGGGTGTAAGGCCTTGGTCTCCTATTAAATGCCACCGACCGCTTACAGCGTCACGCGTACGCCGCGTCACAATTTTACAATAGTGACGTCGGCGTGTGAAGGAGACCACAACGGTAAATTTCTATAGTAAGCATTGTGACGCGGCGTACGCGTGACGCTGTAAGCGGCCGATGTCATTTAATAGGAGACCACGGCCCTAAAAAAAAGCAATGCTCAAGGAATCTCGAAGCTGTTCAGCCCTCTTAGCCAAGTGGATTTGTCTACAAGCGTTTCTGCAAATCGCTACGCTTCAATGTATGGGAACGACATAAGTCACATGATCTACTTTTCGACAGCTAATATCATTTCCATACATTTAAGCGTAACCATTTGTAGAAACGCTTGTAGACAAATCCACTTGGCGAGAGGGGCAGTAGTAGGTAATCGATTTAGTAGATTCTGAAAAAATCCGGACAAGTGCGAGTAGGACTCGCGCCCAGAGGGTTCCGTACAAATTCCATTATGTTTGTAGATAAGGGGGTGCCATAAATTACGTGAGGCATTTAGGTGGGGGAGCGGGTCAAGCCAAGTCCCATAACATCTCACCAAGGGTGAGGGGGTGTCGAAAAATCACCAAAATCGCCTCACGTAATTTATGGACGCCCCCTAAGTAGTCATCCCGAGATTCGAGTCCCGACGATTTTAGCCTGTTTTTTGAACAATACAAATTACAACGCCTAAATTTGTATTGTTCAATTTTTTTTTTTATAGATAGATGATTAATTCGTGCATACTAATATCCACCCCGACCCGTCTCGTATCCCGTGGGTCATATCTTAGTTATATGGTCGCACTAATAGTTGTAGTCCAAGAGTCAACTCACCCCCGCCTCCCTCTTCGTCGCCTTCCTCCTCCTTCTTGCCGCCAGCTCCTGACCTCCTCTCCTTGAGGACCGAGGTCAGTTCGTTAATGACCTTCACCGGGTACAGCTTGTAAGGCGCGAGGCATTGCTTCCTGTCGAGGCGGCCTTGGATAGCTGTGGGGGAATAATTTTGTAATGGACTTCGTCTGTAGGTATGTACATTTATTGTGACAATAGAAAAAACATATACTATACAGGATGAATTTTCAAGTGTGCGTGGATGGCCAAATCCGAAACTATGAGGAATAGTGAAAAGTACTCAAAGGAGTCTCGGGACCTATTTTCATCAAAACTAAACCTGCATTATTGGATTTTTGAAAAAACAATATTCCTAGACAGGAATCGAATCTGTAGACTTTGAAAAAAAAAAATACACTATTGTTACACCATTTTGGGAAGTAATAACATACAGCAAATTTAAGGAAAGGGTTGGATTTTAATACTATGGTAATCTAGGCTCCTATTTTCAATGGAGCCAGTAAATTTTTTCGCGCATTTTTTCGCTCTGTTTGAACTAACCCAAAATCGTATCTACTGGGTGAAATCGAAATCGTGGGCAATATTTTAAACGGTGATTCTACACATGATTCTGAATATTTAAGGGAATATTAATCAACAAATTAATTGATAAAAATGTATTACCCAGGTAAGGTATAACAGATCAATGGTTTGCTTATTTGCTTACCCGAGCAATATTTTTTTATCAATAGATTTTTTTATTTGTTTATCCAAAATATTCTGAATCATGTGTTGAGTCATATTTTAAAATATTGCCCACGATTTCGATTTCACCTGTATACGCGCCAACACGCGCTTCAAAAAACGAGCTTATACGCTCGTATAAAACGCTATTCTGAAAGCTCAAATATTGTGTTGAGTACTGACTGAGTTTGTCGATGAACTCTCCAGGGCTGGCGCACACCATCAGCGTGGGACACGACTCCGGCGGCACGAACTCGGGCTCCGGTTCCGGCTTCTCTTCACCCTCTGTACAAACAACATGGAATCCAACACATAGTCTACGCATTACCAGTAATTGAGACATTGGGTGATTGATTTTCGAAATTGGGTGACAAAATGATCTAAAAAATATACACAGGGTGATTTGGAAATCATGGGCATCCTTTTAAACGGTGATTCTACACATGATTCAGAATACTTAGGGAATATTAATCAACAAATCAATTGATAAAAATTTATTGCCCAGGTAAGGAATAACAGTTAACGGGTTTGCTTATTTGCTTACTCGAGCAATATTTTTTCATCAATAGATTTTTTTATTTATTTTCCCAAAATATTCTGAATCATGTGTAGTCATCGTTTAAAAGGATGCCAGTGATTTCACCCTGTATAAATAAAAATAGCCAGACTGACACACCAACTGTATGGTCCCAAACTAAGCAACGCTTGTACTGTGGGTACCGTACAATGGACTGGGGGCGATCACAGTGACACCCAGACCAAGTAACGAAAAGGCCGTTTTAAATTTGCCTCTGGCAAGAATCGAACCCGTAACCACCCGATGCAGTGAGCCGAGCGGACGCTCAAACTACTGCGGTCATCTGGAATAACACCCAAGACCGCCAACTTAACGTGACTTCTAAAGCACGGAATAGGTCGGATATTATAATACGGTACTATCTTTATAATAATACTAGCTGTGCCCCGCAGTTTCGCCCGCGTGGAAATTGATGTGTACGATTAGCCTATGTCTCATTCCAGAGCCTACACTATCTAAGTTTCAAATTTCATTAAAATCCGTTTAGTAGTTAAGGAGATACGTGGTAACAAACATTTACACACACAGTTTCGCAATTATAATATTAGTATAGGTACTCATAGAGGCTATGCACACGGAGCAACTTTAGTTGCCAAAACTATCAACTTTTTAATGGATTTTTGGCAGTCGCAGACAACAGTTGCCAGTTGCAGCAACGGTTGCCACGATTGCCGCGATTGTTTTTTATGAATACAGCTAGTTGCGAGTTGCCAGTTGCCGCAAAAGTAGCCCGTGTGCATAGCCCTTTAACTCACCGCCGCCAGCTTCCTCGTCATCCTCCTCATCCGGTTCGTCTCCACCTTCTCCGGCCATCTCATCCTTGATGCGCTGCAGACGAAGCTCGTCGCCTAAACAAAAACACCATTCACCATTTACCATGATGCCTATATGATCAGATTTGTAAGCAGCGTAGCCTATAGATGCTTGCAATACCAAAGGTTTTACTCACACGTTGCCGTCGTCAAGGGAAGGGGGAAGGAGGGGGCTAGGCTATGTTCTAGACACCTTTGCGGGAACATCGTGACAAGAAATAACCCAGTAGCCTGATTCACGTAATAACAAATAATCCAAATAACGCTGTAGTTCGAAAGTCTTCAGACAGACTTCAGAAAGACTTCAACTCAAACGTTTACTCAACGAATAAAAACTAAAACCCGACTACTGAAAAATCGCGCTCTAAAAAGTATGAAACAAGAAAATATTCTCATCTAGAGGATAGCCGTGGTCCGTGTAGGTCCTTTAGGGCCAGATGGCATATGAACACGGACCACGGCTATCCTCTAGATGAGAATATTTTCTTGTTTCATACTTTTTAGAGCGCGATTTTTCAGTAGTCGGGTTTTAGTTTTTAAACTTACTTTTTATTTAATTATTTTGGAGTTATAGGTAACAATATATATATTTTTGAAATGTGCTCATCAAGCTCTTTCATTTGATACCCCACACGGTTTTATCAAAAAAAGTTTTTTTTTTAGTTCATGACATTATGTCCTCTAGAGGGCGCCATATGCAATTTTATGTGACGTCACATAGCCTATAACTAGCGCGCCATTAAGCCGCTTCTAACGATACCTCATTTGTCAAATTACGACAAGTAGTTTGGAAGTTATGTGGGAACAGATGCACATACATACATACATACATACATACATACATACATACATACATACATACATACATACCGGTCAAAATCATAACCCTCCGCCGTAGTCGGGTAAAAACAGTTACTCAACGACTTGTTGCCATGACGAAAAGGCTACCAACGACTATAGTCGGTACGATATCATTACGGTTTTTATTACGTGAATCGGGCTACTAGACATGGAATTTGTGGAGAAGTATAGGGGAAACCTTTGCCCAGTCCAGCACTAGTAGCACAGCGGAACGTAACAAGACAAAACGTGAGACAAATCGATGTCATCTCATTCTCTCCTATGCATTAAGAAAGGGAGAGAGCGACTCGGCATTATGAGTGGCAAAAGTCTTGGTCTTATGATTTATGAAACTGACTATCTTCAGACTAATGATAAAAGTTTTTTTTTGTGTAACATCACGACTTAAATCCTATTCGGGGGTAGTAAGAGGCTGGAGTGACCATACACCACCACATTGTGGAGGTATTAAGCCAACCCAAAGCCCACGTTTCACCAGATAGTCAGGACCCAACGTGACAGGTGGTGAACCTTGTCGCCGTGTATACAGGAACTGACTATTACCTAATCCCGAGGGATAGGTAGGTTTCCTCACGATGTTTTCCCTCACCGTCAGCGAACTGTAAATTATGCACATAGATGAAAATTCATCCATTGGTGCATGCCCCACCGGGTATCGAACCTGGGACCTTCTGATTGCTAGTCCAACCTGTTCGCCCCTAGGCTACAGCAGCTCTCTCAAAACATTAATATAGTGAAAAAATACCTTTCTTAATCCTCTGTGCCGTCAGCAGCCCCTTAGTGAGCGTGGGCGCAGGGTCGAAGGCCACCACCTTCCCGCCTGCCGACATCCACACGCCCATCTGGTGGTAATCGCCCACTAGGAGTGATACGGAAGTGGGCTTCGTGTCGTCGTACCACATCTTGAACAGCAGGTCTTTTATCTCTGGAAAGGGTTAACATCAAGTATAGGGATCCAGGGAACTGGACCAGAGCTGATGGATCAAAGACCTTCTTCTTATTCTATGGAGCGTGTCTTGCCTTGCTTATTTCGGGGAGCAGCACACTGGAGCTATTGTTTACCAAAATACATTGTATTAAACTAAGTAAATGGCGATTTAATAAACAAAACAATGTAAAAAAAAGACAAGCCCGCTGAGTTTCTTGCCGGATCTTCTCAGTCGAGGTCGCGTTTCCGATCCGGCGGTAGAATTTAAGGAAAAAAAATTAAAATGACTATTTGTAAGTGCCCCCGTAGGTCTAAACAAAATAAACGCTTTGACTATTTGACTATGGTCAGTGGGCAACCTGGTGTCAGAGTTTTTAAAAGGCGGTGACGCACCATTCAAAAAATAAGTTTTTGCTTTCTATAGCCAATGGAAATAATTTCGAGGTCAACGAATTAACTGAAAACCAACAGTATAGTTAACACTAAGCTTTCTCATCAATATAATTTTGAAATCTACGAAATCGGAACATCAGCTGCGATTTTTTAACACATTTTATATTATGTGCGGTCGGCACGTGTGACGTTACACGGCCGGATCGGCTTGAAGGCGCGCTCTGCCCGCGCCGCCATTGACTACAAAGCGCGAGCGGGCCTCGTGACGTCACAGCAACCGCGCGCGAACTTCGCTAGTAATTTGGTCACAACTTCGTCAATTTTTATCGCAGAACAAAAATTTTTGCACTGTATGTTATGGATTTCTTAGCTCTATAAATCTGCATTCTCGACTAAATTCGTTACGGATCTCCATTGGCGACATCGCGGACCAGCCGGTACGTAAAACGGTTTTGTTTGAGCAACACAAAAAACACTTCTAGCCTTTGCCTCGTATTTACTACCAGCTACTGCCCGCGACTTCGTCCGCGTAAACTTTAAAATCCCACAGGAACCTGACATTTTCCGGGTATCCTATGTGTTAATCCAGGTTATAAACTATCTGTATTCCAAATTTCATCCAAATCCGTTCTGTAGTTTTTGCGTGAAAGAGTAACAAACATCCATACATCCACCCATCCATCTATCCAAACTTTCACATTTATAATATTACTAGCTTTTGCCCGCGACTTCGCCCGCGCATAATTTAAAAAAAGTACCCTAGCGCTATTCCAGACTATAGGTAATCTATCTCTGTGCCAAATTTCATCCAGATCCGTTCAACCGTTCTGGCGTATTGAGTAACAAACATCCTTACATCCATCCATCCATCCATATATCTAAACTTTCACATTTATAATATTATTAGTGGGATAGTGGGATTCCCAAGAAGCAGAACACTCTTACGTTTCAATTCTTCCTTCTCTTCTTCACCTTCGCCCAGCTCGTCTTTATCACCGCCGCCTTCTTCACCTTCCTACAACATATAAATGTTATTAAATAAATTGTACCTAACAAGGTGGTAGAGCCAAGCTGTAGCCAATTGACTGCAGCTCATAACGGGCTGGCTCGACCAGGATATTACCACCCTCTCACAGAAGATCAGCGTAAAGCAGCTATTACAGCTGCGTTTCGTACGATGAGTGAGAGAGCCGGAAGCCCAACCCCCCTTCCCCTCCCTCCACTCCCTTTCAGGTCGGCAATGTTCGAGCAATGCCGTTGGCACTGCAAAGCTTTTATAGGCTACGGTAACTGCTTAACATCAGGCGGGCCGTACGCTTTTTTCCACTGTAGTCCTATAAAAATAAACTTGTATCATCTATCACTCATTATTGGCCACTTGTCACTGGACAAAATGGCCATTGTTGATCAGTAGTCATCTAACGCATGTCAACATTGACCAACGATTACCCAACTCTGTCTGTTGTGTATCTAATAACCCCATGATTTAATGATGTCACGATCTGTTAATGTCACGTTCTAATAACGGCACAATGTAATAACATTAAATTATATTTAATAATGCCACGTTCGAGTGTATCGTTCTAATAGAACCAGATGGTTTTATAAAGTCACGATCAACCCAATCTAAAAATGTGACGGTCGAATAATGTCATGTTCTTATGACGTTTCGATCTAATAACGACACGTTCTAATTACGGTACGGTCTAATAACGGCACGTTCAAATAACGGCCCGCACCCTGGCCGGTTCATTCGGCAGCCGCAGTGGCAGTCGCACGGCCTCCCCCAGCTCGATGGAGAAGGTATAGGCGCCCATCTCAAACTTCTCCGTCAGGTCAAATAATGTGACGGTCGAATAATGTCATATATCCAATAAATATCATGTCCTAAAAAAAGCGACTGTAGCCTAGGGGCGAACACGTTGGGCTAGCAATCAGAAGGTCCCAGGTTCGATCCCCGGTTGGGCATGCACCAATAGATGAATTTTCATCTATGTGCATAATTTACAGTTCGCTGACGGTAAGGGAAAACATCGTGAGGAAACCTACCTATCCCTCGGGATTAGGTAATAGTTAGTTCCTGTATACACGGCGACAAGGTTCACCACCTGTCACGTTGGGTTCTGACTATCTGGTGAAACGTGGGCTTTGAGTTGACCTCCACAATGTGGTGGTGTATGGCCACTCAAGCCTCTGACTACCCCCGAATGGGGATAAAAGTCGTGACGTTATATATATATATCATGTCCTAATAATTTCACTATTTAATAACACCACGTTCTAATAACGTCACGGTCGAATTATGTCACTATCCAATAACGGCACGCTCTGATAATGGCACGCTCTAATAACGTCACTATCTAATAACACCACAATCTATAATGTCATATATCCAATAAATACCATGTCCTAATAATTTCACTATTTAATAACACCACGTTCTAATAACGTCACGGTCGAATAATGTCACTATCAAATAACGGCACGCTCTGATAATGGCACGCTCTAATAACGTCACTATCTAATAACGTCACAATCTAATAACGGCACGTAAAAATAACGGCACGCACCCCGGCCGGTTCGTCCGGTAACCGCAGCGGCAGGCGCACAGCCTCCCCCAGCTCGATGGAGAAGGTGTTGGCGCCCATCTCGAACTTCTCTGTCAGGTCTTCAGCCGTGATGTCGTTGCTACCAGTCTTCTTCACGTGGTTCAGGTAGTATTCCGCGCCGGCGTCTAAAAAGCAATAGGAGATTAAAGATTAAAGACCAGCCTACATTGTACAAGATAGAGCGTTGAAGGAACTATCAACTTAGTTGCAGAAACTATAGACTTTTTAATGGTTTTCGTTAGAGGTTGCCAGTTGCAGCAACAGTTGCCAGTTGTAGCAACAGTTGCCGCGATTAAGTTATATGTAAACAGCTAGTGGCCAGTTGCCAGTAGCCGCAATTCAGAGATCAAAGTTGCTCCGTGTGCATAGCCCCTAAACTCTCTCATCAATATAATTTTGAAATCATCGAAATCGATCCATCCGTTACGATTTTATATAATGTGCGTTTTTATTCTACGGTACCCTTTATGTGCGCGTCCGACACGCACTTGACCGGTTTTTTTTTAATCGCCACTTAATTAAATACAATGTCTTTAAATCTGTATTCTCAACTATATTAGTTATAGTACGAGATACACTTAAGGACGACCTTCACCCATCGACTTACCGGAGCAACCCTATATATTATCAAATAAAATATGTTTCTGAACATATACCAATAGGGTTGCCGTAAAAAATATGGTCATGGCTATGATTAATTAAAATCATAAAAACCATTTTTTTTAACAATTTTCACCGACTTGCTTGCCAAGTGAAAATTATATCAAAACGAAAGCAATTTTATTGCGAATACAGTGTATAGTGTTGCTTGCGAAAATCTAGTCAAGAATAACGATAGCCGGGCTTTGAAATTAAACATTTGAAATCGAAATATTGATTGAAAGAGAAGCATTGCGCATCCGAGTACTATTTCATGCGAAAGAGGAGGATGCAGTACAACAGCTGCGCGCGACGAAGCCGTGCATCCTTTTAGCTTTTTGCATTATTTTTTTCCTTTTTTATCCTTGACCATATCCTTCATGGCAACCCTATTGGTATAAGTTCAGACACATATTTTATTTGATAAAATCCAGGGTTGATCCGGTAAGTCGATCGGTGAAGGTCGCTCTTCAGTGTATCTTAGACCATTACGGATTACATTGGCTACAGCGTGTCTCTACTACCAATAAGGAATGTGTTTACCTAGGAAGTTGTACATGTGATCCTGATGCATGTGTGGGGGCGGGACGGACTCCGTGGCGGCTGCGAACGCGGCCGCAGCCGGCAGCGCCAGCGTGCGGCCCGCCATGTCAGAGCTCTGACAACACACACCAGCACACAGTTACATTACTAAAGCTCTGGTTTCCTCCGATAGCGGTGCCGTCATATAGCGACCGTAATATAGCGGTGAATGACGTCACTAGAACGTTGGCTATGTAAACAACGGTGTCCAATACCGCTCTCTAGGAAACCGCGCCATTTTGTTTACATAGCCAACGTTCCCGTGACGTAATTCACCTCTATATTACGGTCGCTATATGACGGCACCGCTATCAGAGGAAAGCAAAGCATAACACCCAGGATTGGCCACCAGGGCGGCGCCACGGTGCAGTGGACTGACACTGACACTTGACACATTTAAAACTCTTTGTGGGAATAATGTCCAAGTGTCAAAACATCCAAGAATCAAAAAACATTTTTATTTATAGGACTGCGGTGGCAAAAAAAGCGTACGGCCCACCTGATGTTAAGCAATTACCGTAGCCTATAGATGCTTACAATACCAAAGGCATTGCTCGCACATTGCCGACCTGAAGGGGAGTGGGATGGAGAGAGGGGGAGGGGGGGGTGGGCTTACGGCTCTCTCACTCATCGTACGAAACGCAGCTGTAATAGCTGCTTTACGCCGATCTTCTGTGAGAGGGTGGTACTACCCCGGTCGCGCCAGCCCGTTTATGAGCTGCAGTCAATTGCAAAATGTCCAAGTTTCAAAACGGCAAGAATCAAAATATCAAGAATAAAAATTTCCAATCGTCAAATGTCCAAGAATCAAAATGTCCAAGTGTCAAAACATCCAAGTGTCAAATGCTCAAGTTTCAAAACGTCTAAGGCCGCGCTCACTTTGGATACGTTTTCGTCCGAATTTTACTCTTGCATACACGTACGAACCACACGAATGATCCCGACCTTCCAAGTACTACGGGAGTGCGCACACTGGGTGCGAGTTACGTACACGTCCGACCAGTGTGCGCACTCCCGTAGTACTTGGAAGGTCGGGATCATTCGTGTTGTTCGTACGTGTATGCACGAGTAAAATTCGGACGAAAACGCATCCAAAGTGAGCGCGGCCTAAGGCTCGTATTAATAAATGCATCTCAAAATGGAGATCGATCTTAAGATGTTGTTTTTGACAGACTGCATCTTAAGATGGATCTCAACTTTGAGATCGTTTTACTAATACGAGCCTTAGGCCGCGCTCACTTTGGATGCGTTTTCGTCCGAATTTTACTCGTGCATACATGTACGAACAACACGAATGATCCCGACCTTCCTAGTACTACGGGAGTGAGCACACTGGGTGCGAGTTACGTACACGTAACGTATAGTTCTGACGTCCGAAATCAATCGGAACCTGCTGCGATTTGAAACGCGTTCGTGCGTTACCGCTCATCTCGGGTTGAGACCGCGCGGTCCTGCAACCTATTTGACGGAAGAAAAAGTATCTAATCTGAGCACTTAATTCGTACGACGACGATCATACGTTGTGTTGCAAAAGACTCGAGTTCTTTAGCCTCATTTTTAGGGCTCGAGCCTTTTTAAGAAACCTCGAAGGCTAAAGAGCTAATTCAGCCCCGAGTCTTCGAGGCGAAGAGAAGGCTCTCGGAAATAAAGGCTTTATTTTGAAGCTCTTTCTAAAAAGGCTTGGAGCCCTTTTTTATTTTAGCCCCTTGTAACCATTCTTGACTTTAGTTGACTATGCACGACTATTCTAAACTGTTGTTGACCACTATTGACTGTTTCGACTATTCTTGACTATATTTGAATATGTTTGTCTATTTTTGATAATTTTTGACCATTATTGACAATTTTTGACTGTTTTGGACTATTTTGACTATATTTGACTATTTTTGATTATTTTTGACCATTGTTGACTATTTCGACTATTTTTGACTATTTTTAGCTATTGTTGACTATTTTTGACCATTGTTGACTATTTTCGACGTATTATGACCGTTTTTGACTATTTTTCGGCTATTTCTGACTACTTTGACTGTTTTTTGGCGATTTTTGTCTATTTTTGACCATTGTTGACTATTTCGACTATTCTTGACCATTGTTGACCGTTTTTGACTATTTTTTGACTATTTTTGACTATTTTTGACTATTTTTGACTATTTTTGACTATTTCTGACTATTTGTGTCTATTTTTGACTATATTTGTCTGTTTTTGACTATTTTTGTCCATTTTTGACTATTTTTGTCCATTTTTGACTGTTTTTGACTATTTTTTACTATTTCTGACTATTTTTGACCATTTTTGACAGTTTTTGACTATTTTTTGACTATTTTTGACTATTTTTGACCATTTTTGACTGTTTTTGACTATTTTTGATTATTTTTGACCATTGTTGACTATTTCGATTATTTTTGACTATTTTTAGCTATTGTTGACTATTTTTGACCATTGTTGACTATTTTCGACGTATTATGACCGTTTTTGACTATTTTTTGGCTATTTTTGACTATTTTGACTGGATTTTGGCGATTTTTGTCTATTTTTGACCATTGGTGACCGTTTTTGACTATTTTTGACTATTTCTGACTATTTTTGACCATTTTTGACTGTTTTTGACCATTTTTGACTATATTTGATTATTTTTGACCATTGTTGACTATTTCGACTATTTTTGACTATATTTGAATATGTTTGTCTATTTTTGATAATTTTTCACAATTTTTGTCAATTTTTGACTGTTTTGGACTATTTTGACTATATTTGAAATTTTTTGATTAATTTGACCATTGTTGACTATTTCGACTATTTTTGACTATTTTTAGCTATTGTTGACTATTTTTGACCATTGTTGACTATTTTCGACGTATTATGACCGTTTTTGACTATTTTTTGGCTATTTTTGACTATAATGACTGTTTTTTGGCGATTTTTGACTATTTTTGACCATTGTTGACTATTACGACTATTCTTGACCATTGTTGACTATTGTTGACTGATTTTGACTTTTTTTTTTTGACTTTATTTTGACTATTTTTGACCATTGTTGTCTATTTTTACACGACTGCCCAAAAAAAAAGAGTGTATATGTGTTTAGGGTTCATGTATGTATGTATGTTTGTATGTGAGATTCTTTATTCCACCATAACTTATAAATGCCTGAACGGATTTCGATGTATGGGGTATCGTTAGAATCCTTACATCATTCCGGGTAACACTGGGTATATTATTTTTGAAAAAAATCAATATGGCAGCATTATGGCTCAATTTAATATCTGAAAAAAAAAATTTTTCTTCCATTATTACAATTTGGGTATCAAATGTATGGTCTAGATGAGCACAGTCCAAAACTGAAGAATTTATAGGCATAATTTAACATAGGTAGGGTGTACATGCAAAACAAATATATCATTTTTGGCTGCTGTCACTAAAATGCATTAAATAAAAATAAATAATTCCCTCCCCTCTTAGATTAAATATGTTCCACAGAACGGTCCCCCGACTGCAATGACACTGCACTTGTTTTATACTTTTTAGTTCGTTTTTTGGCAGGGCAGTCGTGTTTTTAATTATTTTTTTTTTTTTTTTTACCATTGTTGACTATTTCGACTATTGTTGACTGTTTTTGAATATTTTTGCCGAATGTTGACGAATTTTGGTCCAAAGTAGTCAAAATTCGTCAAAATACGTCAAAAATAGTCAACATTGGCCAAAAACAGTCAACAATAGTAAAAATAGTCAACAATGGTCAAAAATAGTCAACAATAATCAAAAATAGTCAACAATGGTCAAAAATAGTCAACAATAGCTAAAAATAGTCAAAAATAGTCGAAATAGTCAACAATGGTCAAAAATAATCAAAAATAGTCAAATATAGTCAAAATAGTCCAAAACAGTCAAAAATTGTCAATAATGGTCAAAAATTATCAAAAATAGACAAACATATTCAAATATAGTAAAAAAAAGTCGAAATAGTCAACAATGGTCAAAAATAATCAAAAATAGTCAAATATAGTCAAAAACAGTCAAAAATAGTCAAAATACGTCAAAAATAGTTAACATTGGCCAAAAACAGTCAACAATAGTAAAAATAGTCAACAATGGTCAAAAATAGTCAAAAATCTTCAAAAATCGTCAAAATTCGCCAAAAATATTTAAAAATAGTCATCAATAGTCAAGAATAGTCTAAATAGTCAAAAATCGCCAAAAATTCGTCAAATATAGTCATAAATGGTCAAAATACGTCAAAAATAGTCAACAATAGCTAAAAATAGTCAACAATCGTCAAAAATAGTCAAAAATAGTCAAAAATAGTCAAAAATGGTCAAAAATAGTCAAAAGAAGGTCCAAAATATTCAAAAACAATTAACAATAGTCGACGATGGTCAAGAATAGTCGAAATAGTCAAAATACGTCAAAAATAGTCAACATTGGCCAAAAACAGTCAACAATAGTAAAAATAGTCAACAATGGTCAAATATAGTCAAAATTCATCAAAATACGTCAAAAATAGTCAACATTGGCCAAAAACAGTCAACAATAGTAAAAATAGTCAACAATGTTCAAAAATAGTCAAAACTAGTCAAAAATTGTCAAAATAGTCAAAAATTGTCAAAATTCGTCAAAATACGTCAAAAATAGTCAACATTGGCCAAAAACAGTCAACAATAGTAAAAATAGTCAACAATGGTCAAATATAGTCAAAATTCGTCAATAATAGTCAAAAATAGTCAACATTGGCCAAAAACAGTCAACAATAGTAAAATAGTCAACAATGTTCAAAAATAGTCACAACTAGTCAAAAATAGTCAAAATAGTAAAAAATAATCAAAAATAGGCAAACTTAGTCAAAAATTGTCAAATTTAGTCAAAAAATGTAAAAGATTGTCAAAATAGTCAAAATACGTCAAGAATAGTCAACAATGGTCCAAAATAGTCAACAATGGTCAAAAATAGCTAAAAGTAGTCAACAATGGTAAAAAATAGTCAAATAGCCAAAAATAGTCAAAAATCTTCAAAAATCGTCAAAATTCGCCAAAAATATTTAAAAACAGTCATAAATAGTCAAGAATAGTCGAAATAGTCAACCATGGTTAAAAATAGTCATAAATGGTCAAAATACGTTAAAAATAGTCAACAATGGCCAAAAATAGTCAACAATGGTCAAAAATAGTCAACAATAGCTAAGAATAGTCAACAATGGTCAAAAATAATTAAAAATAGTCAAAAACAGTCAAAAATGGTCAAACATAGTCAAAAATTGGCAAAAATAGGCAAAAATCGTCAAAATTCGCCAAAAATATTTTAAAACCGTCATCAATAGTCAACCATTATCAAAAATTGACGAAAATCGCCAAAAATAGTCATAAATGGTCAAAATACGTCAAAAATAGTCAAAATACTTCAAAAATTGTCAACAATGGCCAAAAATAGTCAACAATGGTCAAAAATAGTCAACAATAGCTAAAAATTGTCAACAATGGTCAAAAATAGTCAAAAATAGTCAAGAATAGTCAAGAATAGTCAAGAATAGTCAAGAATAGTCAAGAATAGTCAAGAATAGTCAAGAATAGTCAAGAATAGTCAGGATAGTCAAAAAAGTCAAGAATAGTCAGGAATAAAATAGACTAGCCGGGAATAGTCCGCTATAAGGCGACTCCTTCTTATACTTGCGAAGACTTAGAAAGCTCACAACAACGGAGCTCTAAAAGAACTCCGAGCCCAAAAAGGGCTCGAGGTTTATTTAAAACTCGAGTCCTTTTTTAGCCTTGAAACATTCGGAGTCGTTTTTCTTCGACGAGCCCCATAGAAAAGCTCGAGCCTCTTTGAGAGGGCTAAAAGAACTCGAGTCTTTTGCAACACTAATCATACGTCGACAAAAAATTCGTGCCCAAAGTGAGCACGGCCTTATAGTCATAATGTTCAAAGGTCACAACACCCAAATGTCAAAATAGTCTAGTGTCAAAATAGTCTTGTGTCAATATAGTCTTGTGTCAATATAGTCTTGTGTCAAAATAGTCTAGTGTCAAAATAGTCTTGTGTCAATATAGTCTTGTGTCAAAATAGTCTAGTGTCAAAATGACTCACCCCGACGCCAGCTTTCTCGGCAGCTTTACCAATAGCAGAGTTCTCTCCGCGGGGGCCCATCAAAATGGCGACTGATTTTTTGGCGATCCATTCGAAGGCTTTGTTCTGTGAATATCGTTAAGAATTATTTTTTTGGACACAGTTGGTTAAGATGCACGTTGCCGATCTCAGGGGAGGAGGAGGGAGAGGAAGGGGGGTCTCGTCTTCCTGCTCGCACTCATCGTAAAAACGCAGCTGTAATTGCTACTTTACGCCGATCTTCTGTGAGAGGGTGGTACTACTCTAGTTGAGTTGGTCCACGAGGCAAATAGAAAAGTTATTGTTATTGAATTCCTTATGAGACAACGCGTGACGCTGCGCGAGCGATGGGGGGTTAGATTCCGCCCACTTCTCTATTTTCTATCTACCGGTCAATAGCAAAACTACTCGCTTCGTTCTATGTCGATGTAATTACGTAGTTTAACTTTTTCACACTAGATGTCACTAAGTGTAGGACGGTAAAAGGGACGTACAAAGTGCCGCCATCTAGTGTCGAGTAGAATTATATTTGGGATGCGAACGTTGGCAAGACGTGTGCACAGGACGAACGCCGGCAACACACTGAGTTAAGCCACGCCTACTGTGATGACGTCAGGGCCTTGTTGAGCCAGAGTGCACGGCTGCTTAGACCGTCTCCTCTTATATTATCTACTTCGTGGTCAGAATCAACCGACCAATTAGGAGGTCGGTCAGAATAGCAAAACGCCACAGTGGTAGTTCAATGGCTAAGCGACTCGGCGGTAACTATGGTAACTCCATGAACCTAATACTAAAAGGACTGGGTCTCAGCAGCTCGGCCGCGTTGCTTAAACATCGCACAACTCACCCGCTGACGTCATCACATTAGGCGTGGCTTAATAAGTCAGTGTGCTGTCGGCGTTCGTCCTGTGCACACGACTTGCCAACGTTCGCATCCCAAATATAATTATATTCGACACTAGATGGCGATCCTTTGTATAGTACGTCTTTTTATACTTGTCCTATTTGGTAAGCAAAGATGGCGTCCAGCGGGGCGATTGCGTAACTTTTTTGTCAATGTTTCAATTGGTTTCGTTCATCCTGTGTCAATTATATACGAAACCAATCGAAACATTGACAAAAAGTTACGCAATCGCCCCGCTGGACGCCATCTTTGCTTACCAAATAGGACAAGTATAAAAAAACGTACTATATGTCCTTTGTATCACCCAACACTTAGTGACATGTAGTGTGAAAAAGATAAACTACGTACTAACATCGACATAGAACGAAGCGAGTAGTTTTGCTATTGACCGGTAGATATAAATGGCAAAGTAGGCGTTATCTACACCCCTTCACCCGTGCCTTCACCCGCGCAAATTGTCAAGCGTCGTTTTATAGGGAAATCTAATAAGAACATCTCCACTGTTTATGTTCTCTGTGGGTAACTCACATCAAGTGACGTCTCCGGCGCTCCGATCTCAGGGTTGAGTTTAGCGTGCATGACAGCTACGGGTGACAGGTTGAAGCTGTCGTCGGGGCCGGGCGCGAGGTTGCCCATGATGACGTCACACAGCTCCCGCACGCTGCCCGACACGCGCATCAGCGCGGACGCAGCGCGGGGCTCGCCCGACGGCAGCCCTGAAATATCGCCAGACTTACACACCAACTGTATGGTCACAAACTAAGCAACGCTTGTACTACGGGTGACCCAGACTAAGGCAATTAAGAAAAGGCCGTTTCCGAAATTTGCCTCTGGCGGGAATCGAACCCAATCAGCAGCAAGCACCCGATGCAGTGAGCCGAGCCGAGAACGCTCTTTTCCTACCCAATATGAAGCATCACTTACAAGGAACGCTCTTTTGTTACCCAGAATTAGAAGCATCACTTACAAATAATACTCTTTTCTTACCCACTATAAAGCATCACTTACGTAGAACGCTCTTTTGTTACCCAGAATTTGAAGCATCACTTACAAAGAATGCTCTTTCGTTACCCAAAATTTGAAGCATCACTTACAAAGAATGCTCTTTTCTTACCCAATATGAAGCAGCACTTACAAAGAACTGTCTTTTGTTACGCAGAATTTGAAGCATCACTTACAAAGAATGCTCTTTTGTTACCCAAAATTTGAAGCATCACTTACAAAGAATGCTCTTTTCTTACCCAATATGAAGCATCACTTACAAAGAACTGTCTTTTGTTACGCAGAATTTGAAGCATCACTTACAAAGAATGCTCTTTTCTTACCCAATATGAAGCAGCACTTACAAATAACTGTCTTTTGTTACGCAGAATTTGAAGCATCACTTACAAAGAATGCTCTTTTGTTACCCAAAATTTGAAGCATCACTTACAAAGAATGCTCTTTTCTTACCCAATATGAAGCATCACTTACAAAGAAGACTCTTTTTTTACCCAATATGAAGCATCACTTACAAAGAACGCTCTTTTCTTCTACAAAATGTAACTATCTCTTATAATCACCGATTTTGAACTAGTAACTCACCATTTTCATCACAGCCGTGCGGATCGAAGTAGTAATAGTGGTCGTCCTGCTTCCACACTGCAGTGGAGCCACCCCGGGCGGTGAACACGGCGTGGGAGTGCTCCTTGAACATGTGTTGCAACGCGTCCTTTAGGGACAAGACCCCGCTTGACGGTTCAGGGTTCAGGTGGCCTGGGAAGGGTGATAAAAGGTGGTAGAGTCAAGCTGTAGCCAATTGACAGCAGCTCATATACGGGCTGGCTCGACCGGGGTACTACCCTCTCACAGAAGATCGGCGTAAAGCAGCTATTACAGCTGCGTTTCGTACGATGAGTGAGAGAGCCGAATCCCTCTCCCCTTCAGGTCAGCGATTTGCGAGCAATGGTATTGTAAGCATCTATAGGCTACGGTAACTGCTTAAAATCAGGCGGGTCGTACGCATTTTTGCCACCGCAGTCCTATAAGAAAAAAATAAAAAAAACAACCATTCTATAAGAAATACTTACCACTATACGCGCTATCCAGCACCTCGGTCTCAATACAATCGCTATCGGTCACTCGGAACCGGTTCATGACGTCAGCAGCCGCGAGGGTCCCGGAGGGCACGTCCTCCTCCTCCTCCCCCTCCGCCTCCTCCGGAGAGCGCGGGGAGTCCAAGCTCTCACTCATTCTCACTCACCCTCACACACTCACCCTCACACACTCACTTTCACTCATTCCCACTCTCACGCACTCTCACTCGCAAACACACATACTCAACACATACATACTTAGCACACGTTTGTATATCGACGTTGTCTATAATTTAGTTTCGTTATTTCGTTAGTTCGTATATGGGTTTACACAATATAACCTCACACACCCTCACACACCCTTACACACCCTTACACACCTCATTAGGTGTACATTGTTCTATTAACTCTATCAGACTAGTTGAGAAAGACTATTTTTATAGACAACAATATACTTACCACTATACGCGCTATCCAGCACCTCGGTCTCAATACAATCGCTATCGGTCACTCGGAACCGGTTCATGACGTCAGCAGCCGCGAGGGTCCCGGAGGGCACGTCCTCCTCCTCTTCCCCCTCCGCCTCCTCCGGCGAGCGCGGGGAGTCCAGGCTGATGCCCATCTTCTCGAGATGCTCCATGGTGTTTTGGTAAAGGATGTCACCGCGGACTATCGTCTGGCGAGTACAATCATAATAAGTTGAAACTATGGTCTATAAGAGGACTTGGTCTAAGCAACCGGGACCTATGACTCAACAAGGCTCTGAAGTCATCACAGTAGGCGTGGCTTAAGTCAGTATGCTGTCGGCGTTCGTCCTGTGCAGACGTCTTGCCAATGTTCGCATCCCAAATATAATTCTACTCGACACTACATGGCGCAACTTTTTACGTCTCTTTTACCATCCTTCACTTAGTGACATCTAGTGTGAAAATGAGATGTGAGCGAGAGCCGAATCTCACCCAATCTCACCAAGGGGGGTCGATAAAATCACCAAAATCCCCTCACGTAATTTATGGACGCCCCTAGTGTGTCCACTGACCTCGTCGACGTCATCCTTGGTCCAATCAGCAGGGTCAACAACGTGGGCCATGGCGATGGCGGTGATGGAGGCGGGCGTGGCCTGCTTGCCGCGGTGGTCCTCCGGGAAGCGCGCGTCCGCCTCGTGGAAGCTGCCGCGGACCACCCAGCGGTTGGGCGCCACGGCTGGACAACACATGGTGAGATCAACGTATGTTAAAGGATGTGAGGGTATGTGAGGGTATGTGAGGGTATGTGAGGGTATGTGAAGGTGTGGAAGTGAGTGAGTGGGTATCTTATGTGTCTGACAGCGTGGGTGTGTAATTTTTTTTTTTTGTGATAGGACTGAGGTGGCAAACAAGCATACGGCCCGCCAGATGTTAAGCAGTTACCGTAGCCTAAAGATGCTTGCAATACCAAAGGCATTGCTCGCACTTTGCCGAACTGAAGGGGAGTGGGAAGGAGGTAGGTGAAGGTGAGGGGGTGTTGGGCTACCGGCTCTCTCTCGCTCATAGTACGACACGCAGCTGTAATAGCTGTTCACTCCAATTTTCTGTGAGAGGGTAGTACTAACCCAGTCGAGCCAGCCCGTATATGAGCTGCAGTCAATTGGCTACAGCTTGGCTCTACCACCTTCAAGGCATGCATTCAATGCATGAGTAGAACATGTATAAATATGACAAATATGACAAAAACTACAAATATGACAAAAACGACAAATATGACAAAAACTACAAATATGTCAAAAATGAAAAAATAAAAGAAATTACAAAAATGACAAATATGACAAATATGACAAAAATTACAAGAAATGACAAGATGACAAATATGACAAATATGACAAGAAGGACAAAAATGACAAGAAGAACTGACAACAAGAAATGACAAAAATGACAAAAACGACAAATATGACAAAAATGTCAAAATGACAAGAAATTACAAATATGACAAAAATGACAAAACTGAAAAGAAGAACTGACAACAAGAAATGACAAATATGACAAAAATGACAAAAATGTCAAAATGACAAGAAATTACAAATATGACAAATATGACAAAAATAAAAGAAATGACAAAAACGACAAATATGACAAATATGACACACATGACAAATTTGACAAAAATTACAACAGTGACAAAAATTACAAGAAATTACAAGAAATGACAAAAATGTCAATATGTGACAAAAATGTCTAAATGACAAGAAATTACAAATATGAAAAATATGACAAATATGACAAATATGACAAAAATGAAAAAAAGAAAAGAAATGACAAAAACGACAAATATGACAAAATGACAAGAAATTAAAAATATGACAAATATGACAAATATGACAAATATGACAATTATGACAAATATGACAAATATGACAAATATGACAATATGACAAGAATTACAAGAAATGACAAAAATGACAAGAAGAACTGACAATGATAAATATGACAAATATGACAAATATGACACACATGACAAAAATTACAACAATGACAAAAATTACAAGAAATGACAAGAAATGATAAAATGTCAATATGTGACAAAAATGTCTAAATGACAAGGAATTACAAATATGACAAATATGAAAAATATGAAAAATATGACCAATATGACAAAAATGAAAAAAATAAAAGAAATGACAAAAACGACAAATATGACAAAAATGACAAAATGACATGAAATTACAAATATGACAAAAATTACAAGAAATGACAAGAAATGACAAGAAATTACAATATGACAAATATGAAAAATATGACAAATGACAAAAATTACAAGAAATGACAAGAATTACTAAAATGACAAGAACTGACAACAATAAACGACAAGAAATGACAAGATGACAACAATGACAAATATGACAAAAATTACAAGAAATAACAAAAATGTCAAGATGACAACAATGACAAATATGACAAAAATTGCAAGAAATGACAAAAATGTCAAAATGACAAGAAATTACAAATATGACAAATATGACAAATAAGACAAATATGACAAAAATGACAAGAAGAACTGACAACAAGAAATGACAAAAATTACATAAATGACAGTGTGTGTGTGTGTTTGAGGGTGTATGACTGTGAGTGTGTGTGTGGGTGTGTGAGTGTGTTTGAGGGTGTGTAAGTGTGTGAGGGTGTATGAGGGTGTGTGAGGGTGAGTGTAGGTGTGTGCGGGTGTGTGTGACGGTGTGTACTCACGTTTCAGCTTGTTCACGGGGTCGGGCATCTCCTTCCGCTCCATGACCCTGATGCCGCTGATGCTGAACGGCTTCCTCTTCAGGTCGCCCACCACGCTCTCCATGAAATGGTCACAGAGTCGCGTGATCCGGGTGAAGTACATGAGGCAGGCCTTACCGCCGTCTTGGAGGCCCACCTGGTTGTGGAGGGGGGTGATGGGAAAAAGTAAATCATCATCATCATCATCATGTCATCCAAAACACGTCCACTGTTGGACATTAAAATTGACCTACACGTGACGCTCAACAAGAACGGCCACGTTGCACAACAACGCGCGACGTTGCCAGCTGGCGCGCAACATTAACCACTGGGAATGCATGGACAGATAACGAATGTTGCTCATTGCTGATCAACATGATAAGCAACATGTTGTGCAACATGTCAAGCTTCAAATGTTGCCTAGTGGATGCGAGGCTTCAAACTCACCCTATGTCCATATCTATCAGCTGGCCACGGATGGTACAAGTAATACTTTCCACCCTCATTCCAGATCGCCACTTCATATTCACCAGGAATCTGGAAACAATAATAACATATATCGCCACATTTACTACTATTAACTGTATGTACGGACGGACAAACAGACAGACGGACAGACGGACGGACCAACAGACCTACAGACGGACGGACAACGGACGGATAGACAGACAGACGGATGGACGGACTGATGGACAGGGCCTCGAGTACCAACTATTCATTGCGCAACTTCAAAATGCAACGTCACGACTTTTATCCCCATTCGGGGGTAGTCAGAGGCTTGAGTGGCCATACACCACCACATTGTGGAGGTATTAACCAACTCAAAGCCCACGTTTCACCAGATAGTCAGAACCCAACGTGACAGGTGGTGAACCTTGTCGCCGTGTATACAGGAACTGACTATTACCTAATCCCGAGGGATCGGTAGGTTTCCTCACGATGTTTTCCCTCACCGTCAGCGAACTGTAAATTATGCACATAAATGAAAATTCATCCATTGGTGCATGCCCCACCGGGGATCGAACCTGGGACCTTGTGATTGCTAGCCCAACCTGTTCACCCCTAGGCTACACTCTAGAAATCACTTAATATGATCTTCGTGAATACTTCATTATAAATCGTAAATTCTTGGCCGTCAAAATGTTGTCAGCCATCCTGTTATTTGGTGAATTGCGTGGGAAAGGGGATAGAGAGAAACCTTAGCGATGGTGTTATACTCACATGCAAGAGTCCCGTGTCGGCCTCTTTGAAAAACGCCTCTGTACCTCTGCAGAGGTCGAACACTTTGGGGTTATTCGTGATCAACTTGCCCCACACTGCTATGTTGCGCTCCTGTTAAAATAAGATTGTTTTAGTTACCCTCGTCTGAAATAAACATTGTAATACTCTCTACTTTGTGCCCTCAATAAATCATCATCATGTCAGCCAAAATACGTCCACTGTTGGACATAGGCCTCCCGCGGCGCCCCACAACGCCCGGTCCTGTGCTGCTTGCATCCAGCGGTTTCCCGCGACCTTCACTAGGTCGTCGATCTTACTATCAATAAATAGCGAAATTAAAATTGTTATAAATGTTTCCCTAGTGCAAATTTACGGTACGATGACTTTTTTTGAGTATGGGACGTTTTGAGAACAGAACGTTTTAAGAACGGGATCTTATGAGAACAGGTCGTTTTGAGAATCAAACCTTTTGAGAACGAGACCTTTTGAGGAAGGGACCTTTACAGTAAGGGACATTCCTAGACAATACTAGCGGGCTAGGAATATCAAAAAAGCTAACACAAAAAAAAACATTAAAAACCGTATGCTCGGGATACACGGCGACACTCGACACTCTGTGTATCTCAGTGTATCGACACCGCCACTACAACTGTCACAAGGTGTCACGGTGGTGTACACACGCAGACACTCAATGTATTTGTGTCAAGTGTCGTCGTGTATCCGAAGCTTTATGAAAGAAGCTGAAGGAAAACATCGTGATGTTTTTTTCATAGACAAGGATAGCACACTGGCTGACGGTCCACCTGATGGTAAGTGGAACCCGCTGCCCAGGACCTTGAATCCTCAATGTGAGTATAAATCAGCATCTCAAAACCGCTCTCAAGATCTGATGATGATCACTGTCCACTATAATAATAATATTAGCCTTTTTAACGTCCCACTCCTGGGCACGTGCCTCCCTTGAACGCAAGGGGATTCAGGCCATAATCCACCACGCTGGCCCAGTGCGGGTTGGTGGATTTCTTATGTCTAAAGACATGCAGGTTTCCTCACGATGTTTTCCTTCACCGCAAGCAAGTGATAATCATAATAGAGTTATGAATCACACATTGATTTCGAAAAATCCAGAGGTGTGAGCCAGGGTTTGAACCCAGCACCTTACTAACCCACTGTCCACTAACCTTGTGTAAATACTCCTTGTCTCGAATCTTGAATGTGTCCTTCAGTTCGCCTAGAACGAGACGGCGGATAGGACCGCCTCGCTCTAGAAGCGATTCCTGTGTAAGAGACAAATGCGTCTAAGTAGCTTCAATCATACATTTCAATAGGTATTTATCATTTCAGCCATAAGACGTCCACGGTTGGACATATGCCTCACCAAGGTTTTCCACAACGCCCGGTCCTGTGCTACTTGCATCTGGTGGTTTCCCGCGACCTTCACTAGGTCGTCGGTCTACCTTGTGGGGGGCTACCCACGCTGCGTCTTCCGGTACGTGGTCGCCACTCAAGAACCTTTCTGCCCCATCGGCCATATCGGCAATAGGTATTATTCCATGAATATAGATTTTTGTTGAGGAAGAAGCACTAAACGTCGTTGGCCCCTAGCAATTTTCTAGGCGTATCTACTCTGCAGCACTACAGTGGGGATTGAAGATGAACTCACCCTGTACATATTGTATCCCAAGTCGAGTGTCTCGTCGACAACGTCCTCGTTCCATGCACGCGCGCGGTACCGCCTCAGCATACCGATAGCGGTCACCACGCACGGGACCGCTGTGTACGTCTTAAACGTCGAGTACCTGAGAGAAACATTCCATGAGGTGGCAGGCAGGGAGGTATACCACCTGCCCCCTCTAGCCAAGGCTTCGTCTACAAGCGTTTCTACAAAACTCTACGCTTTATAAATGGAAATCACGTGATCTACTTATTTACTAGTAATGTAAATTCCATTCAAAGCGTAGCGATTTGTAGAAGCGCTTGTAGACAAAGCGGCTTGACTAGGGGTGCATGGTTAGTTAGGAGTATTTTAATACTGATCGACTCAGTTTCATTTAAGCAATAGTACATTTCTGCTGCGGACTCTAATGAGTGTGTTGTTGACCGCGTTGTTGATGGCCGAAAGCGCGGCGCAGCGCAGCTCCAGGCCTCCACAGCGTGGTCAGCATTGCAACACTTGATGGACAAGCTAAAATAAAGGCCGAGACCAAAGGTCGAGGCCTTTATAGCGCGGCCAGCAAGGGTTGCTAATGATGACCAAGCTTGGAGGCCGTGAGCGTAGCGAAGCTTAGCTTGAGGCCAGTATAGCGTGGTCAGCAGTACACTCATTAGAGACCAAGGCTTGTGTAGTGCTTTACGCAAAAATGCGACTATTAGTTTAAAGAAAACTAGCTAAGTGGGTATAACAATTAATACAATTATATTTATATTTTTACGAACTATATCTATAGTTGTGTATTTTCTCTGTATACGTTTCCATGGCAACGGTCAAATAACAAATATAATGACGATAATACCGGGTAATAATACATTGTATGTCATGTAGCTCTTGCAGTACGACAAATCCGATTTTGCTCGAAGAAGGTTTGTGAAATAATGACAACATTATAAACTTTTTTGAGTAAAATTTCATTACTATTACTATTATTTTTAATAGCCGTTCCCACTCCTGTGCAAATGCCTCCCTTTTACTTTTCCATACTATGTCTCTGTTTAGGGCTATTTCCTGTCACGATGTTCCCGCAAAGGTGGTCAAATCATCTTGCGATCTCTTCTTTAATTCTACTTCGATTCCCGACTCCATAGAGTAGCATAGCCGACCTATTCGTCACTTAAGGGCCACCGCAGACATGCTACTTTTTGCATTGGCGATCGCCGACTTTGCGACTGCATCACGTTTTGGCGAATCTCTGCGTTCGATCGCATTATCAAAAGCGTGCGATTTTGCGACTGCTAAAAGTAGCGTGTTTGTGGTGGCCCTAAAGCAGTTTTTTTTATAGGTCTGCGGCACAAAATCGTACGGACCACCTGATGTTAAGTAGTTCCCGTAGCCTTACAGATACTTACAATACCAAAGGCAAAGCTCGCACTTTGCCGACCTGGAGTGGGACGGAGGGAGGGGAAGGGGGGGCGTGGATTGGGTTTCCGGCTCTCTCACTCATCGTACGAAACGCAGCTGTAATAGCTCCTCTTAGATCCTGGCTTACAGAAATAACAGTGGTGGAATTGTGTGGCGGGCCTAGTCCCATTAAAAGATGGCCTACATACCTCATGCTGGCCATGTGTCTGGTGCCTCTCAGGATCCAGCTCTCGGCGTCCAGCTGCTGGAACTGCGAGTGGTAGTTCTGATCCGCTATCGTCACGGGACTGTGCAGTACTGTCTCCGACTTGGGCAGGGGAATCATATCGTCCCTGTGGAATAGGGAATACAGCCAGTTAACGACTGATAGGTAAACGATCGGAAGAAGTAGCATAGGTAGGCTCCCCACACAATGGACCGACGACCTAGTGAATATATATAAATATATAACGTCACGACTTTTATCCCAATTCGGGGGGTAGTCAGAGGCTTGAGTGGCCATACACCACCACATTGTGGAGGTATTAAGCCAACTCAAAGCCCAAGTTTCACCAGATAGTCAGAACCCAACGTGACAGGTGGTGAACCTTGTCGCCGTGTATACAGGAACTGACTATTACCTAATCCCGAGGGATAGGTAGGTTTCCTCACGATGTTTTCCTCACCTACCTAGTGAACCTAGTGACCTAGTGAAGGTCGCGGGAAACCGCTGGATGCAAGCAGCACAGGACCGGGCGTTGTGGAACACGGCGGGGGAGGTTCATGTCCAACAGTGGAAGATTTTTGGTTGAAATGATGAATGATGATGATGATGAACCAACGCTTAGCAAGGATAGGTGACCATACTGATTAAATAATGGCATTTTGAACTGAGCGTCTCCTAGCTTCGGCTATGAATTTGGTGGTAAATCTAATACAATTTACAGAAAGTTATGATTGACTTACACTGGAATTACACATGAAGTTTGTTCCTAGAAATGCTTTGTAAAACCATTGTAAGCTGTCTAAAATTCTCAGAAATTTGGCGGCTAGAGAATATAACATTATTACTTACGTACTGGATTCGTACATCCCTGACACTGGTTAGTCAAGGTCTAGCTTACGGTCCAATCAAAACCCCATCTTCCCCGCCAACTTTCGACTCTAACATTCTCATACTTAATACACGTAAGTGGCGTCTATAGCCTTATTGGTCTGTGGTTCCAAGATACTAACCTGCCATAAGTGTGGCTGTCCATTCCATGGCAGTACAGGAAGAAGTCCTCTCCTCGTAACGACATCAGCTGTTCCAACGTTGGGTTGGGGGGCGCCTTCTCAGGGGCGACCGGGAGTGTGGGAGAGGGCTGGGGGGGGGGGGGGGCTGACGTATTACTTTGATGACGTGTGGGAGGAGGTATGTTCAGTGATGTTTTCTTAGCAAGATAGTATTTTCGGGAAGTAGGTTGTTTTGGGGTGAATACAGTTTGGAGGCGTCCATTAACCATTAACATACCGCGTTTCAGGCTTGTAAGAAGAATTTGTTGTTCTCTTGATCGTTGTGATTAGCGCCATCTATATTTTTTGAGTTGAACCTTTCTCGTAATTTGCTACAAAATCAACACAGAATCCATAGACTATAAATGAGGTTCTTTCGCATAGACTAAAGTTTTGAATAGACAATATAGACTTACTTCCTTCGGTGTCTTCTGGTAGAAAGACCTCACTTTTCTCCGAGGAGTGGCTCTAGAGGTCGCTAAGCTGACGGCACTCAACGAACATAGCGGGTATTTGCCCTAAAATAATAAATACAAGATATTCACACTTTTCCATGTCTTGGATAGTGGCCATTTTGGGAAGGAGGTCTTTTAGGATATCGGTCATTTGAGATAGTGGCCATTTTGGGAAGGAGGTCATTTTAGGATATCGGTCATTTGAGATAGTGGTCATTTTGGGAAGGTGGTCATTTTAGGATATCGGTCATTTGAGATAGTGGTCATTTTGGGAAGGAGGTCATTTTAGGATATCGGTCATTTGAGATAGTGGTCATTTTGGGAAGGTGGTCATTTTAGGATATCGGTCATTTGAGATAGTGGTCATTTTGGGAAGGTGGTCATTTTAGGATATCGGTCATTTGAGATAGTGGTCATTTTGGGAAGGTGGTCATTTTAGGATATCGGTCATTTGAGATAGTGGTCATTTTAGGATATCGGTCATTTGAGATAGTGGTCATTTTGGGAAGGTGGTCATTTTAGGATATCGGTCATTTGAGATAGTGGTCATTTTAGGATATCGGTCATTTGAGATAGTGGTCATTTTGGGAAAGTGGTAATTTTGGGATAGTCGTCATTTTGGGATAATGGTCATTTTAGGAAATTTGTCATTTTGGGAAAGTGGTATTTTTAATTTACCTCGTTTCGCTTCTTGTCTATGAGTGCATTGATGTTGATGCTGTCCCACTCGTTGCGGCAGTGGATCTTCAGGGCCTTGAGATCCAGGTCGTAGGTGGGGATGCGGATCAGAGGTTCCTTTTGGACGACCTGGTGAGGAAGTTTTAAAGATGTTAGAGCCAATTTACTGCAGCTCATATACGGACTGGCTCGACCGGGGTAGTATACCACCCTCTCACAGAAGATCGGCGTAAAGTAGCTATTACAGCTGCGTTTCGTACGATGAGTGGGATCTTAGAAGGGTAGAGGGTAATCAATTCGTGTTAATATCGGTGGTCAGCCAAATCAAGTTAGACTGAAAGTCAATCCCACGAAATTGGATAAGGCAGGAAGTAGAGACAATGGGAGGGGCACCAGTGGTTTCTCAATGGACAATTGTTAAATGACTCAAGTCCAGACAGTCCACCTGATGGTAATTGGCAACCACCCAGGACATCTGCAACTTTCTACTCCTCCAAGCCAACTAGGAACTCGGATGGAATGCGGCTTCCCCGCCCGCATACCGCCCGCCCGCCACACCTCCCGCACTCCGCCGCAAGGTGCGGGTGACGTCACATTTCACAGGCTCCTAGTTCGCTTGGTGGAGTAGAAGGGGAGCAGACGCAGTGCCTACTAGTGCCCTGTATATTCTGTTAATCTTGTTGACAAACGTGTAACATTATGTGATGTACCTCAATTTCAGTGAGCGTGATGGGTGGCTTCGGCGTGCCTTTCTTGGCGGCGTCCAGGTCGCCATAGTTAGCGAGGAAGTCCAGTACAAATGACGTCACGCCAGCATAGCGGAGAAAGGCACCAGCAGCGCCAGACCTGAGGCAGTCAAGAGAAATGAAGAAAACGTATAAACTGGGGAATGGGTTTCCGTAATGAATTTAGTTGATAATGCAGATTTATAGAGCTAAGAAATCCATAACATACAGTGCAAAAATGATTGTTTTACGGCAAAAATTGACGAAGTTATGACCAAATTACTAGCGAAGTTCGCGCGCGGTTGTTGTGACGTCACATGGGCCACGCACGCTTTGTAGTGATTGGCGCGCCTTCAAGCCGATCCGACCGTGTGACGTCACACGGCCGCACATTAGATAAAATGTGTCATAAAATCGCAAAGGATGGACCGATATTGATGATTGCAAAATTGTTTTTAGCTGCGTTAAGCAACTAAATTGAGGTTATGGCAGAGTTTTTGAATGTCTGTATTTTTTTTTAATATAACAAATAGTACTTACGACTGTCCACAACAGAATCCATTGCCACTGCGTAACGTTCTAATGTGCAATCAGAAAAAGACTTGATTAATATCATACAAGAACGCGGCGCGACTTAAAAGAAACTGGTTACAAACTCAACTCGGGTTTGTATTAATAAATGCATCTCAAAGTTGAGATTGCTGTTTTTGACAGTGTTCCATACATTAAACGTCAAAACTGCATCTTAAGATCGAAACAGAATGTCAAAACACTAGTAGGTACTTATTTCAATGATGACTCATCGCCCATGTTTCACCAGACAGTCAGAACCCAACGTGACAGGCGGTGAACCTTGTCGCCGTGTCAAGCATTTAGCGTTAAGCGTAGCGTTTTGTAGAAGCTCTTGTAATTCATAATTCATAATTCATAATTCATAATCATTTATTGTGGTACATAGGTTAGGTTAGGTTAGTGATGCTTTACGTACAGCTACGACCAGCCTCAAAGGCGTACAATAGTATTAAGTAATAATAAAAATTAAATTATAATTGACGATTGAAATTATTAATTTAAAATGTAAAAAATGTAATTATACTAGGATTCATTATTAATTTATATAAGTAAAAATAAGTAAATGTCACATTACTATCCGGTCAATCCATCGTCAAGGTATTCTTTAATTGTATAGTATGCTTTCCTCTGCAGCAGCTGTTTTAACTTAAATTTAAAGTTATTTATATTTGTGCAGTCTATTATGGCTTTCGGCAGATGGTTGTATATGCGCGGTGCCATACAGAAGATACTGTTGTTTAATTGCATGGTTCTATTTGAAGGAAAGCATACTTTATGATTATGGCGCTTACTTTTTAACTTTTCAAATAAATGCATATTAGAGGCTACAAATACAGCAGTCTCAAAAATGTAGATACATGGCACGGTTAATAGTTTCAGGTTTATAAAATGGGGTTTACAGCTGTCGGTAGGTTTAAGCTTACAAATTGACCTCACACACCTCTTTTGGGCTTTAAATACCAACTCCTTATCCACCGAATTTCCCCAAAAAACAATACCATACCGTAACACAGACTCAACGTATCCGCGATAAGCTATAATTACAACAGACTCATTAACTATTTTCCTAAGCATGTAGAGTGCATAGGAAAATTGGTTTAGTTTAGTACATAAACTTTCTATATGAGATCTCCATTTTATACTACTATCGAGTTGAAGACCCAAAAACTTCGTATTCTCTACTTCATGAATCTTTTGTTCATTAACATTTATATTCATATCTAACATTATTTTTTTCCTATTTCTAAATGTCATAAATACAGTCTTGTCTAAATTAATTAATAAACCATTAAAATTTAACCATTCAATTATTAGATTTAAAGTTGAATTCATATTATATTCCATGTCAAATGCATTATTATTGGTAAACATTACTGTGCTGTCATCTGCAAACAAGACCATATCTTCCTGTATGGCTTTTGGCAAATCATTTATATAGATTATAAATAACAAAGGACCTAGGACACTGCCTTGAGGAACTCCCTGTTTAACTGTGCAGAATTGGGATGAGAACACAGATTCCTTTTTGAGCTCTGGACATATACGTGTGATTTGGGTACATTGTTTGCGATTATTCAGGTAAGATTTTATCAGCTTTAGTGCGTTACCCCTTACACCATACTTTTCCAACTTGTAGACAAAACCACTTGGCTGAGCCCTGGTAAGTCCACTTACATTTTATCCGGAGCTCCCACCTCATTCAGCATGTGAGGGTCGAAGATGTAGCAGACGGTGCGGACCTGACTCCCTGAATCCGGCGCGGGCGGATGACCCCAGATCAGGAAGTGACGGTCATTGCCAATAGTCAGGATCAGCATGTAAGTGCTGCCTATTCGCTTCTCCATAAGCCTGGTTGAAAAGTATACCAGATAAAGATCTTCTTATCGTATGGTTAGTGGCCAACCTGGTGTCAGAGTTGTTCAAGCCCCAAGGCCTCTGACAAGGCTTAATGACTGCTGCCTAGATGACAACTGGGACCGACTATTTACGTGCCCTCCGAAGCACGGAGACGCTCAGTTCAAATGCCACTAAATGGTCACCCTTGCCAAGCGTTGCTTAACCACTGATCGTTTACCAATCAGTGATTGCAGCTGGCTTCGAGCGTCTCAAGATAAAGATTAAGATTTGAGGTGCTCATAGCAAGCAATTACCGATCGGAGGCTAAGCAACTCTTGGCAAGGTCAGTCAGATGGATGACCATTTAGTGGCATTTGTATTAAGCGTCTCCGTGCTTCAGAGGGTACGTAAAAACTCGGTCCCGGTTGTTGTCATATGGGCAGCAGTTAAGCTTTGTCAGAGGCCTTCGGGCGGCTTGAACAACTCTGACACTAGGTTGGCCACTAACCATGCGATAAGAAGAAGACCAGATAAGCGTAAAAAGTTAAGCTGCAAGCGTCGGCCGATGAAGGTCAAGCGTCGAGCGTCAAGCTTTAAGTGTTAAGTCTCGAGTGTAAAATATATGTAGAGCGCCAAAAGTTGAACATTAAGTGTCGAGGATCTAGCGCTAAACTAGCCAAGCCAAGTGTCAAGCTCCGAGCGTCAAGCATGGAGTGTCAAGCATCGAGCGCCAAGCGTCGATTGTCAAGCGTCAAGCGTCAATAGCCAAGTGTCAAGCTCAATCATCAAGCATCTAATGTTGAGCATCGAGCGTCAAGCATGGAGTGTCAAGCGTCGATTGTCAAGCGTCGAGCATCAAGCGTCAAGCGTCAAGCATCAAGCGCCAAGCGTCAAGCGTCAAAATACGAGTACGAAATTTATGAAGAAAAAAATTTATGAGGAAAAATTATAGGAATATTACTCACTCCATCAGGTCGGCACCGGCTTGTATGTTGTCGGGGTGCTTCGCTAGCAGACCCTTGTCAACCTCCAGCATCTTCACTGTATACTTTACGTCGTGGAGATACAAAGAAGTGAGGAGTTGATTCAGTTGCAGTTGGGGATTCCCTGTAACACCATACAACGAACTAAATGACCCTGAAACTAGAGTCTCAGGCGAAGGCTAGAGGTAAAGTAAATACCGTAGTCCGTCATTATTTACCAAAAACCGTGGTCCAAACTGATCGTGTAGGCTAGTATACTGATGGATGACAGTATTTACCACGACTTTCAATTCCAGAATGACAGTTTGGCATTCGGATTCGCGAAAGCAATAGAGTGGACATGTCTTCTGAGATTGCGGATTAAACCAAGCGCTAAGGTAATATCCATACCAAGCTTTCGTGTTTCATTTGACTTCTGCACTGTACGAACTACGTCACAATACTGACGGAATAAATATTGAACGTGTAGCCTGCGTCGATGGAATGACATCCATCATTATGTACCATACTGACGGACCACAGTATATACTTTTCGTCTAGCCTTCGCCTATAGGCATGCCTATATCTAACGGCCGAATACTCGTACGCAACTTTAATTTGAGAGCTGCTTAACTTTGACGCGCCATACAAAAAATGAAAGATAACGACGTCTCAAACTGCTAAGTGGGACTTAAATATTTAAGTTGTCTTTGAGTATTCGGTCGTTAGTCTTACAAATTTAATCAAAAGAAAGGATAGGAAGAGTTAGTAGAAGATTATCAACTTCCTTCTGTTGCAAAGCGGGAGACAAAAATAACTATAGGCTGATCGCCACATAAATAAGACTGTTACAACTGATGGAAGACCAGGGCCCTCCTAAGTCCCCTAGCCATTGAACTGCCATTGCCATAGAAGCTGCTATAGTGATTAACCCTTTTATTGGTCAGTCGATTTTGACGGACCAGTCAGAGGCCTATCAGCCGGTCGGCCGACGAATCAGATCGGTTCGATCACTATAGCAGCTTAACGGCAAGGCTAAACGACTTAGGGCCCAGCCCCTCTAGACAAGTGGCTTCATCTACAAGCGTTTCTACGAATCGCTACGCTTCATGTATGGAAATGACATAAGTCACGTGATCTACTTATCGACTTGTAATGTCAGTTCCATACATACGGCTAGAGGGGCAGCTGCAAAGTAAACTGGGTAGCTTAAAATGGGTTTACAAAGTACTTTACCTTTATAACACTTAAGTGCCTGCATACATTGCCGATAGAATCTGTCCCCAGACTCTATGAGTTCGTCCACATCGCCACGTGTCAACTCCGCGGGCGTCTTTTCTTCGAGGAGTGCGCGGCAGACTACAGCTACGCAACCAGTCTGGGCTCCTGGTATGGTGAGGAGAATAATAATATCGTCAGACCATACTAACTGTATGGTCCCAAACTAAGCAACGTACTGCCGTACGTAACTCTTTTTAACTGTAGCTATAGTTGGGAAGAGTCACGCAAGCTTGAAGCTTAGGAATCAGTTGTTAGAACTGGAGTCAATTGGCTCATGGACTCGCACATAAAGGGTTCCGTACCACAGTAAATAAAAGGTGGGGGGGCCACGGTTCCCTCAAGCACATGATGAGCCAGATTCCTTTTCGGCACAGTTCGCAGTGACCTCTTTTTTTATTTTTGTTTCTGTTTTATTTGTTTATGTTCTATGTCTTGCGTGTTGTGTCGAATAAATGTTTTTTCTTTCTTTCTTTTTTTCTTTAGTAAATAAAAAAAATATAATATAAAATATAACGTCACGACTTTTATCCCCATTCGGGGGTAGTCAGAGGCTTGAGTGGCCATACATCACCACATTGTGGAGGTATTCAGTCCACTCAAAGCCCACGTTTCACCAGATAGTCAGAACCCAACGTGACAGGTGGTGAACCTTGTCGCCGTGTATACAGGAACTGACTATTACCTAATCCCGAGGGATAGGTAGGTTTCCTCACGATGTTTTCCTTCACCGTAAGCGAACTGTAAAATAAAAACGTCTAAATATCAAGTTGCTTGTATGGTGACCCCCATTATTTTTAAATTTTATTTTATTTTTTGTTGCAGCGCAGCGGCAACAGAAATACACATTCTGTGTAAATTTCAACTGTCTATCTATTACGGTTCGTGAGATACAGCCCGCTGACAGACGGACGGACGGACAGACGAACAGCGGACGCTTAGTAATAGGGTCCTGTTGGCACCCTTTGGGTACGGAACCCTAAAAATGAACAACCACCATGTTCTGGAGTGAGACAAAGCCAGGAATGAAACTACTTACCGCCAGCAGTGGCGGTGTATCTCTTGGAGTTGCAGCCGATGCTACCCCGCAGCATCATCTTATTCTTCTCCACTTGCCAGAAGTTATGCCAGATCTGAAATAGATGGGGACTTAGATAAACCCTACATCGGCCGGGGACGTCCAGTGTTGGACATAGGCCTGCGCCAACGACTGGGGCATACCGTGTCCATGGATTCCTTTTATTTATTTATTTACTATCAGGCAATATGGATCAGTTTATAAAATCTAACAGTTTCCTCAAGTTTGCCGTATGTCATTACTTCCCAGAATTCGTTCCTTATTAGCGACACTATCGAATGATGTAATAACAGTGTGTGGTTTTTTTCAAAACCAACTAGTTCGCTTCGTGGCTACGAATATTGTTTTTTCAAAAATCCAATAATGCAGTTTTAGTTTTCATCAAAATCGGCCCCGAGACTCTTTTGAGTACTTTTCGCTATTCCTCATAGTTTCGGATTTGGACATCCACGCACACTTGAAAAATTCACCCTGTATACCTTACAGACTAACATTCCTACATATTATTATAAATTAAATAGATTATGCACACGTCACTGTACGATCTAGTGGCACTTGCCCCGGAAGCGACGAAACACCACTCCATTGGTTAAAATAATAAATTAATTAATTTAGTAGGTTAACATATTTCACACATACGCAACATACATATACATATTTTGTTTTATTTTGGTTTATGTTAGATGAATTTTCATCTATGTGCATAATTTACAGTTCGCTTACGGTGAGGGAAAACATCGTGAGGAAACCTGCCTATCCCCCGGGATTAGGTAATAGTCAGTTCCTGTATACACGGCGACAAGGTTCACCACCTGTCACGTTGGGTTCTGACTATCTGGTGAAACGTGGGCTTTGAGTTGGTTAATACCTCCACAATGTGGTGGTGTATGGCCACTCAAGCCTCTGACTACCCCCGAATGGGGATAAAAGTCGTGACGTTACATATTTTTTTGTTAACAATTATTTTGGACAGTGGCGTGAACTTTGTATAACCCAAGATACAGACATGCTCACTGTCTAATTTAATGTTCTCAGAAATTTCATATGTCAAAGTTTTATTTTGAAATAAAATTATTCTAATTCCCTCCCTATGTTTACTCACCCTCTTCATCTTGGAAACTTCGGGCAACGGCTGTGTGATCTCCTCCATCGGTATTCTCATCAGCTTGGGTCTGCGCCGGCGCCGCCTCCTGAACGGAGGCACCCATTTGCGCATCGCCAGCTCCGGTATTTCTATCGTCTGCGCAATCAGCCGACCAGTGGTTAAGGGTTAGTATTAGTTTTGAATCCTACTCCCCTTCAGGTCGGCAACTTGCTAGCAATGCCTGTGGTGCAAGCATCTATAGGCTACGGTAACTGCTTTCCATCAGGGCCGTTCGCTTTGCGACCTTTGGGAGTAAAACTTTATCGATTACTCTCCATTGCGATGCAACAGACAAAATACAAACGTGTAGGTACCAGCCCCCCTTGCCAAGTGGCTTTTCCTACAAGCGTTTCATCAAATCGCTACGCTTCATGTATGGAAATGACATAATTCACGTGGTCTACTTATCGACTTGTAATGTAATTTCCATACATGAAGCGTAGCGTTTTGTAGAAACTCTTGTAGACGAAGCCACTTGGCTAGGGGGGGTTACCTATCGTATCAGGATGATGATTCGCGAATGTACTCACGATGGGCGGCAGTTTCTGGGGCGGCGGGGGCGGCCCCCAAGGCCTGGTATGGATCTTCACTTTGGTGACGTCAGGCCATCTCCTCTTGAAGCGATTCTTCCGGAGCATAGCCCTGTACTCCGCGTCCCTAATGGACAAAACATCGCGTGTGAGTCCCTTCATGGGTGTACCAAGGGAAGGAGGGTGAAGGGGGGGACAGGTGCCAGGGTCACGTTTCCACGATGTTTACTTCCTCAAAATGACAACTTTCTCAAAATTTCCACATTTCCAAAACGACTGGGTTCCCAAAATGACCATTTTCCCAAAACACCCACTCTTCCAAAATGAATACCTTCTCAAAATGACCACCTTATCAAAGCGACCATCTTACCAAAATGATCATCTTTCCAAAACAACCATCTTACCAAAATGATCAGCTTTCCAAAACGACCATCTTACCAAAATGAACACCTTCACAAAACAATCTTCTTACTAAAATGACCACATTCCCAAAAACAACCAGTTTCCCAAAATTGCCACTTTATCAAGCGGGAACTTACTCTCGTGCGATTTGAGAGGGTGTCTTGGGTATTTCCTCTACTGGTGCACCCTTACGGCCTTTGGGAGGAGGGTCCTCCTTATGTCCCTTAGTCTCCTCCTTATGATCGCCCTTCTTATCATCTTTAGGTTTCTCATCTTTCTTCTTATCATCCGGTTTCTTTGATGACGCGTCTCCAGCTGCCGTTGGCCTGATGAGAAGCAAGAAAAATTTACATTAGCGCCCTATCGCACGAGGCAACCATGGTTGCGCCACCAGCGGGTGATTCGATAGCTGATACCGAATTAGTTGCGCTACCAAGCGGACACCAGGTGCTTCACCCTTAATACAGCTCTATACATTTTGTTGGTGGAGCTACTGGTTGCGCTACCACTGGTGTTCTCGTGCGATAGGGCGCTTAGACAAACTAAAAAACACCAAGGATGGTTGGTCCGTGTGGAATATACTAACTCTTTCTTCGGAGGCATGATAGTCTCGTAGACTGAATCAGTTGTGAGATTCTTGTCATCAACTTTTTAATTAAGTAGACATTTATTTTCCTCAATTTATTTCTCTTTTCTCCTGAAATTATAATAATCATTAGCTCTGGGGTCCTAATGGGCACGCTTGGGCAATACCAATTAAACAGTGACCATGCTTGCCTATGGGCGAGGCCCCACTAGCGCGTTGCGCTGCGTCGTCACAACGGATCCAAGGGTCGACGGGCGAGAGACGAAGCGGGGGAGGATGATGCGCCAGTACAAAATCATGCGACGACGCAACGCAACGCGCTAATGGGGCCGGGCCCTAAGTAGGTATAAATCCTGTGTAGCTGTACCTTATCAGAAAGGGAAGCTACTACCTACGCTGGTATAATAGAAGAATTCTTACCCGTTCTCTTTTTTTTTTTGCAATTTTTTTATATAATTTTTATTGTTTTTTTAGCAAAATTTACACCACATTTCTTTTGAGTCGCCCATTGATTGATTGATGGGATAGATTTATTATTGTTTTTGAAATACGAATTTTAGTTACTGTCAGAAAGTTGGGTGCCAGTATTTATTTTAATAGAATTTGGTAAGAAATGAATATATTATATTTGTCGATTATTTAAAGCATTATTTTCAAACGATTTTGTGGTAACTTATAATTATTTTTTTCGTAAAATAATCTCCTGTAATTATCGAATGCAATAACAAAACGTTTCTAGTCAGCTGACGTGCGTTTTTTTTTTTTTTTTTTTATAAGATTGGTTTTACGGCCCCTGGGAACTAGCCCTTTGGAGCCTAACATTAGTATACTTTTATTACATTTTTTCTTAATTCTACCTTATAACTACCTTAAATCTACCTTATAACTACCTTATTTCTACCCCCCCAAACCCCATCAGTAAAGTGGTGGATACTTTACTGACAAATTACTAGACTTCTTGGGGGAACTCGAAAATCATGTTTCACCACTTTGTTCCAATTACCCACACTCACGCACATTTATGAACATATAATGGTTAATATTCCACCAACATTACACATTATAATACAAGAAAACACAAGTTTTGGAAATTAAAACAAAAATGACAACATGAATTTTCCACTTCCCGCCAAAAAGCTCCTGACGTGCGTTTTTTTTTTTTTTTTTTATAAGATTAGTTTTACGGCCCCTGGGAACTAGCCCTTTGGAGCCTAACATCAGTATACTTTTATTACATTTTTTTCTTAATTCTACCTTATAACTACCTTAAATCTACCTTATAACTACCTTATTTCTACCCCCCAAACCCTATCAGTAAAGTGGCGGATACTTTACTGACAAATTACTAGACTTCTTGTGAGAAGCCGAAAATCATGTTTCATCACTTTTGTTCCAATTGCCCACACTCACGCACATTTATGACCATATAATGGTTAATATTCCACCAATATTACACACTATAATACACGAAAACACAAGTTTTGGAAATTAAAACAAAAATGACAACATGACTTTTCCACTTCCCGCCAAAAAGCCCCTGACGTGCGTTCCTATTATAGTGTTGCCAAATATTTAAAGTTACCCAAAAAAAAAAATAAGTAACAGATCTACACACGGCACGATTCCTGACATTGTATGACATGGTTTGCACTTTCTCTCTTATACGAAACAATACGTGACGTGATGTACAGACTTCTCGCAACATAATCTATAAATAATACGTATCTGTAAAATTATTTTTTATTGCGGCGAAGGAAAGTAAGACATTTTCCATGTGGAGATATTTACGAACGAATTGATTATAGTTAATTTTTTGCATTAAAAATAGTTCCCCAACGTTTTTCAGGAATATCACAACGAAAACATGGCAACATACATTCCGTGCTGTCACTGTCAAAAACAGCTTTGGACTGACGGACGTTCTCAGTCAAAAATTTCCTTCCTTCGTGAAATATCTTTTTGTAAATAAAGCCCTTTTTATATTATTTAAAATAATGTCGGACAGCAAGGAAGTGGTACAAAAGGATACGGATCCCGAATTGGAGGACTTATTGGACAGTGAGTTAATTAATTTTATTAATAACATGTCATGGTCGCATTACACAACCTCTAACCTATATGTCGTAAAAATGTAAATATTAATTAAAATAATTATTCTCAAGGTTTATTGGCCAATCTACAGTTATTTTGCGAATATTAAGCGTTAAAATATCGCTTAATTTTCACAAAAATACTCTTCATAATATGAATGGTCAATTAACTAATCTTCATTTGCGGAAATTCAATGGCTAAGCTAATTTTATCACGAAAATTGTATGTAAGATGTGTGGAAATGTATCATAGATATTGTTACTTAAAAGATAATAAAAAAACAAGTGTGTAAAATTACTTTTATGGTAATAAAACTTATTGAAGATGGCTGTGACCTTTGCTCAGCGATGGTACACTCTAGGTAAAAAAATAACTTATTATAAATTATACTGTCTCTTCAAGCCAGTGCTATCAACCATGGCCATTCGAGCATGAAGTCCTAGGTTCACTTCCCAGGCCATTTAGATAAATTCTGGTAAATTAATAGTCACTGTCTGGTAGTATGATCATTATCAAGATTAATATAGATTGATTATTGTTGATAAAAATATGATCGAAAATTTGTGACCATTCAAAAAATATTAAGTTGGTTGGGCCTCCGCTCAATTCAAGGGGGACTCAGGCCATAATCCACCATGTTGGGACAATGCGGGTTGGATTTCATATATATTTCGAAAATTTGTTAAATATTCTAAGGTAAGCAGGTTTCCTCACGATGTTTTCCTTCACCATAAGCAAGTGATAATCATATTTAAGTTTGATTCGCACATAGATTATGAAAAATCAAGAGATGCGAGCCCGGGGTTGAACCCTGGACCTTAAGCCCGCAAGACGCCTGCTCAACCAATAGGCTATCACTGCTTATTATTGGATAATCATCTGTTAATAATGATCAGGAGATGGTTGGTTGGTTCATAATTTGGAACCCTTCATTAAGAAAAAAATACACACACATTTTTTTGGGTTCCGTACCCAAAGGGTGCCAACGGGACCCTGTCATTAAGCTTACGCTGTCCGTCCGTCTGTTGGTCAACGGGCTGTATCTCACGAACCGTAATAGGTAGAGAGTTGAAATTTTCACAGAATGTGTATTTCTGTTGCCGCTACAACAACAAATACTAAAAATAAAAACAAGGGGTCCCCATACAAGTAACTTTTTGACGTTTTTATTCTACGGCGGTACGGAACCCTTTATGTGCGAGTCCCACATGCACTTGTCCAGTTTTTTATAAATATTTGTGTATTATTTGTAGCCAAATCTTTTCCTCACCAATGTAACCAACATAGCCCGTAGGATTGACAAACTTAAGTTGCAGTGGGCGGGGCACATTGCTTGGAAAACGGATGGCCGATAGGGCCGAAAAGTTCTTATAGTGTGGGTAGGCCTCCCACAAGGTGGACCGACGAATCCGCTGGAGGCGGGCAGCACAACACCGGTCCTTGTGGCGAACCTTGGGGGAGGCCTATGTCCAGCAGAGGACGTCTTTGGGCTGAGATGATGATGAAATCTCTTCCTCAGGTGCTCTGCAAGACATGACGAAGAAGCCGGAGGCCAAGCCGGCGGGCGAGGGCTCCGAGGTGCTCGAGCAGAACATATGGAGCGAGGAGTTCATCAAGGAAGCCGCCGCCCAGTTCGAGACCAACATGTCCTCTATACTGAGCAGTTTTAGCGGAGTACCTGGTAAGAACTCTCAACTTCTCATATCCGGCAATATCCGTCAAGAGTTATCTGAGGATTCTGAAACATGTCCCTATAGTCGGGCCGTTATGAACAGAGTCGTCGGGCCATAAATAATTTCCCTGTGTCTATCTCGCTTGCACTTACGGGCCTTATGGAGCCTCTTAATGAAGGGCGTAATGAAAGAAATATATCGATGAGTAACGTTTATTAGCGTATCTGTTTCATAAACTTTAACGAGTTAACAAAGTAAATTTAGTTGCAGTAAACACATTTATAGCATTTTAGCAATTGCATTTGGTAACGACCAATCAGAAAGAAGCGTACAGATTGTTAGTGACTCATCGACACCACGTGAGCAGGTAGCCGTTTATCGATAACGGTCCCGGCGCGCTGCACATTCCTATCTCTATTGACATTTATGGCCTCACGACTCAGTTCATAATGGCCCGACTATAGTTGATACAATATGCACATGACTGTAGAAGCAATAAAAAAAAAAAATGTAGTATATGTAGTAATATCAGTAATCTGGTTTCCATAGTACAAGCTCTGCTTAGTTTGAGATCATAGCCGTGTGTAAAAGAATGTCCCAGGATAATTATTTATTTCAACCTTAATAGTATTATTTATTTGTTCACAGAGGACCAAATAACACAAGAACAAATTGCACAGACGTTCTCAAAAATGGCGGGTAAGCAAATACTATACTCATAGCCCAATAATAATAGAGGTGACAAACATTAAATAGAAGACCAATAAGCCATAGACGCACCATGGCCGGTTCCCTACCTCGAAAGGAAAAACGGAAGCTTTGGAGTTCCTCTGTCTTTGTTACATGTCAACATTGTCTGGGATTTTGTAATTGGAACCAAAGACATTACCAAGGAAGAGAAAACCATGGGACTGTACAAAATACACTTCTTATTAAAAAAAAAACTAAAGAGTATACTGCAGCAAGTACTATTTAGATAAAAAAAATGATTGATTTCATTAAAAAAAAATACGCCAATAAATAGCTGGCAGTTTAGTCTACACAATGGTGTACCACAATTCCAAATTTGAATTTAAATTTTAGAATTTTCATCCAATAAATGAATACAGGTGTTTCTATTTTTTTGATGAGAAGTGGTATTATATCCTACTATACCTGCGGCACGTTATGATGGCCGGTTTGACATGTGGGAGGGGGAAGGATGAAGCTTATTATAACGGAATAAAATTCATTTTTTACCCGACTACGGAGGCGTTATGATTTTGACCGGTATGTATGTATGTATTTATGTATGTATGTATGTATGTATGTATGTATGTATGTATGTATGTATGTGCATCTGTTCCCACCTAACTTCCAAACTACTTGTCGTAATTTGACAAATGAGGTATCGTCAGAAGCGGCTTAATGGCGCGCTGGTTATAGGCTATGTGACGTCACATAAAATTGCATATGGCGCCCTCTAGAGGACATAATGTCATGAACTAAAAAAAAAACATTTTTTAATGAAACCGTATGGGGTATCAAATGAAAGAGCTTGATGAGCACATTTCAAAAATATATATATTGTTACCTATAACTCCAAAATGATTAAATAAAAAGTAAGTTTAAAAACTAAAACCCGACTACTGAAAAAACGCGCTCTAAAAAGTATGAAACAAGAAAATATTCTCATCTAGAGGATAGCCGTGGTCCGTGTTCATGTGCCATTTGGCCCTAAAAGACCTACACGGACCACGGCTATCCTCTAGATGAGAATATTTTCTTGTTTCATACTTTTTAGAGCGCGTTTTTTCAGTAGTCGGGTTTTAGTTTTTTGACATTCTTATTTTTTAAAACGGCCAGTCTTATTCCGTTATAATAAGGTTCATTTTCTCCCCCCCCCCCACATGGTAAACCGGCCATCGTAAAATGCCGCTACTGTAAAGAGTCTACACATTACGACTCAGTAATTCGCAGAATAATGCGCATCAGAATAATGCGCATCAAAATGCATTTAAGTTGATTGTCGAATTGAGAATGCGATAATAGATGTGGGAAAAATGCCAGATTGCAATGTTAGGAGGTCCCATACTAGTCCACCAAGCCAACTAGACACTCGGGTATAAATATCAAATGATAATAAGTCAATGATTCCGCGGTCCGTCCACCACGTAGTGAGCCTGGGCCAGTGCCGGCACTCCTGTGGCAGTAGCTCCCACTACGTGGTGGAACGACCGCGGAATCATTAACTTATAATTATCATTTGATAAAAGTAAAAAAATAAAAAAAGTAAGATGTAAAAGTAAGATTTGGGATAAAAGTCGTGACGTTATATTTATTTATGTTTATTTTTTATTTTTATCATTTGATATTTACCAGGGTTGTTATGAAAAAATCTGCTTGTTTTAAACGCCGTGTTTAAAACATGTTTTAAACATATAAAACATGTTTTAAACACGGTGATTTATTCGTTCTGTTTTAAATCAATGTTTTAAACTCGTTTTAAACAGATTTCATTTTAGTTTTCTATTCCTTAAAAAATATATTTACTTCTATAAGTAGGAATTAAGTATTTGTGTAATACATCAATAGTTGGAATGTTCCTCTATGTCGAACAGAAGCGGCGGCCCACGTGTTGAAGCCGGAGGGCGCGGGCGCGGGGGCTGCGGCCATACCCGCCGCGCCGCCCGCCAGCGACCCCGCGGTACGGGGGAAAATTGACGAGGTAACACCATCAGCCTATCATCTGCCATTAGGCTCCAAAGGGCTTGCACCCAGAGCCGTGAAACAAACTTTATGAAAAAAAAAAACATCTGCCATATATCATCTGCCTACCCCTTTACGGAACAATCTCATAAGGGGGCGTCAATAAATTACATGAAGGTATTTCAAGGTGGTAGAGCCAAGCTGTAGCCAATTGACTGCAGCTCATAAACGGGCTGGCTCGAAAGGGGTACTACCACCCTCTCACAGAAGATCGGCGTAAAGCAGCTATTACAGCTGCGTTTCGTACGATGAGTGAGAGAGCCGGAAGCCCACCCCCCCTCCCCCTCCCTCCATCCCACTGCCCTTCAGGTCGGCAATGTGCGAGCTATACCTTACCTACGGTAACTGCTTAACATCAGGCGGGCCGAACGCTTTTTTGCCACAGCAGTCCTATAAAAAAAAACACGAGTTTTGGGTGGGGGGAGGGGGGAAAGTCACCCAATCTCACGTGGAGGAGAAGGGGGGTCTCGGCAAATGTCACGTAATTTATTTTTTCGCAAGAAATAGTGTAAAATTGTCAGAAAACTCGGGTTAAGTTAATTAAAACATGTTTCTCCACTAAAATATGGCTTTTGAAAAATCTTACGTTAGGTTAGGGGGGAACCCGAGCCAAATCTTACATATCCAGCTCTCCCACTTATACGAAACACAGCTGCAATAGCAACTTTACGCCGATCTTCTGTGAGAGGGTGGTATTACCCTGGTCCAGGGCCGGATTTAGAGGTCTGGAGGCCCTGGGCCAACAAAAGAGTGGAGGCCCCCTGGCCTCTAATTATAATACAAATAAATACCATTTTTTTTCAGGCGACATAATTTATATTGTGTCCATGTGAAATCTTGCGACATACATTTATATAAATATAATTAAAATAAAAAGCCACAAAATAGTAAAACAGTTGTCAAAAAGATTGGTCGACACAACCGGTGACCCAAGGGCTGGCATTTCCTCGCTCAGCGAGTAGCTTTAGCTATCCATCAAGGAAATGAGGCCAGAATCTTGGGTACACTTCCGCATGGGCCAAATTTTGTACATTTTTTGTAAATAATAATGTTTATATATTGTACATAGCTTAAAATATTTGTTACTTTGTTTTTATATCCTTGTTTAAATAAATTAATATTTTTCAAAAAAAAAAAGACAAGAATTAGTGGAAATTAAATTTTAGTGTTAACGAACGGAACCTTCCGAGCTTTTTTCGACGAAAAATCGTTGATGACATCATCGATCATCATTTTTCGCTGAAATCTAGTTCCCGAAATAAATCACTTTCAATGCTCAGAAGAAATAGCTTTGATAGACTGTTTTGTCCCATAGTAGTTCGAAGCCTATTTTTTACCCGACTACGGCGGAGGGTTATGATTTTGACCGGTATGTATGTATGTATGTATGTATGTATGTGCGTCTGTTCCCACCTAACTTCCAAACTACTTGTCGTAATTTGACAAATGAGGTATCGATAGAAGCGGCTTAAGGCTGCGTTTCCATTGAAGCGGAGCGGGGCGGAGCGGGGCGGAGAAGAGCAGTGAAAAGTGGCAACTGTTTCCATTGAAGCGGTGCGGGGCGGAGCGGAGCGGGGCGGAGCGGGGCGGAGCGGGGCGGAGCTGGGCGGAGTGGAGCGGAGAAGAGCAGTGAAAAGTGGCAAATGTTTTCATTGAAGTGGAGCGGGGCGGAGCGGGGTTGAGCGGGGTGGAGCGGAGCAGTGCTAGGCGGAGTGGAGCGGAGAAGAGCAGTGAAAAGTGGCAAATGTTTTCATTGAAGTGGAGCGGGGCGGAGCGGGGTTGAGCGGGGTGGAGCGGAGCGGTGCTGGGCGGAGTGGAGCGGAGAATAGCAGTGAGAAGTGGCAAATGTTTCCATTGAAGCGGAGCGGGGCGGAACGCGGCGAGGCGGAGCGGGGTGGAGCGGGGCAGCGTGTTCATATATTGTATTCGAAAGTCCGCTCAGCTCCGCTCTGCTCCGCTCAGCTCCGCTCAGCTCCGCTCAGCTCCGCTCAGCTCCGCTCAGCTCCGCTCAGCTCCGCTCAGCTCCGCTCAGCTCCGCTCAGCTCCGCTCAGCTCCGCTCAGCTCCGCTCAGCTCCGCTCAGCTCCGCTCAGCTCCGCTCTGCTCCGCTCAGCTCCGCTCAGCTCCGCTCTGCTCCTCTTTACTCCACTCTGCTCCACTCAGCTCCGCTCAGCTCCGCACAGCTCCGCTTCGTGCCCACCACTCGGCACCACAGCCTGCTCGACTCCGTTCTGTCCGGCTCGGGGCCACGTGTTCATTTGTGTTATTCGAAAGTACGCTCAACTCCGCTCCGCTCGTCTCCGCTCCGCTCCTCTCCTCTCCGCTCCGCTCCGCTTCGTGCCCACCACTCGGCACCACAGCCTGCTCGACTCCGCTCTGTCCGGCTCGGGGCCGCGTGTTCATTTGTTTTATTCGAAAGTCCACTCATCTCCGCTCCGCCCCGCTTACACTGTTTCCACTGATGCGGAGTGGAGATTTCGAGCACTGTGATTGGCCAATTCACGGTCCGCTCGGCCCCGCTCCGCCCCGCTCCGCTTCAATCGAAACGCACCCTAATGGCGCGCTGGTTATAGGCTATATGACGTCACATAAAATTGTATATGGCGCCCTCTAGAGGACATAATGTCATGAACTAAAAAAAAAACATTTTTTAATAAAACCGTGTGGGGTATCAAATGAAAGATCTTGATGAGCACATTTCAAAAATATATATATTGTTACCTATAACTCCAAAATAATTAAATAAAAAGTAAGTTTAAAAACTAAAACCCGACTACTGAAAAATCGCGCTCTAAAAAGTATGAAACAAGAAAATATTCTCATCTAGAGGATAGCCGTGGTCCGTGTTCATATGCCATTTGGCCCTAAAGGACCTACACGGACCACGGCTATCCTCTAGATGAGAATATTTTCTTGTTTCATACTTTTTAGAGCGCGATTTTTCAGTAGTCGGGTTTTAGTTTTTATAATTTTCATTTTTGCAAATGAACGCTATGTGCAAGTACCGCCCCATTCAGCCATTGTGATACGTACTCGATCAAGATGGGTAGTAAATGGCCAGTGCTTATCAGGGCCATTTGACATACCTATTGATCTTTTACTGATTGGATGAATAAATATAGATAAATTGTTATTTTTTTTTAATATTTAAGAACAATATAATCATGTTTGTATAAAATAATGTAGCTAAAAAAAGCGAAAAAAAAATCAAAGGAAAAGTTGTTAAATCGTCGAAATTTGAAAGATTTTTTTTGTATCTATTGTGGGGGGCCCTCTTTTGTGGTGGCCCGGGGCAGTTGCCCCGAATGCACTCCCCTAAATCCGGCCCTGCCCTGGTCGAGCCAGCCCGTGTATGAGCTGCAGTCAATTGGCTACAGCTTGGCTCTACCACCTACAAATGAGTAGTTTGATTGGCCCGTTAGCGTGGTTGGTTTAGATTCCGCCTATCACGCTGCAGGTCGTAGGTTCGATTCCTACCCGGGACATGCATTTGTGTGCATGAACATGTCTGTATGTCCCGAGTCTGGGTGTAATTGTGTATATTAAATATGTATTTACAAACAAAAAGTAGTATATGTAGTAATATCAGTTATCTGGTCTCCATAGTACAAGCTCTGCTTAGTTTGGGGTCAGGTAGCCGTGTGTAAAAGAATGTCCCGGGATAGGGGCCATCCATAAATGACGTCACACGAATTTCATGATTTTTAGACCCCTCCCCCCTTGTCACAGCTGGTCACATTTGCGAGACTCCCCCCTCCCTGTGTGACGTCACATATTTTTTACAATTTTCAGAATTTTTAAATTTTTTTTCGTAAAATATTCAAATGTCGGTTTTAATACTTAGATATATTAGATTTTTAAATGTGACGTCACAAAATTCAGGACCCCTCCCACCGACTTGTCACACAATGTCACATTTCGTCGACCCCCTCCCACCCCCTTGTCACACAATGTCACATTTCGTCGACTCCCTCCCCCCCTTTACGTGTGACGTAATTAATGGATGGCCTCATACTTATAATAATTTTATGTCACAGGTTTCAGCGGCGATCTCAGAGACTCTGAAGAACTTGAACACCAATACAGAGAACTTACAGACTCCTTTCTCAGAGCAGGACTTAACCAATATGTTTAATAACTTCAACATGGGAGAAGGCGGGCAGGTAAGAAAGTGTAGCGTATCTTGCTTTGCTATCTGGTTATTTGTGGTTAAAACATACTGTATTATAGTCTGACCGCTAGCGCTGTGCCACTCCTTAGGTATGCGCGGGGAGGTGGGGAGGGGATTCGCACCCCCCGTCTCGCCGCTCGCGTACCTAAGGAGCAGCACAGCGGTAGCGGTCAGACTATAAAATAAGCAAGTGGCGATTTAAAAAACTCTAGAATTGAGCCGGCTAATATCCGAAAAAATTACACCTTGTACTTTAATGGCATCAATAGATAGGGTCAATCATGAGGATCAAATCTCTCTAATGCCGTGTGTCCACTGGCAAGTAACTTCCGCAATTACTTGCAGAAGTCAATTGCCGACGTGTTTCCACTGACTGCAATTTTACACAACCGTTTACATGTGGGACTTGCAGCAAGTTCGGCAAGTCGCAGAAGTCCAATTGCGTGAGCGTTTACACATTGCAAGTCGCTTGCGCAAGTCAACTTGTGCAGGTTTACTTGCCAGTGGACACACGGCATAACAAACATGGTAAATTAAATGAAAGGAAAACCAACCATCTGTCTTCATTTGGGATATAAACTCTATGAAATAAAGAAAGAAAAACCTGTCACCATTGCTCACTTGGTTATTATTATGAAGAGACATTGTTCATTTGTAAAAACCATGGACCAAAGACTAAGAGGACTGTGTCTAAGCAACCGGGCCCTATGACTCAACTAGGGCCCTGACGTCATCACAGTAGGCGTGGCTTAAGTCAGTATGCTGTCGGCGTTTGACCTGTGCACACGTCTTGTCAACGTTCGCATCCCAAATATCATTCTACTCGACACTAGATGGCGCAACTTTGTACGTCTCTTTACCATACTACACTTAGTGACATCTAGTGTTAAAAAGTTAAACTACGTACTAACATCGACATAGAACGAAGCGACTAGTTTTGTTATTGACCGGTAGATAGAAACAAGAGAAGTAGGCGTTATCTAACACCCGCGCAAATTGTCAAGCGTTGTTTCATAGGGAAATCTAATAAGAACATATCTTCTGTCTATGTTCACTATGGTAAAAACCAAGGGAAGAACGGAGACAGGTTCTTTCTTTATTTCATTAATAATAATTATAATAATAATTAAGCCCTTTTAACGTCCCACTACTGGGCACGGGCCTCCCCTCAAGGCGAGGGGGATTCAGGCCATAATCCACCACGCTGGCCCAGTGCGGGTTGGTGGATTTCACATGTCTAAAGACATGCAGGTTTCCTCACGATGTTTTCCTTCACCGCAAGCAAGTGATAATCATATTAAAGTTATGATTCACACATAGATTTCGAAAAATCCAGAGGTGTGAGCCAGGGTTTGAACCCAGGACGACCTTAAGCCCGCAAGACGCGTGCTTAACCAATCGGCTACCACTGCTAACCAATCGGCTACCACTGCTTATTTCATTGAGTTTATAAAAACACAACATCATGTATGCGATTAAAATAAGAATAGTTCCGGCCTAGCGCCATGTTGTGACACAACTGGAACTTGGTACGGCTCTCGGCTAACTTCACTCACAAGTACAGTACTTGGTACCGTACTTATATGAGTGAAGTTAGCCGGGATCCCGTCCTATTCTTTTATATGACTGAGGTGGCAAACAAGCGTACGACCCGCCTGATGTTAAGCAGTGACCGTAGCCTATAGATGCTTGTAATACCAAAGGTCTTGAAGGGAAGTGGGACAGAGGAAAGGGAGGGGAGCTTCCGGCTCTCACTCATCGTACGAAACGCAGCTGTAATAGCTACTTTACGCCGATCTTCTGTGAGTGTGGTGCTACCCCGTTGAAGCCAGCCCGTCATATTCTTATTTTAATCGCATTGTAACTTGTTATTTTGTTGTTAGGACGGCAACATGTTCGTGCCCTTCATGCAAGGGATGATGCAGTCCCTCCTCTCGAAGGAAGTGTTGTACCCTTCCCTCAGGGAGCTGGTCGACAAGTACCCCGCCTGGCTGAATGACAACAAGGCAAAGATCGACCCGACCGAGTTCGAGAGGTCAGTACCCTGTACCCTTTACCCTGTATCCTGTACCCTTACCCTTACCCTGTACCCTGTATTCTTTAACCTGTACCCTTTACCCTACACCCTGTATCCTGTATCCTTTACCCTGTACCCTGTAGCCTTTACCTTGTACCCTTTATCCTGTAGCTTGTACCCTGTACTATTTTAGCAACATTACGAACCGGTGGTAACGCTAAAATATTGTTTATATTTGACGATATATAAATGCTTTATCGAGCTTACATGAATAAAAAACTTTTGAGTTGATTTGATTAGACCCTTTACCCTGCACCCTTTACCCTGCACCCTTTACCCTGCACCCTTTACCCTGCACCCTTTACCCTGCACCCTTTACCCTGTACCCTTTTAGCAAATAGGGTACCTCCTAACATTGCAATCACTAGACTTGTGCTCACCACTACATGCAGCGATATTCACACATCAGCCCCCTAGACAGGCTAGATAGGCTTGTCATGATGAAGGACTTTCATACAAACTTCGACCCCTTATTTTATCCCCTTTGGGGATGGAATTTTCCAAAATCCTTCCTATGCCGGCCCGACGACGGGCCCGTTAGCGTGGTTGGCGCGGAGGCGCCTTTCACGCTGCAGGTCGTAGGTTCGATTCCTACCCGGGACATGCATTTGTGTGCGTGAACACGTCTGTATGTCCCGAGTCTGGGTGTGTATGTATATTAAGTATGTATTTACAAATAAAAAAGTAGTATATGTAGTAATATCAGTTATCTGGTTTCCATAGTACAAGCTCTGCTTAGTTTGGGATCAGGTAGCCGTGTGTAAAAAAAAAAATATGTCCCAGGATATTATTATTATGCTCTTCTTCTACGCTATAAAAGGTAGCTACAGTAAAAATTTCATGTTTTCAACCAGCGGTTTGGGCTGTGCATGTCTTGACAGACACACAGACAGACAGACAACAAAGTGATTCTATAAGGGATCGTACACAAAACGTGCCAACGGGACCCAATTACTAAGCCTGCGCTGTCCGTCCGTCTGTCAGCGGGCTGTATCTCACGAACCGTAATAAGTTGATACTTGAAATTTTCACACAATGTGTATTACTGTTGCCGCTACAACAACAAATAAATAAAATTTAAAAATAAAGGCGGTCCCCAGGAAACTTGATATTTTTGACGTTTTTATTCTACGGTGGTACGGAACCCTTTATGTGCGAGTCCGACACGCACTTGGCAGCTGTTCAGTCATAAGTCTTGTATTCTGATCTGATGACGCGATGTGGTCGTTAACCACAGAGTAAAGACTAAAGAAAGAGGTGCCCTTATTAGATATATGTATGAAAAAAAAACGTGGTCATTGTTTTTTCATTTTCATTGTTCTATCTACCGGTAAATAGTTGAACTACTCGCTTTGTTTTATGTCGATGTTAGTACTAGGCCGACTACTAGCCCGAGTTGCTTAGGGCCAGTCCCCTTAGTAATTGGTCCATGTCGTTAAGCGTCAAAGCCTCTTTGGGAGCGTCCATAAATTACGTGAGGTGATTTTTGAGATTTTTCGACCCCCATCCCCCCATGGTGAGATTACGTGAGATTTTGCTCAACCCCCTCCCTCCCCCTCTAATCCTACGTGAGATTTTTCAAAAGCTATATTCTAGAGGAGAAACATGTTTTACTTAATTTAACCCAGTTTTCTTGCAATTTTATACTCTTTCTTGCGGTATCAAAAAAAAATTACCTGTGACTGTTAAGTGGGAGTAGGCATGCACAGCTTTCTATGCTAGTTTTTGTTTATTTTTATTTAAATACCTTATTTTGTTTTTTTTTTTTTACTCACACTGTGTTAATGCCTGCCTGCTCACATAGCGTTACTGTTTGAAAATGTATACAATTATTATTTTGAAAAGAGTAACCATTGAGTTTCTTGCCGGCTCTTCTCAATGGAAGCAACATTACGAACCGGTGGTAACGCTAAAATATTGTTTATATTGACTATTTATAAATGCTCTAATGAGCTTACATGAATAAAAACCTTTTGACTTTGACTTTTGACTTTACGTGAGATTTGTCGAGACCCCCCCCCTTCCCCACGTGAGATTTTGCTCGACCCCCTCCCCTCCTAAATGCCTCATGTAATTTATGGACCCCTTTAATATTAATAAAAAAAAACTGTATGGTCCCAAACTAAGCAACGCTTGTACTAGGATACCATACAATGACAGGCCCGTTAGCGTGGTTGGCGCGGAGGCACCTTTCACGTTGCAGGTCGTAGGTTCGATTCCTACCCGGGTCATGCATTTGTGTGCATGAACATGTCTGTATGTCCCGAGTCTGGGTGTGTATGTATATTAAGTATGTATTTACAAATAAAAAAGTAGTATATGTAGTAATATCAGTTATCTGGTTTCCATAGTACAAGCTCTGCTTAGTTTGGGATCAGGTAGCCGTGTGTAAAAAATGTCCCAGGATATTATTATTATTATCTCCTTCTGGGCCTGCCGCGATGCCGTTTGGCTAGACGTGGGACCCAATCGGTCATCATTTTAGCCCAATGAGTGTTTGGCACGCGGCAGATATGGCCAGCCCAGTTCCATTTTAGCTTAGCGGCTTTGTGGGAGACATCTGTAATTCGGGTCATGGAGCGCAGTACACTGCGCTTTAATATTAATTTAAAAAAAAAAAAAAAAAATTATATTATACTTATATTAACTTAATTCCTTTAATATTATTAAAAAAAACACTGTATGGTCCCAAACTAAGCAACGCTTGTACTAGGCTACCATACAATGGACTGTTGGAATGATGACCATGTTATCCTCAGGTTTGAGAAGCAGCAACAGCTGATGCAGCAGGTGTGTGCCGAGCTGGAGCCGGAACAGGAAACAGATCCGGAGGACGTTAAGCGGAAGAGGTTCGAGATAGTACTGGACCTGATGCAAAAGGTATGGCATGTCCTATACTTACTATTCTATGAATGAATAAGGTGAAAAGGTGGTGCTTGTGGCCTATTTGAGCGGAGGTCGGTGTCTATTTTGGCGGTCGTGGCCTATTTGATAGGTTGTGGCCAGTTTGGGAGTTAGTAGCCTATTTGGGAGGTAGTTGGTTATTGATAGGTTGTGGCCAGGTTGGGAGTTAGTAGCCTATTTGGGAGGTCGTTGGCTATTGATAGGTTGTGGCCAGTTTGGGAGTTAGTAGCCTATTTGGGAGGTCGTTGGCTAATGATAGGTTGTGGCCTGTTTGGGAGTTAGTAGTCTATTTGGGAGGTAGTTGGTTATTGATAGGTTGTGGCCAGTTTGGGAGTTAGTAGCCTATTTGGGAGGTAGTTGGTTATTGATAGGTTGTGGCCAGTTTGGGAGTTAGTAGCCTATTTGGGAGGTCGTTGGCTATTGATAGGTTGTGGCCAGTTTGGGAGTTAGTAGCCTATTTGGGAGGTAGTTGGTTATTGATAGGTGGTGGCCTATTTGGGGAGTTAGTAGCCTATTTGGGAGGTCGTTGGCTAATGATAGGTTGTGGCCTGTTTGGGAGTTAGTAGCCTATTTGGGAGGTCGTGGCCTATTTGGGAGGTCGTAGCCTATTTAAGATTCGTGGCCTGTTTGGGTGGTCGTGGCCTAGTTGATAGGTTGTGGCCTGTTTGGGAGTTAGTAGACTATTTGGAAGGTGATGGCCTATTTGGGAGATCGTGGCCTATTTAGGAGATCCTTGGTGTCACACTACTTGGGTATCACCGAGATCGCCCCACGGTAGCCATACTACAAGCGTTGCGTAGTTTGGGACCATACATAGTTCTTAGTCTGGCGTTATTTATTTATATATTTCTCCCCTCCAGATGCAAGACCTGGGCCAGCCGCCCACGGAACTGGTGGGCGACATCGCAGTCCCCCCGCAGGGCTTCGCCCCCCCGCCCGGGCAGGACCCCTCGCAGTGTAGCCTTATGTAGTGACTAGATGTGCCAATATGAGACTTCATATCAGCCCTCTAGACAAGGAGCTTCGTTTACAAGCGTTTCTACATATCGATACGTTTAAATGTATGGAAATGACATTACAAGATCACGTGGCTTAGGGTCTCCGTAGACTTGCTGCTTTTAGCATCGGCGATCGGCGATTTTGCGACTGCATCGGGTTTTGGCGACTGCGTTCGATCGCAGTATCAAAGTCGCGCGATTTTGCGACTGCATCGATGCAGCATCGCGATTTTGCGACTTCCTGCGATCGGACGCAGCGACTGCTCCGATGCTGATCCGGTAGCCTGTAGTCAACATGCAAAATCGCTGCGACCGGCATCCGCAAGTGTGCAGGGTGTAGCGTTCAGTCACTGTATCGAGCTTCTGAAAAGCGACTCAGTCGCCGATCGCCGATGCTAAAAGTAGCAAGTTTGCGGTGGCCCTTATGTCAATCCCATATATGAAGCGAAGCGATTTGTAGAAACGATTATAGACGAAGCCTCTTGGCTAGAGGGGCAGGGGGTCTAATAGCGACGCAATGCAACATTGCACTTGCAATTCATTTTTCTGATTGTCTAGTAGAATCCTTAGCTGTTGCCAATTGACTGCAGCTCATACACGCTGGCTCGGCCGGGTAGTACCACCCTCTCGCAGAAGATTGGCCGGAAGCCCAACACCCCCCCCCCCCCTTTTTCCGTCCCACTTCCCTTCAGGTCGGCAAAGTGCGAGCAATGCCTTTAGTATTGCAAGCATATATATGGCTACGGTAATTGCTTAACATAAGGTGGGCCGTACGCTTGTTTGCCACCTCAGTCCTATAGAAAAATACGCTAAATTTCTGTAAAATTTTAAGTTTTACGCCATTCGAGACCGTTTCACGGAAATTTAGCGGATTCTGCTGGAGGGTCGGTGAAATGAATTGCTTTTGCAGAATTGTGTCGCAATTCGGGCCGCCACATACATACGGAATTCCGTTTCGGAATATCGAATCGGAATTCAGTAAGCTTATCACACACATACTATTATTTCCGTTCGGAATAATTCTGGCTACCATTCAGAATTCCGAATCGGAAAAATCCTGTACCTATGTGATACGTCCATACATTTGGATGTATTTACAGCGTTCGGAATCCTGATTCGTTATTCCGAAACGGAATTCCGTATGTATGTTGCGGCCCTTAGTATGACAATGTGTCAAAAAGCAATTAACTTTTATAGAGTGTGACTAAAATGTGAGCATTTAAAACTAGTGCAATGGACTTTATAATAATCGGCTCAGTAGGCAGGACCATGAACCTAATACTAAGAAGGACTAGGTCTAAGCAACTCGGCCGCAGTGGCATTGTGTGGTTCAACTAGGCCGTTGCTGTCATTACAATAGGCGTGGCTTAAGTCAGTGTGCTGTTGGCGTTCGTCCTGTGCAGACGTCTTGCCAACGTTCGCATCCCAAATATAATTCTAATCGACACTAGATGACGTCCCTTTGTACGTTATTTTTTATCATCCTACACTTAGTGACATCTAGTGTGAAAAAGTTAAACTACGTACTAACATCGACGTAGAACGAAGCGAGTAGTTTTGCTATTGACCGGTAGATTGAAATGGCAAAGTAGGCGTTATCTACACCCCTTCACCCGTGCCTTCACCCGCGCAAATTGTCAAGTGTCGTTTCATAGGGTAATCTAATAAGAACATCTCTTGCTTCGTAATTTCTCTGTGGTAGTGACAATATCCATAGACTAGCCCCCAAATTCATAGAAAGTTATGATCGTCTTGCAGTGTAATTACAAATCACATTTGTTCCTAAAAATGCTTTATAAAACCATTGTAAATTAGCTAAAATCTCTATGAATTTGGGGGTTATAGTTCATCCAACGCGTCTAAACCAATGACGTTTTATATTATAGACCTGACATACATGAAAATGCTTGTTTTAGTATTTGAATCATTTATAAACACTTTTTGTCGTCTAGAGCTCGTATTAGAAATGCGTCTTAAAGTTGAGAACGACCTTAAGATGCAGTTTGGCGTTTAATGTATGGAACATCAGTCAAAAACAGCGTCTTAAGATCGATCTCAAATTTGAGACGCATTTATTAATACGATCCTTAATCACCTATCTACCTTTTTATTATTATTATCATTGATAAATGACTATTTGAGCCGATTTAAATATATTGTGCTTTGATTTAATACCTAAGTTTTTAGGTATAGTAATATATTAAAAAAATATACTATAATAGTTGTCGATCACCCATCTAAAATGTGACCTTGCCAAAGGTAGAACTTGAAAATTGTTAGAAATCAGTGACCCATCCTATTAACTGCCTTGCGGTATGTAGCTTGACCGCTCAGAATGTGTGACATTTAAATCTCAGAATATACAAATAGTATTTTAATTATTATTTAATGATGGGGTTTGAAAAGGTATAATTAATTATTTATTTGTTAAAGGATGATGACCAAAAGATATCTATAGGTGACTCTGAAATTGACAACTATGGGTAAAGCACGGGCAACGAGAAGGGATACAAAATATCAACAAAGACAATGCAAGGTCGTTTGCTAATGCAGGATACCGTGACCTTTTTGAAAATTATAATTTTAAATTGCAAATTAAGAACAGCTTATTAAAATGATAATAAAAATAATACTTTATGTATTATTATGTGTATAATTATTATTTATTATAATTATACACATAATAATATAACTATACTTATAACAGGTTTTTAAAAAATAACTGGCAACTAAAGGTTGTTGTTTTATTATTGTTTTAAAACGCCCGCGCCGTTACTAAGTTATACGAATCACAGCAATTTTTTGTAATTATTCAATATTTTTCGAATTTATGAAACGACCGAATGTTGGCAAGCCCGGGCATGACCAACTTGAATATCGAACGCGTCATTACACACGCGATGGAAAGAGATAGATATGTCGACTCCATTGTCAAAAAATGTTTGAGATGAATGACCTTCCGTATCACTTCTAGTTGTCCGTGCTATACTTACGATTCAGATTTCGAAGTCACATGTAGAAATAGATTTTGGTCTGAGTTAGTCATTGGCCGCGTCCACAAGCTCCGAGCTGCCGCGCTCGAGCAATCAGACATAACACGTGGTTAGAACTGATTGCTCGCGCGCGCCGCTCGATACATGTAGATGCACCTAGTGCACAAGTGATTGTAATGCACAAGTTTAAAAGCATTTCTATAAGGTATTACATAGCTATTGTGTTTAATTATTGATTAGTTAGTTTTTGTTTTATAAAAAAATAAATGAAGTTAGTTACCGAAAACATTGTTTTTTTCTTATTATATCGTCACCCCCCTTACTTACTCTTATTAAAAGAGGGGGTATTTGTACTGTGGTAGAGCCAAGCTGTAGCCAATTGACTGCAGCTCATATGGGCTGACTCGACCGGGGTACTACCCTCTCACAGAAGATCGTCGTAAAGTAACTATTACAACTGCGTTTCGTACGATTAGTGAGAGAGCCGGAAGCCCAACTCTCCTCCCCCTCCCTGTGTCCCACGTCCCTTCAGGTCGGCAACGTGCGAGCGATGCCTTTGGTATTGCAAGCATCTATAGGCTACGGTAACTGCTTAACATCAGGCGGGCCGCACGTTTGTTAGTTATATAAAAAAAAGGTTCAACGACCAGGCAACGACGTATTATGTACCTATCCAAACGCTAACGATTTTAAAATACTAAGTATATTTAGAAATATATTTTTGGGATATAAACCTGGTTTTCCACAGCCAATGCGAGGCCAGCGATATTATCCGTCTACCGTCTACCGTCTGTACCACGAGGAGTGTTCTAATGAACTAATAATAATAATAATATCCTGGGACATTTTTGTACACACGGTTACCTGATCCCAAACTAAGCAGAGCTTGTACTATGGAAACCAGATAACTGATATTACTACATATACTACTTTTTTATTTGTAAATACATACTTAATATACATATACACCCAGACTCGGGACATACAGACATGTTCATGCACACAAATGCATGTCCCGGGTAGGAATCGAAACTGAACTGTTTAACTGGTATCCCACAAATGTACGTGCATCGCGAGCATTTCTTCCGCGCACGTGCAAGTTGTGGAACGATCTCCCTCCAGAAGTCTTTCCTATGCACTACAACATGGGGTTCTTCAAAAGGCATGTTTACAGGTCCCTAAAAGGTCGGCGCCGCGTCTGCTCCTTGAGTTGCAGATGTCCTGGGGCCCTTCCACTTACCATCAGGTGGACCGTCTGCCAGTGTGCCATCCGTGGCTATAAAAAAAAATTGAGGCGCTCATTTTTTTTTTTTTTTATATGACTGCGGTGGCAAAAAAGCGTACGGCCCGCCTGATGTTAAGCAGTTACCGTAGCCTATAGATGCTTACAATACCAAAGGTATTGCTCGCACATTGCCGACCCGAAGGGGAGTGGGATGGAGGGAGGGGAGGGGGGATGGGCTTACGGCTCTCTCACTCATCGTACGAAACGCAGCTGTAATAGCTGCTTTACGCCGATCTTCTGTGAGAGGGTGGTACTACCCCGGTCGAGCCAGCCCGTTTATGAGCTGCAGTCAATTGGCTACAGCTTGGCTCATAACCAGCTGCAATCACTGATCAGTAAATTTATTGGACGTTAAGCAACGGCAAATTCAGTCAGAGATGGGTGACCATTCAGTGGCATTTGAACTGAGCGTCTCCGTGCTTCGGAGCACGTAAAAAGTCGGTCCCGGTTGTCATCTACGCAGCAGTCGAGGCCTTCGGGCGGCTTGAACAACTCTGACACCAGGTTGGCCACTAACCATACGATAAGATGTGGATGCTACTCATCATGGGGAAACCGAGATGGGGGAGCGCAACCCGGGGGTTTCCCCCTCCCCAATCTGAACTCCTTTTTATTCTTCCACTCTCAACCTGGCCAGAAGCAATGATATTATTTTTTTTTAAATTAAAATTCGGCTTGCTCTTGACCTAAATCTTGCCGCAGGGGCAAAGATGAAGTCGACGATGGAGCGAGCGCACCCAGAAGATGCCTGTTCATCCTACATTTGAAAAGATCTGGGTTGTATGCACACGGAAATACAGACGCAGGCAGGGAGTTCCACTCTTTGGCTGTGCGCATTATGAAAGATGATTTGAAGCGCTGCGTGCGAATATGTGGAATATCAACCAAATAGGGATGATATCCTGCGGTGCGTCTGGAGCTCCGATGGTAGAAGGGGGAAGGCGGGATGAGCTCATGAAGCTCTTGTGCACACTCTCCGAAGTACAATCTGTAAAACTAGTAACAAAAAGAGATATCTATACCAAAATTAAAGTCATAGGTACCCCAGATATCTCCTTCAAGAGGTCTGGCCCTCCCCGTAAAAAAAATAGGCACCGCGTAGCTATCATCAAGCTTCGTTCATGTATTTTGCAAACAGTGGTCTCGAACCTACCGATTTTTAGGTATTTCTACCGATTTGGGGGCAGTTCTACCGATATACCGAAACCGAGTGATTTTTTCACGATTTCTGAGGATAGAGCTAAATTCTACTGAATTTTCTACCGATTTTACTTTTTCAAGTGCTGACAGACCTTCTTAGAGGTTGTTTGTGTATATTTTGTGTGAGAATATCTCAATGATGCTTGTTTTGCGGACTTTATAATTCAGTTTATCTTTTGGAAAATACTTTGTCGTACTTCAATCTATAGTTGAAAATCAAATTGTATTTTTATTTTGAATCTAAAATTTTTGTTCAAATATAATTCTAAGTTTAGTTAGGTAACTGAAGAATTAAGTCGGTACAAGCGCGGGTGCAATAAGAAGAAAGTAACCCACCTTATAACAATTTGAATGAAATTAATTGGTTTTTTTTTGTCTACCGATTTTGAAGCCAAATCTACCTATTTTTGGGGCAATTCTACCGATTTCTGGTTTTGACTTTCGAGACCACTGTTTGCAAATGAGATAATGATGCTATAATTTATAGCAATTCCTAACACGGGAATACAATCTTAAAATCCGGTACATTTTTGTATTTATTTTACAAGGGTCGATGTGGCCGGCTGGTTTGACGTCAATGAAAGGTCTTACCGTATTTTTTTTCTTATTTTGTATTGGAGCTCCATGAAATTGACTGTCCGCATGTAAACTTTCCATAGCAGGTACTACCTAATGTAGGTACAGTGGCCTGCACGTCTTTGGAAACTTTTCCAAGATAAACGACGGAATCGATGACCGTTTGGCGCAGTGGTTCAAACGTAGGCCGCTCGGCTCACTGCATCGAGTGGTTGCAGGTTCGATGCCCGCCAGAGGCAAATTCCGGCCATTTCGTAATTAGCCCTGGTCCGGGTGTTACTGGGATCGCCCCGAGTCCATTGTACGGTACCCATAGTACAAGCGTTGCTTAGTTTGGGACCATTGGGACCATACAGTTGGTAACTCTGGCGACCGCTCTCTCACAGAACATCGGCGTAAGGTAGCTATGACAGCTACGTTTCGTACGATGAGTGAGAGAGCCGGAAGACCCCCCCCTCGCTCGGTCCCACTCCCACCAATGCGCAGGCACATTCGTTATGTATATTATTCTGGTTTTATTAAACCTGTTTTAATTTTTACTGTAAACTTGTAAGTTTACTGTACTGTTCGTTATGAGAATAACGTGGTTGCAACGTGCGAGCCTTTGGTATTGCAAGCATCTATAGGCTACGATAACTGCTTAACATCAGGCGGGCCGCACGCTTGATTGCCGCCTTAGTTAAATAAAAGTTATTTAGTCACGTCTTTTAAACTTATCAGTTAATTTTGTAACAAACTATTACAATACGTTATGTGCATTATCGTTACTACTTACAATCTTACTAACATCTTAGTTAATCTTAGATAATAACTAGGTGCCTGTATTATTAAATTCACGAACCTAAGATCTGTATAAGTACCGTATATTACTTTCATAATTATGCATTTAGGGCCTCCGCAGACTAGCTACTTTTAGCATAGGCGACCGGCGATTTTGTGACGTATCGATGCTGCGTCGCGTTTCTTCGAGCGCGAACGAGCGAGACGCAGCATCAAAATCGCCGATCGCCGATGCTAAAAGTAGCTAGTCTGCGGTGGCCCTTAGTAAAAAGCTGTTATTTTGATATTACAAACATAAACTTCAATTTTGTTTATAGGTATTAGTATGTGCAAAGCTACGTTAAAAAAAAATCGTTCCATATGCGGAACCTTAAAAACTCGTGTGGAGCCAAGAACTGCCTCGTTTTTTGATGTCGGTTTAAAGTATTTTTCGACCTATAATCGTCTACCAAACAAAACAATTAAACAATTATTGATATCCGTTAGTTAATGTCGGAGTTATGCGATAACTACCTGATACACAAAAATACTTTGTTTTTGTAAAAACAAATTAATTTACCGAACGGTTTTTAGGTATAACCATCCAATAAGTATTCTTTTATAACGCCACACTTATGGTAGTGTATGGTGCCAAACTAAGCAATGCTTGTACTATGACGACCGATTGGCGCATTGGTTTAAGCGTTGGCCGTTCGGCTCACTGCATCGGTTGGTTGCGGAATCGATTCCCGCCCGAGGCAAATTTCGGAAACGGCCTTTTCTTAATTTGCCCTGGACTGGGTGTCACTGGGATTACACCCAGTCCATACAGTACCCATAGTACAAGCGTTGCTTAGTATGGGACCATACAGTTCGTGAGTAAGTCTGAAGATATGTTCCCAAGTGGTAGAGCCAAGCTGTAGCCAATTGACTGCAGCTCATATACGGGCTGACTCGACCGGGGTAGTACCACCCTCTTACAGAAGATCGGCGTAAAGCAGCTATGACAGCTGCGTTTCGTACCTACAATGATTTAGAGAGCCGGAAGCTCAACCTCCCCCCCCCCCTCCATCCCTAAATGCCAATGTGCGGGAAATGCCTTTGGAATTGCAAAAGCTTGCCACCGCAGTCCTATTAAAAAAATTGAATTTATTTATCCACCACGCTGTCCCAGTACGGGTAGGTACGTAACACCTTTTTGATACGTGGAGGTTTCCACGCGATATTTTCCTTCACCTGCGCAACCTCGCGCTCATAGCCAGCTGCAATCACTAATCAGTAAACTATAGGTTAAGCAACGCTCGGTGACGTCTGGCTGAGATGGGTGACCATTTAGTGGCATTAGAACTGAGCGTCTCCGTGCTTCGTACACGTTAAAAGTCGGTCCCGGTGTCATTTAGGCAGCAGTCGTTAAGCCTTGTCAGAGGCCTTCGGGCTTGAACAACTCTGACACCAGAGGGGTTACTCCGAAATACGTCGCTGACGGATCGTCCGAAGTACGGATTCGATTTACGATCAAAACAATGTCAAATCGTAGAGAAAAACGAAAGAAGAAATGTCAAATCACGACAATCCGTCAGCCGAAATGTTAGGTTCGTATTACGGAGTAGGCCAGCTGGTTGGCCACTAACCATACGATAACAGGAAGAAGACCAGTCAGCAAGTGATAATCTTATTTGGATATGTTTGTTCAAGAAATCTGATAATCCCATAGGGGCGAAAGGTTTGAATCTGTACCCTAGTACTTCAAAGCGTAAGTTCATCCACTTGATATTATGATTATTTTAACAACATTATTTAACATTATTAACATTAAAAAAAGCGACTGTAGCCTAGGAGTGAACAGGTTGGGCTAACAATCAGAAGGTCCCAGGTTCGATCCCCGGTGGGGCATGCACCAATGGATGAATTTTCATCTATGTGCATAATTTACAGTTCGCTGACGGTGAGGGAAAACATCGTGAGGAAACCTACCTATCCCTCGGGATTAGGTAATAGTCAGTTCCTGTATACACGGCGACAAGGTTCACCACCTGTCACGTTGGGTTCTAACTATCTGGTGAAACGTGGGCTTTGAGTTGGTTAATACCTCCACAATGTGGTGGTGTATGGCCACTCAAGCCTCTGACTATCCCCGAATGGGGATAAAAGTCGTGACGTTACACACACACACAACATTATTTAACAGCGTACCATGGACACGTGGCATCAGTTTTGAGATATGGTCTAATATTCTGGGGACAGTCGACTGATAGAGATCTTGTATTTAAAATGCAAAAACGATGCATTCGATCAATGAGTGGCTTGCACGTAACGGACAGTTGTTTGCCTCATTTCAAATCGTTAAAAATTCTGACACTACCGGCTTTGTATATTATGGAGACTGCACTGTTTGTCAAATCTAATGAACACTTATTTCAGAAAATATCTGCAGTTAAAAAGGGTCCTATACGTGCCCAATATATAAATCAATTGTCCCAAATTAAGTGTCGAACTGCACTTATGAAGAAAAGCTTCTTTGGTGTTGCTCCACTAGTTTATAATAAAATTCCTGATAGAATTAAGACTTTGCCCACACTAACATTTAAGAATAGTTTGAAAAAAATATTAATTTTAAAATGTTATTATTCAGTTGACGAGTTTTTAAATGATAATTTTATATAATATTATTTTGGAATTTGACATCTTATATTTTATGATAATGTATAATCCTAACTAATGCATGATTCACTAATTAAATTTATTAACATATTTGTATGCCATATGGTAAAACATAGTGCACTTCCTAATCAATTAAGAGCTGTATTTACATACCTACCTATGTTGACAAATAAAGATATTCTATTCTATTCTATTCTATTATTAGGCGTGTCTGCACATACAACATGCACATGCCGCGCGAGGCTGCTCACCCACATGCCTCGCGAAGCACGACGTTTGCCGCAGTCGCATGCCGCGTGAGGCAAATGGCGAGGCAACTGACACTTAAGACAGAGAAGGGTACACCCGAGCAATCAGTTTGACACGTTTGACATCTCTCTGTCTCATGACTATGCCAAACTAGGCGAGGCAAATGACAGCGCTCAGGTGAGGCAGGACGCGCATTTGCCTCGCGTGCGGCAAGTCAAACTTCGTGAGGCAATTTGCCTCGCGCGGCATGTGAGACATCTGGACGTGGCTATTTACCAATGGGAAAATTTAGGCCTTTGACGTCAGAGATCGGAACTCCGACTTAAGTGCTAAACTTAGCCAACGTTTCCTCCAATTGGTGTGTAATTGATCCCTATAACTCCGAAATGGTAGGCAGGACCTTTCCCAGAAACTGTTCGACATCAAATTTAATAATGTAACCAATCTTTAAAATATAAATCTTGGATAGTCTCCCGTAATTCGAATTCTCCCGTAATTTATAAATGCCGCCATATTAATTTAACTAGCTGTGCCCGCGTCTTCGTGCGCGTAAATTTTAGAAAAATATTACCCGCGTTCACCCCGCGTGAAATTTCACGCGGTTTTTTTATGTTTCCCGCGGAGCCCTATTTTTTGCGAAAATAAAAGTGGCCTAGTTACTCCTAGTAACATCAGCCATCTGCCAGTCCCGTCAAAATGAGTCCAGTCTTTACGGAGATTACCCGGAACAAACAGACAGACATTTTTTTATTTACGTTTTTGATATAAGTACCGTATGTACTTTCATATGCATTTAGTGAAAAGGGGCCATCCATAAATTACGTCACACGTAAAGGCGGGGACGAAATGTGACATTGTGTGGCAAGGGGTGGGAGGGGTCCTAAGTTTCGTGACGTCACATTTAAAAATCTAATATATCTAAGTATTAAAACCGAAATTTGAACTGTTAACAATTTTTTTTAATATCTGGAATTTTAAAAATATGTGACGTCACACTAGGGAGGGGGGTAGTCTCACAAATGTGACCAGCTGTGACAAGCGGAGGGGTCCAAAAGCCATGAAATTCGTGGGACGTAATTTATGGATGGCCCCAAAGCTGTTATTTTTACACTACAAACAGACACTTCAATTTTATTTATTTGAGTAGATATAGATAGTACTTACTAAGTACCACTTACTGACCTTAGGTGTGCGCACAGTTCCTTACATAGAAAACATGTTACAAAACAACAAAGTACACGGAAATACGAATAAGTCGATGCAATGATAAAAGTACTTAGGGGCTATCCATAAATTACGTCACACATAAAGGGGGGGGGGTCGACGAAATGTGACATTGTGTGACAAGGGGGTGGGAGAAGTCCTAAGTTTTGTGACGTCACATTTCAAAATCGAATATATCTAAGTATTAAAACCAAAATTTATATTGTTAACGAAAAAATTTGAAAATTTCTTAAAATAATATAATATATAATATAATAATAATATAATATAATATAACGTCACGACTTTTATCCCCATTCGGGGGTAGTCAGAGGCTTGAGTGGCCATACACCACCACATTGTGGAGGTATTAACCAACTCAAAGCCCACGTTACACCAGATAGTCAGAACCCAACGTGACCGGTGGTGAACCTTGTCGCCGTGTATACAGGAACTGACTATTACCTAATCCCGAGGGATAGGTAGGTTTCCTCACGATGTTTTCCCTCACCGTCAGCGAACTGTAAATTATGCACATAGATGAAAATTCATCCATTGGTGCATGCCCCACCGGGGATCGAACCTGGGACCTTCTGATTGCTAGCCCAACCTGTTCGCCCCTAGGCTACAGTCGCTTTTTGCAATTGCAATTTTTTTGCAATATTTTTTTGCAATTTCTTAAAATTGCAAAAAATATGTATATAACAAGAACCAAGCTGTAGCCATTTGACTGCAGCTCATATACGGGCTGACTCGACCGGGGTAGTACCACCCTCTCACGGAAGATCGGCGTAAATCAGAGTATACAGCTGCGTTTCGTACGATGAGTGAGAGAGCCGGAAGCCCAACACCCCCCCTTCCCCTCCCTCTGTCCCATTCCCATTAAATTACCAAATTAATTAATTAATTCCCATTACTAATGCCTTTAGTATTGCAAGCATATAAGCTACGGTAACTGCTTAACATCAGGCGGGCCGGACGCTTGTTTGTCACCGCAGTCCTATAAAAAAAACCGTCCCACATAAACAGGGTTAGTTGGTCGTCTTATAAATCTTTTTAATTCAATCTGGTAGGTAGGTAATCTTGCTGACGTAGGCACATAATGATATAATAATAATCATTCTACTGTTTAGGAAATATTCCGATTTCTCGTGAAGTTTTCCTAAGAACGACCCAACTGAGTCATGAGGGGCGTATTAATAAATGCATCTTAAACAACAACAAAAAATATACAAAACAAAAAGTAGTATATGTAGTAATATCAGTTACCTGGTTTCCATAGTACAAGCTCTGCTTAGTTTGGGATCAGGTAGCCGTGTGTTATAATGTCCCAGGATATTATTGTTATTTAAACTTGAGATCGATCTTCTGTGTCTTTTTGTGCTGTGCCAAATAAATGTTTTCTTTTTTTCTTTATCTGAAGATGCTGTTTTTACCAGGGTTGTTATGAAAAAATCACCTTGTTTTAAACATGTTTTAATAATTTAAAACATGTTTTAAACAGGGTGATTTGCTTCTGATTTAAATCAATGATTTAAACACGTTTTAATCAGTTTGCATTTTAAATTTCCTGTTTTTTTGCAACTCTGGTTTTTACATATGTTCCATACATTAAGGCCCGTATTAATAAATCGATCTCAAAGTTTAGATGGATCTTATATGCAGTTTTGACGGTAATTTATGGATGTTCAAAACAGCATCTTAAGATCGATCTTAACTTTGAGATTCATTTATTAATACGAGCCTTAAGTCTTAAACTTGTATTATTGTATAAATATCGCTAGACGAACACACCAACTGTATGGTCCCAAACTAAGCAACGCTTGTACTATGGGTACCGTACAATGGACTGGGGGCGATCCCAGTGACACACAGACCAGGGGGCTTACCACAAGCTCTTATTGCGATTCAATTATAGGAACGTTTTAACGACGTTTTAATGACGTTTCTTATTGTCATGACAATAAGGTACGTCATTGCACAAAAAGTCGCTGAAACGTTAATACGCTCCTGTAATTGAATCGCAATAAGAGCTTGTGGTAAGCCCCCAGGGCAAATTACGAAAAGGCAGTTTCCAAAATTTACCTCTGTCGGGAATCGAACCCGCAACCACCCAATGCAGTGAGCCGGGCAGCCTAATGATGAATTAGATCGTGAATTAGATTAGTAATAAAAACTAAAACCCGACTACGGAGAAAACGCGCTCTAAAAAGTATGAAACAAGAAAATATTCTCATCTAGAGGATAGCCGTGGTCCGTGTAGGTCTTTTAGGGCCAAATGGCACATGAACACGGACCACGGCTATCCTCTAGATGAGAATATTTTCTTGTTTCATACTTTTTAGAGCGCGTTTTTTCCGTAGTCGGGTTTTAGTTTTTAAACTTACTTTTTATTTAATTATTTTAGAGTTATAGGTAACAATATATATATTTTTGAAATGTGCTCATCAAGCTCTTTCATTTGAAACCCCACACGGTTTCATTAAAAAATGTTTTTTTTTAAATTCATGACATTATGTCCTCTAGAGGGCGCCATATGCAATTTTATGTGACGTCACATAGCCTATAACCAGCGCGCCATTAAGCCGCTTCTGACGAAACCTCATTTGTCAAATTACTACAAGTAGTTTGGAAGTTAGGTGGGAACAGATGCACATACATACATACATACATACATACATACATACATACATACATACATACATACATACATACATACATACATACATACATACCGGTCAAAATCATAACGCCTCCGTAGTCGGGTAAAACCCATCCACAACATTATATTTATTTATTTATCCAATTAGACGATCTCTGACGTCATGTGCGCTCGCGCAGGTGAGGACCGCTGACCTCTACTTAATACACTGGACTGGTTGTACCGGACGACATTAATCACCGAATGTCAAAGACTATTATTACATTAATTTAAAATTGACATTAAACGGTTATCTGTCATTAAATCAATATCAAATCAACTAAACAATGTCAAATAAATGGCAGATTAGCAAAGACGTTTCCAAAAAAGTGGGAGACATATGGACACAGTATGACTCAGTCGTTCGCGGAAAATATTGTTGAATACATGTCGGTATTGCTAATATTCATCTTCTGGTGAATAATATAATTCAAAATGCCTATAAGTTGATTTACCAATTGCGAGTGCGATAACAGGTGTGTGTTTTCGCTTATGAAAGTTCCGTCAAAATCAGTCCAGTCGTTTCGGAGATTAGCTGGAACAAACAAACAGACAGACAGACAAACATTTTATAAATTGTTTTTAGTTATAACAACAGTATCAGTTTTACTTTGATAATAATTTATTATAAATTAAGTAAAAAGATGTTATTTTGAAATTACAAACAGACACTTCAATTTTATTTATTTTTATTGATGTAAGTATGTATGTTTCTTGCAACTATTATTGCAAGTAATCTATTTGTAAAGAACATACTTTGAAATATAGATAACAAGTTTCTTTATTTCTTTTTATTTATTAATACCGCCCTGAGTTGTATTAGGATCGTCCAGTGTATTGATTGGAGGTCAGTGGTGCGGGATTGCCTCGGTCAGGCACGTACATATAGGTATTGCGAAATGCACTCTCAGCAGGCTCAGTCGACGTCCGGAGTTCGACCCCGATTCACGCACATTTAGCTAAACAATAACAGTTCAAAAAATAAAATAAAAATATTTTTTGCAATATTTTTTTGTATTTAGAAAATTTTGTATTCGGTGGTGTTTTTTTGTGATTTTTCGTGTGTGATTCGACAGATTTTTTGGCAGGTGAGTTTTTATTTTTTATTATTTATTTTTTAAACTATTAATATATTCATTTATTGAAGTAACGATATGTGTACTTACATTTCTCAATATTATTTAAGTAGGTTGGTACTTAAGTTAGTAGGAAGATGAACGCTTAATTTCATAGAGGATATTTAAAATTAAAGACTAAAAAAAAACGCTAGTCCTGAATTCAGTGAATATCAAATCAATTATTTATTAGGGTTCCGTACTCCATACGAGGAACCCTTATAAGATCATCCAGTCCGACCCACTCAGGCCCTGCCTTCACTGTAAGCAAGTGATAATCATTAGTAATTAATTAGTTTTATATCATTAATAATATATGTTTGTTAGTCTGTAATATATCTATGCGCCTAGTCGCCTGATATAAATGAATTATTATTATTTTTATGATACGCTCATAGATTCATAAAAATCCAGAGGTGCGAGCCGGGGTTTGAACCCTGGACCTTAAGCCCGTAAGACGCGTACTTAACCAATCGGCTATACATACCTACTACTTTTCAACTTTATCGTTGAATAAAAATAAAAATAAGTAAAAAAACAGTTTGCAGTCGGTTAAAAAGAAATAAAAGTTTTGTAAACGTTTTGTAAGAATTTCACAGTAATATAAAATGTTTTAGGAATCATAAATCCTTTTAAGATCTCAATACACCGGTCAAGTGCGTGTCGGGCCATGCACAATATAGGGTTCCGAAATCATTTCAATAACTTTAATGCATCGTATCGTATAACCATAGTAATGAAAAACAAGAAAGAAAGAAATAATATAGTACCTATTAGCGGATTTTTGACAATAATAATAATAATAATAATATCCTGGGACATTTTTGTACACACGGTTACCTGATCCCAAACTAAGCAGAGCTTGTACTATGGAAACCAGATAACTGATATTACTACATATACTACTTTTTTATTTGTAAATACATACTTAATATACATATACACCCAGACTCGGGACATACAGACATGTTCATGCACACAAATGCATGTCCCGGGTAGGAATCGAACCTACGACTTGCAGCGTGAAAGGCGTCTCCGCGCCAACCACACTAACGGGCCCATCATGATGTATTAATTTAGCAGATATGTTACCTCCTGACATGGCAATCACTAGACTTGTGCTCAGCACCACTACATGCAGCGACATTCACATATCTGTTATCACACTCGCAACTCGACAATTCACTTATTAAATACATAAGAAGGCATTATTCACTAGAAAATTAGCTATTGGCAATACTGACATGTTCTCAACGTTATTTTCCGCGAGCAACTGAGTCGTACTGTGTCCATGGACTCCGTTTAGTAGGACATCCTATGGTTCCGTTTTCTTGATAATGTTTTTGTACGGAACCCTAAAAATAATCGTCTAATTCAATAACATTGTTAATAACTTGTGTCAAAACTTGATAAATTAGGATGATGACATGAAATTCTTGAGATACCAAAACAAGCTGAGCTCTGGTAATTACGGGTGTCCATAGTAAACAGAGCTCAGCTTATATTGGAAATGTCACCATGGAAGTGCGGGTGACCGTACATCACATGTCTTTTGAAAGACAAGTCATTGTCAAATATTATCCCGCTTTTTTTTTACATGACTAAGATGGCAAACAAGCGTAAGGCCCGCCTGATATTAAGCACCTTAGCCTATCGATAGATGCTTGCAATAGCAAGGTCATCGCTCGCAAGTTACCGACCTGAAGGGGAGTGGGACAGAGGGAGGGAAAGGAGGGGGAGTTGGGCTTCCGGCTCTCTCACTCATCGTACAAAACGCAGCTATAATAGCTACTTTACGTCGATCTTTTGTTTGAGGGTGGTAGTACCCCGGTCGAGCCAGCCCTATATGAGCTACAGTTAATTGGCTACAACTTGGCTCTACCACTTTTAAAATAAAATGTATCATAAACGATATTTTTTATCGATGAGTAGGTTTTTTTTTTATTTGCCCCTCACTAGTTAATCTTCTATGTCTATTTTTTTAATTCAAAGATTCAAAACGTTTATTTTGTTTAGGCCTACGGGGGCACTTACAAATTTCATTGTCATGTCATTTTAATTTTTTTTCTTAAATTCTACTGCCGGATCGGAAACGCGACCTCGACTGAGAAGATCTAAAATAATAATAAATATATAATAAAGAGAAGATCTAATAAACTTCGCAGTAAGTTCTATTTATAACTACTTAGACTTACTGGTTTTTCTAAAACATCATTATAACTAAATACTGGTTTAAATATATTCAGTATATTTCCATTAGTTTTAATAGCGATTGGTTTATTTCCATGGGTACAGATATTGGGATTTGAACGACTACACGTCACCTAGCTACGAACAGGGGGCTTACCACGACCTCTTTTCGCGATTCAATTATAGGAACGTTTTAACGTTTCAGCGACATTTGTGCAATGACGTACCTTATTGTCATGACAATAAGAAACGTCATTGCACAAATGACCACCTTCTCACAGAAGATCGGCGTAAAGCAGCTATTACAGCCGCGTTTCGTACGATGAGTGAGATAGACGAAAGCCCAACCCCAATGCTTTTGGTATTGCAAGCATCTATAGGCTACGGTAACTGCTTAACATCAGGCGGGCCGTACGCATTTTTGCCACCGCTGCTGTCCTATAAAAAAGGACCAAAATAACAGTAAAGTCTAGACCTGTCTACCCCTTTCGTGGATTCAGGCGTGAAGATATTGTAAGGAAATGTAGGTATGAATAACATTGATTACTCCACCCGGTAATCAAACCCGCTTCGTATAGAATCAAAGCTGTTTGCAAACAATTATCAATATATAACAGCTTGTCGGTTAGTATGTACTACATAATAACTTAATAACTACGTTTACATAGTACCACTGACCTGTTTTTATTAGGTACCCGACATCCAATGGATGATTTTTCATCTATGTGCATAATTTACAGTTCGCTGTCGGTGAGGGAAAACATCGTGGGGTAACCTACCTATCCCTCGGGATTAGGTAATAGTCAGTTCCTGTATACACGGCGACAAGGTTCACCGCCTGTCACGTTGGGTTCTAACTATCTGGTGAAACGTGGGCTTTGAGTTGGTTAATACCTCCACAATGTGGTGGTGTATGGCCACTCAAGCCTCTGACTACCCCCGAATGGCGATAAAAGTCGCGACGTTATATTTATTTATATACCTATATCGTTATATTTTACTAGCGCGGAGGGTTATGATTTTGACCGTTATGTATGTTCATCTGTTCCGGCATAACTTCCAAACTACTTATCATAATTTGACAAATGAGGTATCGTTGGAAGCGTCTTGATCGTCCGCTGGTTATAGGCTATGTGTCGTTACATAAAATTGGATATGGCGCCCTCTAGAGGATATAATGTCATGAACTAAAAAACTAATATTTTTTTACGAAGCCGTGTGAGGTATCATTATTACCCGACTACGACGGAGGGTTATGACTTAGACCGTTATGTATGTATGTTCATCTGTTCCCTCATAACTTCTAAACCACTTATCATAATTTGAGAAATTAGTTATCGTTAGAAGCGTCTTCATCGTCCGCTGGTTGGCATGTGAGGTCACATTAAATTGAATATGGCGTCCTCTAGAGGACATAATGTCATGTTTTTTTTTATTAAGCCGTGTTATTTTGGCAAATGCAAGGTAACTACCCGACATTCACGCGCCATCCAGCGTGGCGGCTGCACGACTGCACGATTAAGTAGCTAATAAAGCTACAATATTGTGCATCTCTTTCTAACAGGCCTGACGTATATGGCTTATATTCATTAATATACTGTATACGATGGCATTTTTCTAGTAATGTGGCATCATGTACCAGGTAGTTTATATCGTTTTTTTTTGCAACGTAACAAAATAAAATTAAAATTAATTAAATAGGGTTGATATTAAGTAAAATGAAAAAAATAATTATTTTATTATTTTTTGTTTTTTTTATTTTTTATTCATAATAATATTTACTCACAGGGTAGGTACCTATTTATAATAATTGTTTTTCCGTTCAATGTCACATTTTTTTATACTTTTCTGGCTAGTTCTCGTGTTTGAGAATGAATTATTGGTTTTCCTGTTTTAACACGTGACGAGGAAGCGACCAAAGTCATTGTAATACACAATAACAGAGAACAATGTGAGCGAGATCGAAATCGATAACTATCGACAGCGATAATGCGTACTCGTGCAGCGCAGCGGCTAGGAGCGCGCGGGCTCGGCGCGGGTATGGGGGGTGTCACCATTGTCCCCCTCAGATCATACCCCGATTGCCATCTCGAACTGTCGCCTACTATACAACGTGTAACGGTAAGGGTATACAGGGTGGTGACGACATCATGGCAATAATTGAAACCACATACTGGGTATCACATTAGTAGTTCGCACATAAAATATTATTAAATTATATTCAAAGGTATTGCCACGGGATTGCTTTATTATTTTGACTATTTTAACTTTACGCCTACAAAGATACCGCTAAAAACACCGACACCGAAGCGATGTTGCCACGCTTGTACTTACAGGTCAGTCTATGAGGTCGGTAGACGTTTATAAAGGATGTTGTGTTTCGTTTAGACTATTTCCGCATTTATTTTGTTTGAAAATTTGAAATTTTGGACTTTGATGTAAACTAAATTTTATAATTCTAATGTGTTGTAATTGACTAGCAGGGGTCGTGTTTTAATTTATTGTACTATGTCGTCACCATCCTGTATACATACGAAGTGCACGGCTTCTTTGGGTGATAACAAACTAGACGGCAAGGGTTTTAAAATCCCATATCTACACGTTACAAACATATGAGACATTCCAATACATAATAGTAAAATACCAAACATTTCAATTTACATTTGCACATCACTAGCACCAAAGTCAAAGATCGCGGAAGAGTGACATGTAAGGATAAAATGACCCTCGTAGTGTTGTGACACGTTTGTTATGATGTGAATTCAATTACTTTACCAAACCAAACATTTGGTAATAAATATTTGAAAATTTATTTCCAGCTGAAACCATGAATAGACTCTATACCAGATACACTACTCACCAGAGTTGCAAAAAACAGGAAATTTAAAATAAAAACTGATAAAAACGTGTTTAAATTATTGTTTAAAACATTGATTTAAATCAGAAGGAATAAATCACCATGTTTAAAACATTTTATTTTATTTTATTAATGGCCTCTTTCCATTGGGTCAAGCCCAATATGATTCTGCCAATGTCAAGTAATGGAATATACGTTACGATACAATGTTTAAAATCAACTTAAATATAATTATAACAATAAAAAACCCCGAGTAAAAAAATTCAGAACCAACCCCCCGCCATTTTGAAATTCTTCCCCTGTTTAAAACATGTTTTAAATGATTAAAACATGTTTTAAACACGGTGTTTAAAACAAGGTGATTTTTTCGTAACAACCCTGCTATTCACCCCTTTTCGGATAGATATATCCTTTCCGTTACACATTGTATAGGTATAATATGCTATTTTTTTGCAGTAATGTTCGTGTATGTCAGGTCTATATTATAAAACGTCATTGGACCGAGCAGTCATCGAATAATTGTTACCCATTGACATAATAATTATAACGTATAACTTCCTTGTTGGTTTCCTTTTGTTTTTTTTATTACTTAATCATTGTGACGTTACTAAGTCTATCCAGTTTATAGACGTCAGTGTCTACAATAATTATATTATCGATATCCGCATAGATTAATTTTAGTTTCCGCGGCGCTCCAACTAGATGGAGCATGCGCACTAATAAAATGCGGCAACTGATAATGCTCCAATTTTTGAGTACTTCAGTACATCTGACAGCAACCATTGTATGAAACTGACAGGCCGCGTGAAAATAAGTTGCCTCATTTCTGGAAATGATTTTTCCATGAACGTAATAATTTCTTTGGATTTTTCTTAGTAGGGCGGTATCTAGTAAATCTATGATATCCGATTCGATTCTAGTATAACCCGAAAATAATTTAAACAAAAAGTTCAAAAACTAAAACCCGACTACTGAAAAATCACGCTCTAAAAAGTATGAAACATGAAAATATTCTCATCTACAGCAGCGGCATTTTACGATGGCCGGTTACACATGTGGGGGGGTAAGAAAATTAACCTTATTATAACGGAATAAGACTGGTCGTTTTAAAAAATAAGAATGTCAAAAAATGAATGCGAAAATGAATTTTATTCCGTTATAATAAGGTTCATCCTTTCCCCTACCACATGTCAAACCGGCCATAATAACGTGCCGCAGGTATAGAAGATAGCCGTGGTCCGTGGTCATATGCCACTTTGGACATATACGGACCACGGCTATCCTTTAGATGCGATTTTGTTTTTGTTTCACACTTTTTACTAAAGCGTGATTTTTCTTAAAATTACTGAATCATCGTGACGTTACTAAAGCCAGTCCATCCTGTTTATAGACGTCAGTGCTTAAATTTATTTAATTATAGTTTCGAGAGTTCTGATTCGCATCTAGTAAAGACGTCACAAAAAGAATTAAATTTGTTTTGTTCTTTCGGGTTACTTTCGCATATAGCAAGTAAGACATAAGTATGTTTTCAAGTTTCTGAACGTGTTAAACACAGGAAGGCCTAAAATAGGTAACCCTAAACCTGTGCCTAAACCATATCAATAAATTACTGACAAATTACCAGACTACATAAAATCATGTTTCTCCACTTTTGTTCTAATTGCCCACACACACACATTTATAAACATATTAATAGTTAATATTCCACCAACATTCCACATTATAATAATTCAAAGAAACACAAATGTGTAACGTCACGACTTATATCATACTATGTGTTTGTAGCATAGATTAATTTTAGTTTCCGCGGCGCTCCAACTAGATGGAGCATGCGCACTAATAAAATGCGGCAACTGATAATGCTCAAATTTTTGAGTACTTTAGTACATCTGACAGCAACCATTGTATGAAACTGACAGGCCGCGTCGAAAATAAGTTGCCTCATTTCTGGAAATGATTTTTCTTAGTAGGGCGGTATCTAGTAAATCTATGGTTTGTAGGTATTTCCGTTAGCCACGTTCCCCGGCTAATTACCCGACTACAAGACCACCAAGCTAACTATGCACACGGGTATAAATATCAAATGTATGTATAACGTCACGACTTTTATCCCCATTCGGGGGTAGTCAGAGGCTTGAGTGGCCATACACCACTACATTGTGGAGGTATTAACCAACTCAAAGCCCACGTTTCACCAGATAGTCAGAACTCAACGTGACAGGTGGTAACCTTGTCGCCGTGTATACAGGAACTGACTATTACCTAATCCCGAGGGATAGGTAGGTTTCCTCACGATGTTTTCCCTCACCGTCAGCGAACTGTACATTATGCACATAGATGAAAATTCATCCATTCCAAACACAAGTTTTGGAAATTAAAACAAAAAAAATACATCACTTTTCCACTCCCGCCAAAAAGTTATTAGCGGGGTCCAGAACAGACGCATGCCGCGCGAGGCATGTGGGATATGCCGCGCGAGGCAAAGGGCGAGCCAACCTACACTCGAGACAGAGAAGGGTATACCGAGCTATCAGTTACATAGTTACATTATAGTTCTGTCTCATGACTAGGCCAAACTAGGCGAGGCAAATGACAGCGCTCGGGTAAAGCAGGGGGCTTACCATAAACTCTTATTGCGATTCAATTACAGGATCGTTTTAACGTTTCAGCGACTTTTTGTGCAATGACGTACCTTATTGTCATGACAATAAGAAACGTCATTGTCACGTCATTAAAACGTTCCTATAATTGAATCGCGATAAGAGGTCGTGGTAAGCCCCCAGGGCGAGCATTTGCCTCGCGCGCCCCATTTCAAACTTAGCGAGGCAAAACTGGGTGTCACTGGGATCGCCCCCAGTCCATTGTACGGTACCCATAGTACAAGCGTTGCTTAGTTTGGGACCATACAGTTGTTGTGTTACGCTGGCGATATTTATTGCTCCATAGCTCTCAGAATGACCTTGAATGTTTTATCATTATCATGTCAGCCAAAAAGACGTCCACTGTTGGACATAGGCCTCCCCCAAGGTTTTCCACCACAATATTTATTCTAATTAACTATAATTATTTCTTAAAATAACATGTGTGTCCTTGTAAAGGAGACCTCTGTCTATTCCAAAGCTCAGTACTAATAATCATTAATATTCAAAGGTTATACATAAATTATTATCTAATTCCGATACAGGGTGACTTTCAAATCGTTGGCTTTTTACACGACTGCCCAAAAAAGGAGTGTATATGTGTTTAGGGTACATGTATGTTTGTATGTATGTGAGCAGTCGGGGGCCCTCATAGATTAAATATGTTCCACAGAAAGGTCCCCGACTGCAATGACACTGCACTTATTTTATACCTTTTAGTTCGTTTTTTGGCAGGGCAGTCGTGTTTTTTTTTTAATTACCTGTAAATCTGCGTACATGATTTAGTTAATTTGGTGACGTTAATGATATAATAAACGAAATGGAATCTATAGGTACTATAATATTATAAATGTGAAAGTAAGCGCCGCCATACACGGACTGCTTGTCGACAGCTCTAGAGCAGTTGGTTGCAGTCGACCGCATCGACCGCCCGCCGACTGCTTGAGCGGTCCGTGTATGGTGTACGTCAATTTTGTATTGAAACTGCGGTCGACTGCAACTAATGTCCTTGCTTGCGGTGGCTCTGTGGAGCGGGTCACCCTCTTCCCTCTAAAATGGTTGAGGAGGGTGATGCCGCTGCTCAAGTCATGCTCGGGTTCCGGGCGCTGCTTGCGGGGACTGGTCCGCCCATTTTCCACTTGACACCGTTGTTCCAAAACTTTTACAGACAAGACCTAAGCACGGAAGGCATCACACCAAAACAATCGTTCTAAATATTCACCTTTTGGTTTGACAGTTAAGTGGGAGTAGGCATGCACAGCTTTCTAGGCTAGTTTTTATTAATTTTTATTTAAATACCTTATTTTCTTTTTTTACTCACACTGTGTTAATGCATGCCTGCTCACATAGCGTTACTGTTTGAAAATGTATACAATTATTCTTTTGAAAAGAGTAACCATTGAGTTTCTTGCCGGCTCTTCTCAATGGAAGCAACATTTCGAACCGGTGGTAGCGCTAAAATATTGTTTATATTGACTATTTATAAATGCTCTAATGAGCTTACATGAATAAAAACCATTTGACTTTGACTTTGACTTTGACTAACTGCTCTAGAGCTGTCGACAAGCAGTCAGGTGATGGCGGCACTAACTCTGTATGTATGTCTGTTACATTTTCATGACTGAACCGCTGAACCAATTTTGATGAATTTTGATGATAGACAGGACCTTGGAGAAAGATATAGGCCACTTTTTGTAGCAAAAATAAAACGTGAAGGGGGTGAAATAGGTGATGAAAGTTTGTATGAAACAATCATTTCTGGAAGTACAAATTCTACGCAGACGAAATCGCTGGTACTAGGTAATATTAGTAATTAAAATATTATTATATTAATATTGCCTGATATTGGATTAATCTGTTGTGAATATGACTTAAATATTGTAGCGCAGCGCACGAAAAAAAAGTGCGGTGCATGACTAATACGTTGAAGGTAGCACACCACGCCCACGAATGTATAAAGAAGGATCTATTGCTTGAGTTTTTGGTTAAGAAGAAATTCTACTTTATTCTCCTGTTTTAAGGTCTATTATACCTTGACAATTCTGTAGACAGAAAAACGAGCCGAGCGAGAGGCCCCAGTTGGGACCGTGTCCCTCTCATTTCGAGTTGCCATGCCAAAATAATATTATCGTTGGGCAGTGACTGATAGTTTTTAAATCAAGCTAATAAATTAATTTATTATTTATCGTGACTATTGTTTTCATTGTTTTATCATATAAACAATAGTCACGATAAGTAAGTAAAGTCATGATCATAGTATAATAAAATAGTGCCAACGATGTCACCCTGTATATATGAACGTCGGAATTAATACTTTGTAAGTAAATAACACCATTATGGAAACAGCCTACGAATATTAATTTATTGAACAGGATCTTATAAAAGGTACGTCAGTGAGAAAACCGGCCAAGTGCGTGTCGGACTCGCACATAAAGGGTTCCGTACCACCGTAGAATAAAAACGTCAAAAATATCAAGTGTCTTGTATATTAAAAATGTCAAAAATATCAAGTTTCTTATATACCCCCTTTATTTTTAAATTAAATTGAATTTTTAGTATTTGTTGTTGTAGCGGCAACAGAATACACATTCTATGAAAATTTCAACTCTCTACCTATCACGGTTCGTGAGATACAGCCCGCTGACAGACGAACAGACAGACAGACAGACGGGCAGCGTAGGCTTAGTAATAGGGTCCCGTAGGCACCTTTTGGGTACGGAACCCTTAAAACGAAATTACTAACTCCGAAATACGAAACGAAATATTTCGGCTGACGGTTGGTACTATTTCCTACTCTGAAAGTATTTCGGAAGTGTTCCGGATTCTTAAGGGCCACCGCAAACTTGCTACTTTTAGCATCGGCGATCGGCGACTTAGTCGCTTTTCAGAAGCTCGATGCAGCGACTGAACGCTACACCCCGCACACTTGCGGATGCCGGTCGCAGCGATTTTACATGTTGACTACAGGCTACCGGATCAGCATCGGAGCAGTCGCTGCGTCCGATCGCAAGAAGTCGCAAAATTGCGATGCTGCATCGATGCAGTCGCAAAATCGCGCGACTTTGATACTGCGATCGAACGCAGAGAGTCGCCAAAACCCGATGCAGCATCGATGCAGTCGCAAAATCGCCGATCGCCGATGCTAAAAGTAGCAAGTCTGCGGCGGTCCTAAGTAGACGAAAGAAAAAACATCAAATCACGACTATCGAATCCGAATTTCGGATCCGAAATACTTTCGGAGTGTCGGAAAACGTACCACCCGCCAGACGAAACGATTATTTACGTACTTTGGAGGTCAAACAACGCTTGGCAAGGTCAGTCAGAGATGGGTGACTTAGTGAATAATAAATAAATAATAATAATAATATCCTGGGACATTTATTACACACGGCTACCTGATCCCAAACTAAGCAGAGCTTGTACTATGGAAACCAGATAACTGATATTACTACATATACTACTTTTTATTTGTAAATACATACTTAATATACATATACACCCAGACTCGGGACATACAGACATGTACATGCACACAAATGCATGTCCCGGGTAGGAATCGAACCTACGACCTGCAGCGTGAAAGTCGCCTCCGCGCCAACCACGCTAACGGGCCCGTCAAAACCAACGTAGTGGCAATTGAACTAACCGGAACGTACTCATTTTTGTTTCAATTTTTTACACGGCACGTGTGCTAACCCTACAAGTTTCCTCACGATGTTTTCCTTCACCGTGCATGTGATAATATTTGTTAGAAACAAAGACATTACCAAAAGCTAGGGAGACGTGCGACTGCCCAAAAGATTTTGTCAAAACATAAAATGTGTGAATGTCGGTGCAGGCCGATTGCGTAACTTTTTCGACAATGTTTCAATTGGTTTCGGTCATCCTGTGATGCTTTATCAATTGAAATTGATTGAAATCGGGAAGAGTGAAGTCCAGACCCGTGCCGATTCCAATCAATTTCAATTGATAACGCATCACAGGTTGAACGAAACCAATTGAAACATTGTCGAAAAAGTTACGCAATCGGCCTGCAGAGCACAAGTCTAGTTATTGCAATGTTAGGACGTACCATATCTGCTAAAATAATATATCAATAGTTGGAAATGATATTTTGATTGATTGAATGCGGAACGAATCGAGAGTCATTATCGAATTAGTATATAAGTGTTTAAATTCTATAAATCGTTTCAATATACTTAAATGAGTATATTTTTTATACGGTCGTTCAATGAAATTACTATAAAAATAAAACTATATTAAGTTTTTGGTTATTTAAAAATTACTGAACTATGTGTTTGTAGCATAGATTAATTTTAGTTTCCGCGGCGCTCCAACTAGATGGAGCATGCGCACTAATAAAATGCGGCAACTGATAATGCTCAAATTTTTGAGTACTTTAGTACATCTGACAGCAACCATTGTATGAAACTGACAGGCCGCGTCGAAAATAAGTTGCCTCATTTCTGGAAATGATTTTTCTTAGTAGGGCGGTATCTAGTAAATCTATGGTTTGTAGGTATTTCCGTTAGCCACGTTCCCCGGCTAATTACCCGACTACAAGACCACCAAGCTAACTATGCACTCGGGTATAAATATCAAATGTATGTATAACGTCACGACTTTTATCCCCATTCGGGGGTAGTCAGAGGCTTGAGTGGCCATACACCACCACATTGTAGAGGTATTAACCAACTCAAAGCCCACGTTTCACCGGATAGTCAGAACCCAACGTGACAGGTGGTGAACCTTGTCGCCGTGTATACAGGAACTGACTATTACCTAATCCCGAGGGATAGGTAGGTTTCCTCACGATGTTTTCCCTCACCGTCAGCGAACTGTAAATTATGCACATAGATGAAAATTCATCCATTGGTGCATGGCATGCCCCACCGGGGATCGAACCTGGGACCTTCTGATTGTTAGCCCAACCTGTTCACCCCTAGGCTACAGTCGCTTTCAAATGATAAGTCAACGATAAGGAGGATGGATCCTGACAAGTGGGCAAAAATTTGCAACCGGGTGGGTCCCGGAGGATGGAAAGCGGCGCCGCGGGAGGCCTAGGAAGAGATGGCGCGACGATCTTGACGCCTTCGAGAAGAACTGGCAAGGAGTCGCTGATGATAGAGATCGGTGGAAAACGATGGGGGAGACCTTTGCCCAGCAGTGGGACGAAATAGATTATTAAAAAAAAAGTCAACGATACCGCGGTCCTTCCACCACGTAGATCATTTCCCAAAGTGGGCGATAACGCCCCCTTGTGGGCGCTGCAGGCCTAAAGGGGGCGGTAAGAGACCCAGAAAAAAATGGGGGCGTTGTGTAGACTCTATACAACGCCTGCATTTTTTTTTCTGGTGGTAGGTACATACAATGGATGAGTGGGAGCTACTGCCACAGGAGTGCCGGCATTGGCCCAGGCCCACTACGTTGTGGACCGCGGAATCATTGACTTATTATCATTTGATATTTATACCCGAGTGTCTAGTTGGCTTGGTGGATTAGTAGGAGATAACCGCAGATGTGGAAACACTGTAAGGCCGATGTTAATAATAACATACATTCAGAAATCTAATAATAGTTTGATCAAAGCATTGAGGTAACTAATTTAAATATTTAAATCCAAATGGTCATATTTTAAGCAACCGATAAAGAAGACTAAAATCTAGTTTTAAAACAATAATATTTCAATGAAATATGGATAGTAGGTATAGTTCGCGACAGGTACATTCGGGTTATGAGCTTTTTGCAGAATAAAATCCGAATCAAAATTAGCAGGACCCGCAACGCAACAGAATAATTTAATTTAAATATTTTGTGGGCGATTTTAATTGTTTATCGAGTCCTGCTAATTTTGATTCGGATTTTATTCTGCAAAAAGCTCATAACCCGAATGTCATCTCTACCTGTCGCGAACTATACCTACTTACACATATTTTTTTAAATAAAGTTATAATATAAACTTTCGCAGTAAATCTTTTAGAGTTCCCTGCCTCAAGAGTAAATTAAAAGTGAACCTTTTAAAAGGGGTTGAATAAGGACATACAGGGTGAAATTGAATTCATTGGCCAAACTTCAATGCACCAAAGAAGATTAGCGCACTAATTTATATAAAGTTATGATCGAATAAAGCGACTGTAGCCTAGGGGCGAACACGTTGGGCTCAATCAGAAGGTCCCAGGTTCGATCCCCGGTGGGGCATGCACCAATGGATGAATTTTCATCTATGTGCATAATTTACAGTTCGCTGACGGTGAGGGAAAACATCGTGAAGAAACCTACCTATCCCTCGGGATTAGGTAATAGTCAGTTCCTGTATACACGGCGACAAGGTTCACCACCTGTCACGTTGGGTTCTGACTATCTAGTGAAACGTGGGCTTTGAGTTGGCTTAATACCTCCACAATGTGGTGGTGTATGGCCACTCAAGCCTCTGACTACCCCCCGAATGGGGATAAAAGTCGTGACGTTATATCTATCTATCTATCTATCTATATGATCGAATTGCACTGGCATTTCATTTGTTCCTAGAAATGCTTTTCAAAATCATTTTAAACTAGCTAAAATCTCTATAAGTCTGGGGTTCGAGCATACCTACCACGAATTAATATGAGTTAAATCTTGAGATTTTACAAAAACAATTAACAAAATAAAACTACAAAATAAATAACGTCCTTACCTATGTTTTATTACGTATTAATAATACATGTAACGAAAAAGACTAGGAAACTATAAAAAATAGGTACCTACCTGCAATAAAACCACGTGGCGGGTTCGCAAGCCATAAAACTAGTAGGTAATATATTTTTTACAACTTAAATTGGACTTTTCAAGGTGGTAGAGCCAAGCTGTAGCCAAGTGACTGCAGCTCATAAACGGGCTGGCTCGGCTGGCCCGCAGTTTCATGTAACCTTAATATTTGAAGTACCTACTTAGTACTTCACATCTTGCATAAGGCGAAGGCTACGTCTAGCCTGTGGTCCATCAGTATGGTAAATAATGATGGATGTCATTTCATTGACGCAGGCTACACGATCAGTATTTATTCCGTCAGTATCGTCATAGTAGAAAAATGGGTAGTAAGATATCTTCATAGAAACGCACCGCGCGCGGCTTTTATGTGTGCGCTATGTGTATCTATGCGTCGCGCACGCACACTCAAACATCACATGCATTGTTTCGCACTGATAACCGGGTTTAGTTTTGGTTTGAAGATAACCTACTATCCATATTTCTACTATGGTATCGTGGCGTAGATCGTACAGTTCAGATGTCAAATGAAACACGAAAGCTTGTATATATATTACCGTAGCGCTTGGTTTAATCCGCAATCTCAGAAGACATGTCCACTCTATTGCTTTCGCGGCGTATTTACCACAAACTGTCATTTTGGAATTGAAATTCGTGGTAAATACTATCATCCATCAGTATACTAGCCTACACGATCAGTTTGGACCACGGTTTTTGAAAAATAATGACGGACCACAGTATTTACTTTACGTCTAGCCTTCGCCTAATATTTGAAGTACTTGCATTAGTACTTGACATCTTGCATTACAAATCGCAATCGACCTTTCTGAGCCTTTTCTATTCAAAGCCTTCACGTTACGTAAAAGAACTTAATGATAGAATACACTAGAGGCTCTTGGAGGCCATATTATTAAATCAATAGCTCATTTGTAGCTATTGTATTCTCCGAACTGGTAGCACAGACGGCCGTGACAAGACAAATCGCGAGATACAACACCTCCAAGCCAACTAGGCACTCGGGGATAAATATCAAATGATAATAAGTCAATGATTCCGCGGTCCGTCCACCACGTAGTGGGCCTGGACCAATGCCGGCACTCCTGTGGCAGTAGCTCCCACTACGTGGTGGAAGGATCGCGGAATCTTTGACTTATTATCATTTGATATTTATACCCGAGTGTCTAGTTGGCTTGGTGGATTAGTAGGTAAATCGATTGTATGTCATTCTCTTCTATGCATTAAGTAAGAGATGAGACTCGGTGTGACTAAATTCATGACAAAAGTCTTGTCTTGACGTGTGTGCTAGCCCCTCCACTGTTAGCACAGCCGGCCGTGACAAGACAAAACTCGAGATAAATCAATTTGGCTTACTTAGCACTGGAAAGAATATTCCCCATGTGCTAAGGAATGGCCTGCACACATTAAATAAGTATTAAATTCGATTGATAAATTTTAAATGCTCTGCCATGCCGTCCGCCAATGCGCAGGCCATTAGAGAGAGAGCGTCTCGGTCCGAGATACTGCGTGACAAAAGTCTTGCCTTGACGTGTGTGCTAGCCCTGCAGAGGTTACTTGCATAATTTCCGACGGTATTTTGGTCTGTATGGGTTAAGTATATTACCCTTCTACTAAGGGCCAAAACACACCGGGACGCCATGGCGACGTCGCCGGCCACGTATCCAAACTATTTTTATTGGTGGCGACGTCGCCAGTCCGTCGCCAAGGGTGTTGTTACCTGTCAATTTCAATACGAATTAGTTGGCTACGGTGGCTGGCGACGTCGCCATGGCGTCCCGGTGTGTAGCGCTAATGGCTAACCAGGGCCCGTTAGCGTGGTTGGCGCGTAGGCGTCTTTCACGCTGCAGGTCGTAGGTTCGATTCCTACCCGGGACATGCATTAGTGTGCATGAACATGTCTGTATGTCCGGAGTCTGGGTGTATATGTATATTAAGTATGTATTTACAAATAAAAAAGTAGTATACGTAGTAATATCATTTATCTGGTTTCCATAGTACAAGCTCTGCTTAGTTTAGGATCAGGTAACCGTGTGTACAAAAATGTCCCAGGATATTATTATTATTATTAATAATAACTTGTCCATTGCGAAACCACTAGTCTAGATTATTTCGTGCTTCTAAAACCTGCATATTATTATTTCATTACTGCAATACCTATCTTATGAGAATTATTATTTGTGTTTGCATGCATTATACTGACCTTTCTGAATGTCGGCTTCAAATTGTGTGTGATATTATTAAATTAGTATTAGTAGCGACTGTAGCCTAGGGGCGAACAAGTTGGTCTAGCAATCAGAAAGTCCCAGGTTCGATCCCCGGTGGGGCATGCACCAATGGATGAATCTTCATCTATGTGCATAATTTACAGTTCGCTGACGATGAGGGAAAACATCGTGAGGAAACCTACCTATCCCTCGGGATTAGGTAATAGTCAGGTCCTGTATACACGGCGACAAGGTTCACCACCTGTCACGTTGGGTTCTGACTATCTGGTGAAACGTGGGCTTTGAGTTGGTTAATACCTCCACAATGTGGTGGTGTATGGCCACTCAAGCCTCTGACTACCCCCGAATGAGGATAAAAGTCGTGACGTTATATTTATTTATATTATTAAATTAAAAACGGTTCCTTGTTGGTTAATAATAATTAGCCTTGCAAAAGAGTTAGGTGTTTTTGTGGCTACTCCACCAAGCCAACTAGGAACTCGGATGGAATGCGGCTTCCCCGCCCGCACACCCGCCACCGCCTGCGGCTTCCCGCCCGCCACACCTCCCGCACACCGCCACCGCCTTGTGGGGGTGACGTCACATTTGACAGGTTCCTAGTTGGTGCGGTGGAGCCGAAGCGCTGTTTCGCTCTGTTAAGCCGTGGTCTCCTATTAAATGCCATCTGTCGCTTACAGCGTCACGCGTACGCCGCGTCACAATGTTACTATAGAAATGTACTGTTGTGGTCTCCTTCACACGCCGACGTCACTATAGTAACATTGTGACGCGGAGTACACGTGACGCTGTAAGCGACCGATGGCATTTAATAGGAGACCACGGCCTTACCCTCTGTTTCACTCTGTTGGGCGTCAGATTAGGTGGTCAGACGTGGTCTTCTTATCGTATGGTTAGTGGACAACCTGGTGTCAGAGTTGTTCAAGCCGCCCGAAGGCCTCCGACAAGGCTTAACGACTGCTGCCTAGATGACAACAACCGGGACCGACTTTTTACGTGCCCTCCGAAGCACGGAGACGCTCAGTTCAAGTGCCACTTAATGGCAGGGTTGTTACGAAAAAATCATCTTGTTTTAAACACCATATTTAAAAAATGTTTTAGGGCCACCCCAGACTTGCTACTTTTAGCATCGGCGATCGGTATTGTAAGCATCTATAGGCTACGGTAACTGCTTAACATCAGGCGGGCCGTACGCTATTTTGCCACCGCAGTCCTATAAAAAAAAAAAAAAAAAAACGGCGATTTTGATGCTGCGTCTCGCTCGTTCGCGCTCGAAGAAACGCGACGCAGCATCGATACGTCACAAAATCGCCGGTCGCCGATGCTAAAAGTAGCAAGTCTGCGGAGGCCCTTAAACATTTAAAACACAATGATTGTTTCCTTCTGTTTTAAATCAATGATTTAAACACGTTTGAAACAGTTTTTATTAAAAATCTCCTGCTTTTTTGCAACTCTGTTAATGGTCACCCATCTCTGACTGACCTTGGCGAGCGTTGCGATTCGATCGTATACCGATCAGTGAACTATGAACTATGAACTATGCTATGAACGCCTCAATTATACCTACAGTGTGTTAGGTTTAGATCAGGGGGCTTACCACGAACTCTTATTGCGATTCAATTACAGGAACGTTTTAACGATTCAGCGTCTTTTTGTGCAATGACGTACCTTATTGTCATGACAATAAGAAACGTCATTGCACAAATGGCCGCTGAAACGTTAAAACAAAACTGCTATAAGAGGTGGTGGTAAGTCCCCAGGGGTCGGAAAGTAGTTTTAGGTGGGGTCCGGATACTGGGGGAAAATTTTAACGAGGTCCAGAAAAAAACAACAGATAATAATTAAGTGCTACCTATTTATTGTATGGTATCAAATAAAATTCTGAATTATCAAACACAAGACCTAAGGGCCTCCGCAGACTTGCTACTTTTAGCATCGGCGACCGGCGATTTTGTGACGTATCGATGCTGCGCCGCGTTTCTTCGAGCGCGAACGAGCGAGACGCAGCATCTAAATCGCCGATCGCCGATGCTAAAAGTAGCAAGTCTGCGGTGGCCCTAAAATTAATGTGAAAACTGCACCGACGGTCTTGAGCCAGTTTTTTATAGTGTTTGGTTCTCGAAAAGAACAGGAAATTCGAAGTGTCTTCTAAGTGGGCGTCCGTTAGTTTATTTGCAATTTTCATGTTTTTCTGCGACATGTTTGGCGGTCCGAGGTTCGAACTTTCGCGGTCCGCAAACGGACCGCGGTCCGCCTGTTGCCGACCGTTGGGTAAGAAGGACCATGGAGGACATTTTGTGAGAGGGACGTGTAAAATTGGTCCCTGATGGTGGACCCATACATAAGTCTTGTGAAACTTTACCGGAACCAAATAGCTTGTGAAACATTATTATTGTAAATTAGTGTTGCCTTAATAGCTATTATTACGTATGTCCGTCAGTCGACTTATGTAGAATATTCAATTGGCTGGCCATTCTACATAATTATTACAAGGTTTTTCAATACTAAGAAGTAAGAATATGAATAGGTAGTCTATAGTAGGTACGTTTTTTTATACTTGTCCTATTTTGTACGATGAGTGAGAGAGCCGGAAGCTTAACCCCTCCTCCCTCCGTCCCACCCCCTTCCGGTCGGTAACGTGCGAGCAATATTATGCCTTTGGTATTGCAAGCATATACATATAGGCTACGGTAATTGCTTAGCACCAGGCGGGCCATACGCTTGTTTGCCACCTCAGAACTATAATAATATAATTAATATAATATTATATTAGGGGCCATCCATTAATTACGTCACACGTAAAGGGGGGGAGGGGGTCGACGAAATGTGACATTGTGTAACAAGGGGGTGGGAGGGGTCCTAAGTTTTGTGACGACACATTTAAAAATCTAATATAAGTATCTAAGTATTAAAACCGAAATTTGAATTTTTAACGAAAAAATTTGAAAATTTCTGAAAATAATAAAAAATATGTGACGTCACAGGGAGGGGGGGGGTTCTCGCAAATGTGACCAGCTGTGACAAGGGGGGGAGGGGTCTAAAAATCATGAAATTCGTGTGACGTAATTAATGGATGGCCACTTATAATATAATTATATTTTTAATATAATTATATGTATGTTAGTCCTTAAGGTATTTATAATATGGGCCATCGTTGCCTGAAATAAATGGTTTATTATTATTATTCTAATAAAAAATCTTCTGTCTGTCTTCTTCCAGCAATGGCAACGGAAGTAACAACTCTTCTGGATTCCAAAGAAGAACCTCTCATCATAGAAGAGAAGGAATTGGGGGAGTCCCAGATACAGAAGCTCTTCTCTGGGACCACGGTACTTCTGACAGGCGGCACCGGCTTCTTGGGGAAGCTTATTGTGGAGAAACTGCTCAGGTAAGTCAAAAGTTATCCTCTAACAAAAATTTACACATAACCCATAGGTAATAGAAACTTCATTACACAGACATTTACAGAGATCAGGGGGCTTACCACGAACTCTTATTGCGATTCAATTACAGGAACGTTTTAACGTTTCAGCGACTTTTTGTGCAATGACGTACCTTATTGTCATGACAATAAGAAACGTCATTGCAAAAAAGTCGCTGAAACGTTAAAACAAAACTGCTATAAGAGGTGGTGGTAAGCCCTCAATTCGCTGACGGTGAGGGAAAACATCGTGAGGAAACCTACCTATCCCTCGGGATTAGGCAATAGTCAGTTCCTGTATACACGGCGACAAGGTTCACCACCTGTCACGTTGGGTTCTGACTATCTGGTGAAACGTGGGCTTTGAGTTGACTTAATACCTCCACAATGTGGTGGTGTATGGCCACTCAAGCCTCTGACTAATCCCGAATGGGGATAAAAGTCGTGACGTTAATTTTTTTAATAGAAACTAACTAAACTACACTAAACTAAACTAAACTAAACTAAACTAAACTAAACTAAACTAAACTAAACTAAACTAAACTAAACTAAACTAAACTAGAATAGTATGTAGTAGGTCTGCCAAGCCGACTAGGAACTGGGATGGAATGCGGCTTCCCCGCCCGCCATAACTCCCGCACACCGCCACCGCCTTGTTGTTCGGGTGACGTCACATTTGACAGGTTCCTAATTGGCTTGGTGAAGTAGTATACGCTTATTTATAAAGCGCTTTACAACTGGGGGCTTACCACAAGCTCTTATTGCGATTCAATTACAGGAACGTATTAACGTTTCAGCGACTTTTTGTGCAATGACGTACCTTATTGTCATGACAATAAGAAACGTCATTAAAACGTCGTTAAAACGTTCCTATAATTGAATCGCAATAAGAGCTTGTGGTAAGCCCCCAGGTCTTCCATCAGTAATAATTGTTTCTGTGGTAATCAGCTTACACTGTTATTTTTGTACAATTAATTATTGCGTGTAACAAACAAGTGGATGCGCGATATGATTTCTCCAAATTACAATGTATTACAACATTATGTATTACATTGTGTTACAAAATTATGTAAGTCACCGCACTAGCGTGATTTAAGTAGCACAGTTGTAATAATCATACACATTGTATCACGAAAACAATGTTAGGAAATCAATAACATAATGAGCCTCATAGCTAGCTACAATCACTGATCGGTCGATCGGAGGTTAAGCAACACTTGGCAAGGTCAGTCAAGAGATGGGTGACCATTAAGTGGCATTTGAACTGAGCGTCTCCGTGCTTCGGAGGGCACGTAAGAAGTCGGTCCCGATTGTTGTCATCTAGCTGTCGTTAAGCCTTGTCAGGGGCCTTCGGGCGGCTTGAACAACTCTGACACCAGGTTGGCCACTAACCATACTATAAGAAGAAGAGGAATAACATGATAAGACCATTGATGTGTCATTTTAGCAGATATGCTACCTCATAACATTGCAATCACTAGACTTGTGATCAGAACACCACTACATTCTAAGGTGGTAGAGCCAAGCTGTAGCCAATTGACTGCAGCTCATATACGGGCTGGCTCGACCGGGGTACTAACACCCACAGAAGATCGGCGTAAAGCAGCTTTTACAGCTGCGTTTCGTACGATGAGTGAGGCCGCCGACAGCCCACTCCCCTCCACCTCCCTCCATCCCACTCCCCTTCAGGTCGGCAATGTGCGAGCAATGCCTTTGGTATTGCAAGCATCTATAGGCTACGGTAACTGCTTAACACCAGGCGGGCCGTACGCTTTTTTTCCATCGCAGTCCTATACAACATGTTAAGAAAACCCTGTCCGACCCGAAAACGTATTGTTGGGTATCGAGGTTAGATTCTATTTTTTCAATATTTTTTTCCGCAAACGACAGAATAATATACATAACTAATGTGCCTGCGAATTGGTGGGAGTGGGACAGAGAGAGGGGGGGTTGGGCTTTCGGCTCCCTCACTCATACGAAACGCAGCTGTAATAGCTGCTTTACGCCGAACTTTTGTGAGAGGGTGGTACTACCTACTTCTAGTTTGGTATCTAAAGTGCAGAGTTCGCCTGGCATGGTTCAAATGAAAGGCTAAACTGTTGTGATGAAATGCTGATCACCTTAGGTACCCAAGGTCCCAGGAAACAGGTTCGGGAGGCTTGAATTTGAATATCTAAGGGCCACCACAGGCTTGCTACGTTTTGCATCGGCGATCGGCGATTTCGCGACTGCATCGCGTTTTGGCGACTCTGCGGTCGGACGCAGCGACTGCTCCGATGCCAAAAGCGACTAAATCACCGATCGCCGATGCAAAAAGTAGCAAGTCTGCGGTGTCCCAAGTAGGTGCAGGTTGAACATTGGATAATGCTTGACAGATGTGCGATTATTTTGTCGCATATAGACAGGACCCACGAGACCTCAGCTTATTTAGCCATTGTCCGGAAACCTCAAAATTAAAGGCGGCAAATAAGCGTATACGTCCCGCCAGATGTTAAAAAGTTATCGTAGCCTATAGATGCTTGCAATTCTGACAGCATCGCCCGCACGACCTGTCATGAAAAAAAGGAAGGGAGGAAAGAGAGGTTAGGCTTCCGGCTCTCTCACTCATACTGTCACACACTTTACGCCGATCCCTTGTGAGAGAGTGGTACTACCCCGGTCGAGCCACAATAGAGCTGCAGTCAATTGACTACAGCTTGGCTTTACCACCAATAAAACACCATATAATAGAAATCCATGAAATAATATTAATAAATAGATGTATGGTGCCGAACAAAGGAACGCTTGTACTATGGGTACCGTACAATGGACTGGGGGCGATCCCAGTGACACCCAGACCAGGGTAAAATATGCCAGAATAAAACCGGCCAAGTGCGTGTCGGACTCGCACTTAAGGGGTTCCGTACCACCGTAGAATATAAACAAACATCCCCAAAATGGTGATATTTAGTCACACGTGGAAGTCTTTTGTATGGAAACCGACCATCAGACGAATAAGTCAAAAATATTAGTTTTTTTGTATGGGGTCCCTTTATTTTCAAATTTTATTTTATGTTTAGTATTTGTTGCTGTAGCGGCAACAGAAATACACATACTGTGAAAATTTCAACTCTCTACCTATTACGGTTTGTGAGATACAGCCCGCTGACAGCCGGACAGACAGACAGACGGACAGCGTAGGCTTAGTAATAGGGTCCCGTTGAAACCCTTTGGGTACGGAACCCTAAAAAGGGTTTACCCTCTATATTTCTATACTCCTTCTATATTTGCGTCAGCTCAAAAGTCGTCGGTCTATATGTGTAATATCTTATAATTGTACCTAATACCACTGATACAATGTAATATTGGAAATAAGTATTAGTAAGTACTATGTATTTAACATAAATACAGTCTATGACCAATGGTATTGCAAATCATAATAAATATTATTAATACGTGAAGCAAAAGCTTTGGACCCATTTTTACGAAAATTACGCGGTCGGAGGCGTATGAAATTTGGCACAGTTAAAGTTTATATAGAAAAGGAGTGCAGGAAGCTAAAACTTTTATATAAAATCCATTAGAAATACATTTAATTAATAATATAAAACATTACATTAATAATTATTATTAATTTACAGTACGCTGACGGTGAGGGAAAACATCGTGAGGAAACCTACCTATCCCTCGGGATTAGGTAATAGTCAGTTCCTGTATACACGGCGACAAGGTTCACCACCTGTCACGTTGGGTTCTGACTATCTGGTGAAACGTGGGCTTGGAGTTGGTTAATACCTCCACAATGTGGTGGTGTATGGCCACTCAAGCCTCTGACTACCCCCGAATGGGGATAAAAGTCGTGACGTTATATTTATCTTTTTTTATTTTATTTTAAAACATTACACACACTACATTCATTTCACATACACACACATATTACTAACTGAGATTGTGTATATTGCTTTTTGGTGTTTTGACACTTTGTCACTTTGTTTTTTTTAAGGCCGGTACTTACTTTTTGTTAATAAAAGAAGTACAGAGGAGGAACGATTTGTGATTGCTGTAGGGAAGAAGTTTTAAATAGAAAAATATTCTTTGCCAATAGAACCTTAATAACGTTCAAATTTAAAATTTAAATTAAATATGGTCGAATTTTGACCACTAGGCGACCAAGTAAGTTACCTATATTATTAAGAAAATAAGTAATAACAGTCTATTCAATGGCATTTCAAATATGTTATTATTAAGTGAATAAATAATAACAGTCTATGACCTATGGTATTTCAAATACGTTATTATTAAGTAAATAAGTAATAACAGTCCAAGTAATAACAGTAACCAATGGCATTTAAAATAAGTTATTATTAAGGAAATAAGTAATAGAACCGGTCAAGTGCGAGTCGGACTGGCACAAAAGGGTTTCGTACCACCATAGAATATCAAGAAACATGCCCAAAATTGTGATATTAGAGTCACACGTTGAAGTCTTTTGTATGGAAACCGATCATACTTACCCCTCTATTTTTAAATTTTATTTATTTTTAATAATTTTATGTGACTAAGGTGGCAAACAAGCGTACGGCCCGCCTGATGTTAAACAGCTACCGTAGCCCACAGATCAGGGGCCGGCAAGTAGTTTTAGTTGGGGTCCGGATACTGTGGGTAAATTAAGTGCTACCTATTTATTGTATGGTTTCAAATAAAATTCTGATTTTATGAACATTGATGTGAGAAACTGCACCGACGGTCTTGAGCCAGTTTTTTATAGTTTGGTTCTCGAGAAGAACAGGAAATTCGAAGTGGGCGTCCGTTAGATGTTTGCAATTTTTATATTTTTCTGGGACATGTTTGGCGGTCCGAGGTTCGACCTTTCGCGGTCCGCAAACGGACCGCGGTCCGCCTGTTGCCGACCGTTGCCATAGATGTTCGCAACACCAAAGGTATCGCTTGCACGTTGCCGACCTAAAGGAAAGTGGGACAGAGGGCGGAGAGGCTCTCTCACTCATTGTAAAAAACACACCTGTCATAGCTACTTTACGCCGGTGTTCTGTGAGGCTTGACATGGTGGTACTACCCCAGTCGAGACAGCCTGTATGATAATAATAATAATAATTTAGCCCTTTTTTTTAACGTCCCACTGCTGGGCACGGGCCTCTCCTCAATGCGAGGGGGATTTCGGGCCATAATCCACCACGCTGGCCCAATGCGGGTTGGTGGATTTCACATGTCTAAAGACATGCAGGTTTCCTCACGATGTTTTCCTTCAATAAAAATAAAAAATAAATAAATAAATAGCCTGTATAATATGAGCTAAATCAATCGTAGTCACCTTTTAATGGCCGTAACGGAAGAATGACACAGAAATATACTAAGATATGTCTTTAGTCGCAAATTGACGTTAAAATTGGAGGTATTAAATTTTCGTAAATTATACTTAAAACTTGTTTTAAATTGATAGCGAATACAGTTAAAACGTTAGGGGAATTCCGCCAGCTAGTTCTAACTAATCTGTGGTCATAGTAAGTAGGTCGATACTTCAATTAATAGTCCCATTGATGTACTATTTTAGAGGATATGGTACGTCCTAACATTGCAATCACTAGACTTGTGCTCACCACTACATGCAGCGACATTCACACATCTGTTATCACACTCGCAATTCGACAATCAACTTTAATATATTTTGATGCGTATTTACCAGAAGATGAGACGAGTTGGCAATACCGACATTTTTTCAACATTATTTTCGGTCAACGGCTGAGTCATACTGTGTCCATGGACTTAGTTTACTTCTTATTATCGTATGGTTAGTGGCCAACCTAAAAACTGATTAATAATTCAGTGGAGTAAAATGACAGCTTTTTATGTCAAATGTGAAATTAATTTGATCCGTTCATCATGAATAATGTTGTTTTTATGATTCTGGTTCAAATTAATTCAACTTTATTTACTAAAGAATAACATAACACATAACATGACTCATAAAAAATAGATTCAATTAAAAATATAAGTGTAACGTCACGACTTTTATCCCCGTTCGGGGGTAGTCGGAGGCTTGAGTGGCCATACACCACCACATTGTGGAGGTATTAACCAACTCCAAGCCCACGTTTCACCAGATAGTCAGAACCCAACGTGACAGGTGGTGAACCTTGTCGCCGTGTATACAGGAACTGACTATTACCTAATCCCGAGGGATAGGTAGGTAAAATATAAATTCACATTTATAGCTGTCATTTTACTCCACTGAATTATTAATCAGACTATAGTGTCAGAGTTGTTCAAGCCACCCGAAGGCCTGTGACAAGGCTTAACGATTGCTGCCTAGATGACAACAACCGGGACCGACTTTTTACGTGCCCTCCGAAGCACGGAGACGCTCAGTTCAAATGCCACTAAATGATCACCCATCTCTGCCTGACAGTTCGTTTACTAGGACATACTTTTAGAACAGTCGCATGTCTCCCTATTTTTTGTTAGTAATGTCTTTGTAGCTAGCTTTAGTTTTTTATAGCCTAGGAATGAACACGGAAGGACGTCTAGACGGTGCACCAGTGGGTTTAGCACACATGCCAAGACAAGTCTTGTCACGCATTATTACACTAGCTGATGCCCGCGGCTTCGCCCGCGTGGATGTTGGTTATCGCGACCAAAAGTAATCATGAAATTCCACCATGCATCATTTTGTTATATCTCAAAGGGTTTAGGCAGCGTTTTCGTTGAAAGCTCCCAGACGGCTTATTTTTTTCCGACACCTCCAACAAATATCATTATATTTTAGCCATTCTATACAAAAACTTGACAAATTATATACTAAAACCTTCCTCGAGAACCACTCTATCCATTGGTGAAAACAGCATGAAAATCGGTGCTGGAGTTTTTGGGTTTAACGCGAACAGACAGACGCGGTGGAGGACTTTGTTTTATAATATGTAGTGATAGTGATTATATTCAGATACAAATAATAATTCTCATTAGGTAGGTATTGCAGTTTTGACTAGAATCTTGACTAGTGGTTTCGCAATGGACAATATTGTAAACAGCTAAACACGCTACTTTTAGCGATCGACGATTTAGAAGCTAAATCGCGCGATTTTGATACTGCGATCGAACGCAGAGAGTCGCCAAATCGCGATGCAGCATCGATACAGTCGCAAAGTCGCCGATACAAAACGTAGTATGGATGCGGTGTCCCTTAAGACTGAAGGGCCAGGTTAGCCATTAGTATGAGGGCAATATACCTACTTAACCCATATACAGGGTTATTGGTAAAACACTAACAACCTTGCAGGGGCGTATTACTGACATCAAAAACAACAACTTTTGTTCTATGACTTTTTACAAAACAAAAAAAAAATAACAAAAAATCACTTTTTAAAATGAATGAAAAAATTTTTTTTTCTCCTGTACAGGAAAGCCATGGTACGTGGTTGTATTCCACTTTGCCCTAAAGTACCTAAACGGACCACGGCTATCCTCTAGATGAGCAATTTTTCTTGTTTCATACATTTTAGAGAGTGATTTTTGTTAATTTTTTTTTTGTTTTGTAAAAAGTCATAGAACAAAAGTTGTTGTTTTTGATGTCAGTAATACGCCCCTGCAAGGTTGTTAGTGTTTTACCAATAACCCTGTATATGCATTACCCATATGGCAATATAGCTTCTGAGGGCTAGCACACCCGTCAAGAGAAGACTTGTCACGCATTATGTCCCACTGAGTCGCTCCCTTTCCTAATGCATAGGAGAAAATGAGACAAAATAGATTTTCGTTGGTCTTCTCACGGTCGCCTGTGCTACTAGACCCTGACATGTAAACGGCAAAATGTTTGAATGAGAGGAAACGAGGAAAATGATTGAAACATATTAAACAGATTCGCTAGAGGGCGACATGACACGTTGGTCGCAAACTAAACAGTTGGAATAATGCGACCAGGAATTAGGGATATGGTCGGATATTGGTGGTAGAACCACTGTAGTCAAACGACTGCAGCTCATATACGGGCTGGCTAACCGGGGTAGTACCATCCTCTCACAGGAGATCGGCGTAAAGCAGCTATTACAGCTGCGTTTCGTACTATGAGTGGGAGAGCCGGCAGCCCAACTCCCCCCCTTTCTTCCCCTCCCTTCGTTCCACTCCCCTTCAAGTCGGCGACATGTCATTTTGTTATTGCAACCATCTATAGGCTACGGTTACTGCTTAACATCAGACGGGCATACAAACTTACTGCCTTCTCAGGGGTAATATTTTCCAAAATTCTCCCTTTATTTTCTACTACGCTATAAAAAGTTTTTATACTGAGAAAATTTCATGTTTCTAACACCAACCACTTGGGCTATGCACATCTTAACAGACGGACAGACAGACATGTAGATAACAAACCGATCCTATTCAGGTTCAGTTTTTGTTCAAATTTTCGGGACTATCCTGCATAAAATCAAAATCTATTGAACTATGGTCACCCTACACAGGTCATGTTGCGAATAATAAAACACTACGACGCAAGTCCCACTCAATATCTAACTTATACAATTGAAATAGAGTTGAAATTGCCTCAGCACGATTCTTTATTTACATTGATGTTATGTACTTGCGATGGCGTCATTATACGTAAGGATTTAAGAGTCAAAGGCCTTTTAATAGATTGATTTGGGATCTTGGTACCGTATTAGTAGACTGGGGGCGACCCCAGTTACACCCAGACTAATGATAATATAATATAATAATTGCAATCTATATCTTACGTTATGTGAAAGTAACTCTCGCCTGTCTGTCAGTTTGTCACGGCTACGTAAACTACTGAACCAATTTTGATACATTTTGGTACAGACATAGACAGGACGTCAGAGAAGAACTAGGCTATTTTTATGTTGCGAAAGTAATACTTGGGGTGAAATAGGGGATGAAATGAAAGGGATGAAATGGGGTATGCGAGCTCTAATGGACATTTATGTAACTTTAGAGAAAAAAAATAGGCTACTCAAAGTATAAATTCTATGCAGACGAGGTCGCAGGCACTAGCTAGTATAATAATAATAATTATGTATTAATAACGCCAGACTTAGATCAACTGTATGATCCCAAACTAAGCAACGCTTGTACTATGGGTACCGTACAATGGACTGGGGGCGATCCCAGTGACACACAGATTAGGGAAAATTTACGATAAGACCGTTTCCAAAAATTGCCCTGGCGGGAATCGAACCCGCAACGTGGTGCAGTGAGCCCAACGGCCTACACTCGACCCACTAAGCCAAGCGGTCGTCAAACACTTAAAAAATCCAAATATTTATTTTGTTTAGTCCTTCAGAGGCACTTAAAAATAATTATAATTTGACAATTAAGTAACTCTGCTTCCTACCGGATGTAAAACACGACCTCAGCTATGAAGATCCGGCTTTTTTCTTTTTGTTATTCTTATAATAATAATATAATAAATCCTTTTAGTATTTCTCTTTTTTTGTACTGAATTGTTAAAATTACATTAAATTAGTCATATTATTTTTGCATGCACAATAACATGTTATTCTTATACGTGTTCAATATTAAACTGGCCTATAAGTGGACAGTGTCAATAACTAGCCACTTCGTATTCCACTTCCATCTTTGGTATTTGTTAGTTTGTAAGGTATTTATCTATGGGCCAAAGTTGCCTGACAATAAATGATTTGATTTTGATTTAATGACCATCTAAAATAAGCGCCGCCATAGACGGACTGCTTGGAGCAGATTTGTCCTGGTCTGGGTGTCACTGGGATCGCCCCCAGTCCATTGTGTGTGTTTTTGTTACCTACTTTTTAATTTAATTTTACTTTAATTTTATTTATATTAATTTTATTTGTTTTACTTCCCCTCAGGTCGGCAATGTGCGAGCAATACCTTTGGTATTGTAAGCATCTATAGGCTACGGTAACTGCTTAACATCAGGCGGGCCGTACGCTTTTTTGCCACCGCAGTCCTATAAAAAAAAAAAAAAAAAAAATACTTTTGCTTTGCAACTTTTCTGCTTATCGCAATAAAGTTTTTTCTTTCTTTCTTTCTTTCATTGTATGGTAGCCATAGTACAAGCGTTGCTTAGTTTGGGACCATACAATTGGTGTTTAAGTCTGGCGATATTTATTATAGCTGATTTAGACGCCTAGGGAAGACAGACTATACGTAACTGTCTTATGGCTGAAACTCAAAGACTACTCAAATATTTAAGTCCCACTTAGCAGTTTGAGACGTTGTTAACTGTCATTTTTGTATCGCGCATCAAAATTAAGCAGCGCTCAAATTTGAGTTGCGTAAGAGTATTTGTCCGTTAGGCCGTAGTCTCCTATTAAATGCCATCGGCCACTTACAGCGTCACGCGTACGCCGCGTCACAATGCTTACTATAGTGACGTCAGCGTGTGAAGGAGACCACAGCAGTACATTTCTATAGTAAGCATTGTGACGCGGCGTACGCGTGACGCTGTAAGCGGCCGATGGCATATAATAGGGGACCACGGCCTTAGTTTCTGAGTAGGCCTTTGAATATTTGTCACAACTGTCGTGTTGCGGCCTTCTTATCCGATGGCCTTTAAAACACCGTAAATGGCATTTACGAGTAGCCACCACCAGTATACTAACAAATGTTTGTAAACGTTTTGCATAAACACTATGTAAAATACCATGGACCAATTACTAAGGGGACTGGCCCTAAGCAACTCGGCCGAGTGGTCGGCCTATTACTAACATCGACATAAAACGAAGCGAGTAGTTCAACTATTTACCGGTAGATAGAACAATGAAAATGAAAAAACAATGACCACGTTTTTTTTCATACATATATCTAATAAGGGCACCTCTTTCTTTAGTCTTAACTATGTGGTAAAATACTTATACCTTGAAATATTTTTTCCTAGCTTCTGCCCGCGACACCGTCCGCGTTGACTTTAGAATCCCACAGGAACCCAACATTTTTCCAGGATACAAAGTATCGTATCTGCTATTCCAGACTATAATCTACCTGTGTTCCAAATTTCATCCAAATACGTTCAGTAGTTTTTGCGTGAAAGAGTAACAAACATCCATCCATCCATCTAAACTTTACATTTATAATATTAGTCGGATGGGATGGGATAAATACTTGTTGTAGAGCCAATCTGTAGCCAATTGACTGCAGCTCATATACGGGATGGCTCGACCGGGGTAGTACCACCCTCTCACAGAAAATCGGCGTAAAGTAGCTATTACAGCTGCGTTTCGTACGATGAGTGAGAGATGGAAGCCCACCCCTTTTTGCCTCTGTCCCACTCCCCTTCAGGTCGGCAACGTGTGAGCGATGCCTTTGGTATTGCAAGCATCTATAGGCTACGGTATCTGATTAACATCAAGTAGGCCGTACGATTTTTGCCATCCCAGTCACATAAGAAAAAAATATAGTTTTTTTTTTCTTCGTAAATTTTCAAATTTCGTCCTCGCCCAATACTCGTCCTAACCACCAAATTTTAATTCAGGTTTTTTAACACCCTGAAGATGACGTTTCTTTAATCTCTTATTTTAGACGGTTACAACGTAGTGGCTAATTACTGACAGTGGCCAGTTATTGGTCAGTCAGTCAGTTATTGGTCAGTACCTTGTTTTATCTTACGAGAACAAACAATCCTTAGGCGAGGAAACGTAGGCTAACATAACGAATGTAATTTCTTACGCAATGAACAACGCAAGGCTGCGCGCGCGCATGAGGACATACGCACTACTCATTCTTAATTAGATTAAACAATCAGTATCAATCATTGTTATTGTATCTGTAGTGTGTAAGTAAACAATGTAAGTTAGTACGTAAGTTACTCAGTATTATATCAGACGATAACCAAAATAACCGGCCAAGTGCGTGTCAGACTCGCACTCGGTTCCGTACCACCGTAGAATAAAAACGGCAAAAATATCAAGTTTCTTGTATGGGGACCCCATTTATTTTTAAATATTATTTGATTTTTAGTATTTGTTGTAGCAGTGGCAATAGAAATACACATTCTGTGAAAATTTCAAGTCTCTACCTATTACGGTTCGTGAGATACAGCCCGCTGACAGACGGACATACAGACAGACAGACGAACAGAGGACAGAGGAACGTGCGAGCGATGCCTTTGGTATGCAAGTATCTAGCTACGGTAGTTGCTTAACATCAGGCGGGCCGTGCCTGACAGCTTTGTCACGCATGTTTATCACAACATCTAGGTCCTCGCTGCGAAAGGATTTTACGCGCAGTCGCAAGGTACCTACTAATTTATAATGCTGGGACAATCTTGATGCGACCATACTGTCTAGTCGACATAGCTCTTTACGTGGTCGCAATACCAATGTTTTAAAACTGACTCTTAATAGTGTAGGATTCACATGATAAACGGTTTTTCCGAGTCTCTGGTTTTTCCACCATATATTGGTGGTATAGCCAAGCTGTAGCCAATTGACTGGGCTGGCTCGACCGTGACCACCCTCTCACGGAAGATTGGGGTAAAGTAGCCATGACAGCTGCGTTTCGTATCGATGAGTGAGAGAGCAGTGGATTTCTGATGGCCCCTAAACCATACAGTATCCATACTTTATGGTCGCAAACTAAACATTTTAGTTTGCGACCATAGCATTTTTTTAAAGTTATTATAGGTACATTATTTGATAAGATTCGCGTAGTCAGAAACTAAATATCGCCAGACTGACACACCGACTGTATGGTCGCAAACTAAACATACGACCATTCTACATATAGCGACCATACAGTGAACAGTCGGTGTATTTGTCTGGCGATATTTAGTTTCTAACTACGCAAATGTATAATAATAATAATACTACTATATCGACGTGTGTGGTCATTCTATTCATTACTATTCTGTGCACGTACAGTTCACATACCAATACAGACTGTAATACTTGAATATAATAGATAATATGCCCTACTTATACAATAATAATGTTAGCCTTTTTAACGTCCCACTCCTGGGCATGGGCCTCCCCTCAATACGAGGGGGATTCAGGCCATAATCCACCTAGCCCCGTGCGGGTTGGTGGATTTCAATGTCTTTCGAAAATTTCTAAGAAGGTTCACTGTAAGCAAGCGATAGCCATATTAAAGTTATAATTCGCACGTAGATTTTGAATACAGAGGTGCGAGCCGGGTTTGAACCCTATACCTTAAGCTCCCAAGACGCGTACTTAACCAAACGGCTATCACTTAAAATTTCAAGGTTTTTTTTAAAAGATAGCGGTGGCAAAAAAGCGTACGGCCCGCCTCATGTTAGGCAGTTACCGTAGCCTATAGATGCTTACAATACCAAAGGCATTGCTCGCACATTGCCGACCTGAAGAAAGAAAGAAAGAAAGAAAGAAAAACTTTATTACGACTAGCAAGACAAAACAATAATAAATATAAAAAGAAAGAAAAACAATTATCGACTATGCTAGCCGCAAACGGACCCAATTCAGCATGTGCTGGTTAGCAAGAACCAGCGCTGGTCTTCCATTGGGTCCGTTTGGCGATTTCGCGAACGCAAACCGTTAAAAATATAATTAAATAATAATAATTGAAGGGGAGTGGGATGGAGGGAGGTGGAGGGGGGGTGGGCTTTCGGCTCTCTCACTCATCGTACGAAACGCAGCTGTAATAGCTGCTTTACGCCGATCTTCTGTGTGGTACTACCCCGTTCGAGCCAGCCCGTTTATGAGTTGCAGTCAATTGGCTACAGCTTGGCTCTACCACCTTGGTAAAGCAGAGTCTATACCGGTGGGTCTGGAAGCATCAAATTACGGTACCGGTGTGTGTATAACGGTAAGTACAATTAATAGCAAAATTCTCTTGTATTTTTACAGATCCTGTTCAGAACTCAATAAGATCTATCTCTTAGCCAGACCGAAAAAGAACAAAATTCCAGCCAAAAGACTGCAGGAACAATTTGATGATGTGGTAAGTGGAAATTATTCCCCAACTTCCTAGCCTAGCCATGTACCCATTTTACTAGCCTAAAGATGTAGCCATATTCCTAGCATAACGATGTGGCCATATCTCTAGCTTAGCCGTGTACCCATTTTCGTAGCTATCTGTGTAGCTATCCTCTTAACTTAGCCATTTTTATAATTAAGTAATGTAATGTAATGTAACGTCACGACTTTTATCCCCGTTCGGGGGTAGTCAGAGGCTTGAGTGGCCATACACCCCCACATTGTGGAGGCATTAACCAACTCAAAGCCCACGTTTCACTAGATAGTCAGAACCCAACGTGACAGGTGTTGAACCGTGTCGCCGCGTGTACAGGAACTGACTATTACCTAATCCCGAGGGATAGGTAAGTTTCCTCACGATGTTTTCCCTCACCGTCAGCGTACTGTAAATTATGCACATAGATGAAAATTCATCCATTGGTGCATGCCCCACCGGGGATCGAACCTGCGACCTTCTGATTGTTAGCCCAACCTGTTCACGTCTAGGCTATAGTCGCTATTTTTATAATTAGTACATTTTTATAGCCTATGTGCCAATGTAATGTGCCAATGTAACCATTTTCCTAGCCTCGTCATGTACCCTTTTTCTTAGCATAACGATGTAGCCATATTCCGAACCTAACTATGTAAGTAACCACATTCCGGGCCTTACGATGTAGCCATGTTCCTAACCTAACTATATAAGTAGCCATATATTGAGCCTTTCGATGTACATAGATAGATAGGTAACACTTTATTGTACACCAGTCAAATACATAAACAACAATGTCAAACAAAACAAGAAACTAATACAGTATACAGTGGGCGGTGTTATCGCAAGCTGCGATCTCTTCCAGACAACCTTTGGATGGAGACGATTCCATGTTTCAAACAAGCCATCATCATGTTTTATCATGTGATGTAGCCATATTCCTAACCTAACTACATAAGTCACCATATTCCTAGCCTTACGATGTAGCCATATTCCTAGCCCAGCCATGTAGGGTAAACCGGGGGGTAATTAGCCATCCGCTAGTGATAATCCATTTTAAGGTAATAACTTATTTTTTGTTATTTACTGTCAATATAATTCAATGAAACTTGGCTAAGTGACGCTGTTAGCCATAGACAATCGATTTTAATACTCCATGAACAGCGTTTTTAAAAATAAAAATACTTATGGTGGGTTTTATCAAGTCGGGTGTGAGTTACATTGAAAAAATTAAGAATCTTATCAATTTCCTTAAGGATTCATTCGAATTATTGAATGTTTTTTAAACAGTAAATAACTATTTTGTATGTTTAATGGAACGGGAAAAGGTTTTATTTTACGTTTTACGGGGAAAGGTATTATTCATAACGTAAGTGGCCAAGAAGTATCTAATATTAGTATTTGTTTTGGTTTAATTCAACAATTTAACACTTTATAGCACTGGCTAATCACTACACCTGGTGCGGCTAATCACTACAATAATGGCTAATAACAGAAAATGGCTAAAAAATATCATATTTTACCATAATGTCTATAACTTCCATAATAATTGGGTTTTAACTAAAAACTGTTAATACAGTCCAAGTTAGTTTATTAAGCAATCAGAAAATAATATTAATAAGACTGTAGCTATTATATAAAATATTTGATATACTGACAAAGTGTTGGCAATCCTTAAGTGGTCAACAGCTACCCGGTTTACCCTACCTATTTTCCTAGCCTAACCATTGTACCCATTTACCTAGCTTCAAATAATGTAATGTAACGTCACGACTTTTATCCCCGTTCGGGGGTAGTCAGAGGCTTGAGTGGCCATACACCACCACATTGTGGAGGTATTAACCCATTCAAAGCCCATGTTTCACTAGATAGTCAGAACCCAACGTGACAGGTGGTGAACCGTGTCGCCGTGTATACAGGAACTGACTATTACCTAATCCCGAGGGATAGGTAGGTTTCCTCACGATGTTTACCTAGCTTCACTTATTATATTATCATCCTAGCCAATTCAGTTCAATCGCATCAATGATCAGTCATCGTATAGTTACTCTATTTTTATTCTAACATCGTTCTTTTCCTTTCAGCTCTACGATAGACTCAGGAAAGAGCATCCAGAATTCCTTCAAAAGATCAGCATCATTGAGGGTGATGTTGGACTTCTAGAACTGGGTATCAGCAAAGAAGACAGGATTAAGATTATGAATGAGGTACGTATTGCTAACCTGAGTTGCTGTCACAGACATGGAGAGGCTAGACAACGCAAGTTCATTAGATAATATGAAAACCGAGTGTCCTATCTTTTTTATACATTACGATGACGTCACCCCATCGTCGTCGTCGTTAGGGATGTGCACAACGTAAACAGAATTTCAATCAATTAAAAAAAAATCTATCGCTAAATTTCAGTGAGCTAACAGAATTATGACTAAATCGATTTTAAAACCGATTCGATGACAGAAGGACTAGCCAAATGGCATGAACGCTAATCGAATAGAATAGAATTAACTTCACAATGTATGGAAATGTCGAACGTCGCTATGTAAATCAACAACAAGTCGCTATGAAGATCACGCTTGAGATCACGTGACTTATGTCATGAACCGTAGCGATTTGAATGAACGCTTGTAGACGTCAGCCACTTGTCTAGACCTTCAGGAATGAGAATACAAAAGTTCGTCAAGTTTGCGCTTAGCGCAAACCTTCGAACATGCTCGGTCGGACGGTTTGTGGTGTCTAACCTCTTAATGTCTGTGGTTGCTGTACTTTGCTGATTTGTCATTTAATATCACAGAGTAAAGACTAAACAAAGAGGTGCCCTTATTAGATATATGTATGAAAAAAAACGTGGTCATTGTTTTTTCATTTTCATTGTTCTGTCTACCGGTAAATAGTTGAACTACTCGCTTCGTTTTATGTCGATGTTAGTACTAGGCCGACCACTCGGCCGAGTTGCTTAGGGCCAGTCCCCTTAGTAATTGGTCCATGTTTAATATTGTGTTAATGCCTGCCCTTGTGCCTGCTCACACAGCGTTGCTGTTTGAAAATGGATACAATTATTCTTTTGAAAAGAGTAACCATTGAGTTTCTTGCCGGCTCTTCTCAATGGAAGCAACATTACGAACCGGTGGTAACGCTGAAATGTTTATGTTAACGATTCATAAGTGTATTTTTTTTTACTTTGACCATACACACATACATTGGGTTGGGCTTCCAACTCTCTCACTCATAGTATGAACCGCAGCTGTAAAAGCTACTTTACGCTGATCTTCTGCGAGTGGGTGGTACTATGATCGAGCCAGCCCAATACGATCTGCAGTCAACTTGGCTCTTTGGTATTGCAAGCATCTATAGGCTACGGTAACTGCGTAAGATCAGGCGGGCCGTACGCTTGTTTCCCACAGTTACATAAGAAAGTACTAGGGTGGAATAACATTGGAAGAGATATTCGCTTATTCGCAAGCACTTGCCCATATTCTTTTTTAAAACATTTAATTTTGTTGCGAAATATTTAAGTTAACTTGAGGTTAACCGGCTAATCTTGAGTTTATTTTAACTACACTTTAGCCGTAACATAAACCTACACAAATAACCTTGACATTATGTCAATTGACGTATGTTTGCTAACCTCTTGTTAAACCAGAATGGTAGTTTACCGATATACTTAAGAGCAAATATTTGGAGATCCACGGAGATGAGAAGCCAAACGATATATTATACAAGTACTACACAACCAAGCCAACTACGTGGTGGAAGGACCGCGGAATCGTTGACTTACCTATTTATCATTTGATTACCCGAGAGCCTAGTTGGCTTAAAGGAATAGTACCTTAGTAGCTGGTTTACATGTCATTACTAGCTGTCCTTAGGAGGTGGTTTACATGTCACTATTAGTCTATGTCTTATTCCAGAGTCTACACTATCTACGTTTCAAAGGAGATGGGCATTCCTGTGCCAAACTCGTAATGAACTGAGATATGGCTTAAAAAATTGCTAAATTTTTCTATTTCAAAATGTAAAAATATCGCCCCAATTTAAATGCTAGAAAATGAGATATCTAACAATTAAGTAATTTTCCCAAATAAACTGAATATCGATTAAGACTATGCGTAACTAATCGATTAAGGTGAATGAGTTCATGAAATAAAACATATAAAAACATTAGAACCGGATGATTACTACAATCTAAGTACTTAAAAACATTAGAACTATCATACTAAAATAATAGTTCCAAATAATAAACATTTACATAATAAAGATAAATCTTAAAATCGACTATCGATTACACACTGCTCGTTTCGTATCGTTCGTTCGGCTCCAAAGGGCTTGTACCCAGGGCAGTAAAACAAACTTTAAAAAAACCGTTTGTTATTGTTTTTCCCATTTTATTGATATTTTCTCGACCTATCTTGCCTAAAAACATAAATCGGACCTTTTTCACATAACAATCAGCGGTTTACAAAGGTATTTATACATAACCCCACTTTTACGTAAGTTAAAATGAAACTTATAACTCGGCTCTCAGATTTTTTGAATCCGTAGAATTTTCAGTGATAGTTTAATAATTATATTAGCCAACAATTGACACCACTTTCATCTTTTTACAATCGTGGCCCAAGAATATATGAAACCGTGCCGGTAGTTATGGAGATACGTGGTAACAAACATTCACACACACATACACTTCTTTCGCATTTATAATATTAGTGGGAAGTAGGATAGCAGGAAGGTGGCAAACAAGCGTACGGCCCGCCTGATGTTAAGCAGTTACCGTAGCCTATAGATGCTTGCAATATCAAAGTCTTCGCTCGCACGTTGCTGCTCTGATGGAGAGTGGCAGGAGTTGGGCTTCTGGGTCTTCGTCGTACGAAACGGAGCTGTAAAAAACTACTTTACGCCGATCTTCTGTGAGTGGTACTACCACGGTCATGCCAGCTAATATGTGAGCTGCAGTCAATTGGCTACATCTTGGCTCTAACACCTTTGACTTTATTATGCAAGTTTATAGTTGGTTTCCATACAAAAGACTTCAACGTGTGACTCCAAAGTTTAAAAGTTTTGGGCATGTTTTTTTATATTTTACGGTAGTACGGAACCCTTTATGTGCGAGTCCAACACGCACTTTTTTGTGAAACTTGGTAGAAGTTATAAAAAATATATATATTATATAGGTATATAACGTCACGACTTTTGTCCCCATTCGGGGGTAGTCAGAGGCTTGAGTGGCCATCCACCACCGCATTGTGGAGGTATTAACCAACTCAAAGCCCACGTTTCACCAGATAGTCAGAACCCAACGTGACAGGTGGTGAACCTTGTCGCCGTGTATACAGGAACTGACTATTACCTAATCCCGAGGGATAGGTAGGTTTCCTCACGATGTTTTCCCTCACCGTAAACCGTCACCGTAAGTTATAAACTGATGATGTTTCCAGGTGGAGGTGATCTTCCACGGCGCAGCGACTGTCAGGTTTGACGAACCTATGAAGACGGCAGTTGAGATCAACGTGAGAGGCACCAGAGAGATGTTCCGGCTGGCCAGTGACTGCGGGAAGCTGAAGGCTCTGGTCCATATCTCTACTGCTTACAGGTGGGTGACTTCACATCTCGCTACCAACAGATGGCGTTGAGTGCACGCTTCAATACAAAAATACGGTCCTAAATCGCGGTATTAAGATTCACGAAGCACATCATATATACACCTTCTATTTTACATACATACAAATAAATAAAATTGAAGTGTCTGTTTGTAATGTCAAAATAACAGCTTTTCACTAAACGCATAATATGAAAGTACATACAGTACTTATACGAAAAAACGCAATTTTTTGTTCCGGGTAATCTCTGAAACGACTAAACCAATTTTGACGGGACGTTCACTGGCAGATAGCTGATGTTATAAGGAGTAACTTAGGACTTAGGCTACTTTTAAATTAGAAAAATAATTAGGGTTGCGCGTAAAAATTAAAAAACCCATTAAATTCCGCGCGGGCTTAAACGCAGGTAATCGTACGTGAAGACGCGGGCACAGCTAGTCTAGAATCTTGTGTAAATAATATCAATTCGTCTATTGCAGTAACTGTCCTCTCACCCAAATCGAAGAGAGGTTCTACGAGAGTCCATTACCAGCTGAGAAGCTGATAGACCTGGTGGAGACCGTGGACGAGAAGATTATCAACAACATCACCCCAGGGTAAGACAGCATCACGTACCCCGAGTGGGTAGTCAGATGTGTCTACATAGCCATGCGATAGCCATGCCAAAGCCATGCTATAGCCATGCCATAGCCATGCCATATCCATGCCATAGCCATGCCATAGCCATGCCATAGCCATGCCATAGCCATGCCATAGCCATGCTATAGCCATGCCATAGCCATGCCATAGCCATGCCATAGCCATGCCGTAGCCATGCCATAGCCATGCCATAGCCATGCCATAGCCATGCCATAGCCATGCCATAGCCATGCCATAGCCATGCCATAGCCATGCCATAGCCATGCCATAGCCATGCCATAGCCATGCCATAGCCATGCCATAGCCATGCCATAGCCATGCCATAGCCATGCCATAGCCATGCCATAGCCATGCCATAGCCATGCCATAGCCATGCCGTAGCCATGCCGTAGCCATGCCATAGCCATGCCATAGCCATGCCATAGCCATGCCATAGCCATGCCAAAGCCATGCCGTAGCCATGCCGTAGCCATGCCATAGCCATGCCATAGCCATGCCAAAGCCATATATTGAGGACAGGACTTAATTTAACAGGCCCCCTAACCAAGTGGCTTCGTGGACAAGCGTTTCTACAATTCGCTACGCTTAAATGTATGGAAATGACATTACAAGACGATAAGTAGATCACGTGACTTATGTAATTTTTATATATTCAAGCGTAGCGATTTGTAGAAACGCTTGTAGCCACTTGGCTAGGGGGGCAGTGATTGCAGCTGACTATGAGTTTATCTGAACCTGCTACATTAGGTCTTGTCCGAAATATTTGTCTAAGGGCCTCCGCAGACCTGCTACTTTTAGCATCGGCGATCGGCGATTTTGATGCTGCGTCTCGCTCGTTCGCGCTCGACGCAACATCGATACCTCACAAAATCGCCGGTCGTCGATGCTAAAAGTAGCAAGTCTACGGAGGCCCTTAGGTTCTCATTCTTTGTGCAGATTGTTAGGGGATTTCCCTAACACCTACGCGTTCACAAAGGCAGTTGCCGAAGACATAGTCCAAAAGTATGCCAAAGGGTTACCTGTTGCGCTGTTCCGACCTTCAATAGGTAAGAATAATAAAATAATAATTTAGCCCTTTTAACGTCCCACTGCTGGGCACGGGCCTCCCCTCAATGCGAGGGGGATTCAGGCCATAATCCACCACGCTGGCCCAGTGCGGGTTGGTGGATTTCACATGTCTAAGTCATGCAGGTTTCCTCGCGATGTTTTCCTTCACCGCAAGCAAGTGATAATCATATTAAAGTTATGATTCACACATAGATTTCGAAAAATCCAGAGGTGTGAGCCAGGGTTTGAAGCCAGGACCTTAAGCCCGCAAGACGCGTGCTTAACCAATCGGCTACCACTGCTTTTAAGAATCTGTTAAATTGCGTAAGAAATTTTAAGGTGGTAGAGCCAAGCTGTAGCCAATTGACTGCAGCTCATATACGGGCTGACTCAACCAGGGTAGTCCACCCTCTCACAGAAGATCGGCGTAAAGCAGCTATTGCAGCTGCGTTTCGTACAATGAGTGAGAGAGCTGGAAGACCAACACCCCCTCCCCTTCCCCTCCCTCCTTCCCACTCCCCTTCCCCTCCCTCCTTCCCACTCCCCTTCCCCTCCCTCCTTCCCACTCCCATTAAGGTCGGCAAAGTGCGAGCAATGCCTTTGATATTGCAAGCATCTATAGGCTAGTAACTGCTTAACATCAGGTGGGCCGTAAGCTTGTTTGCCACTTCAGTCTTATAAAAAAAATACTGGGTGTCACTAGGGACGTAGGGACTGTGTACGGGACCCACAGTAAGCGTTGAGTTTGGGATCAGGGGCCCTACCACCACCTCTTATAGCAGTATTGTTTTAACGTTTCAGCGACTTTTTTGCGGTGACGTTTCTTATTTTATCGTTACATGTCAATAAGGTACGTCATTGCACGGGGAGTCGCTGAAACGTTAAAACGTTCCTATAAATGAATCGCGATAAGAGGTCGTGGTAAGCTCCCAGTTCGTGTTTGTCTATGGTAAATTTTCTTTTTATTACTTGCAGTAATCGGTACCTCCAAGGAACCGGTGTCAGGTTGGATTGACAATATCTATGGACCGACTGGCGTAAGTACCTACATCATCAATTGAGTAGTATTACTAATGTTATACTATTTTAATACTTATTAAAAGCTTTTATTTAACTTGCACTGTATGTATGTATGTATGTATGTATGGTGGAATATTGCGACTCAATTTTGACGCAGATATCTTCAACCGATTGAGCTTTTTTATACACGCTAGGTTTGGATGACAATGCATGGTGAGCTGTGTGACGTCATTCTAAATCCGATATGGCGGAACACCCAAGATGGCGGACGAGTTTTTTTTAAATGCACTCCTACGATATGGGTATCAAATGAAAGGACTTGCTGAAAATACGAAACTAAAAAGTAAAAATTAAATTAAAAGTAAAAAAACTTTTTAAAAACAAGCTTTTATTTGCGCTAAAAAGAATAAAATAAAATTTTTACTATCAACTTATAACGTCATTACACAATTTGCACGTCCCGAGTCTGGATTTATATGTATATTAAGTATGTATGTATCGCTTTCGGACCATTGTAAATGTATGGTAGCTAAAGTACAAGCTTGCTTAGTTTGGGACCATACAGTTGGTGTGTGAGTCTGACTATTTATTTGTTGTTAGGTGGTCGTAGGCGCAGCCGTGGGCCTCGTGCACGTGCTCAAGTGCAACCCGAAGGCAGTCGCTGACCTGGTGCCTGGAGACATGGTGGTGAACGCCTGCATCGCTGCCGCCTGGAAGACTGCCAAGGAGTGTCCTGGCAACCACGAGGACGCCCCCCCACTGGACCTGCCACCCCCTGTCTACAACTACGTGTCGTCCGTGCAGAAACCTTTGACATGGGGTATGTGGCATGGCAAGGATGGAGTGCTACTTTCTATTGATCCCTATAACGGGATGTGTGGAATTGAATCGTGCAGTTATCCCTAACTGTGGGGATGAGTGGATTTGGCTCGTGCACTTAACGCTAAAAGTGGGGATGAGTGTAATTGAATCGTGCACTTATCCCTACTAGTGGGGATGAGTGTAATTGAATAGTACACTTATCCCTAAAAGTGAGGATGAATGTAATTGAATCGTGCAGTTATCCCTAACAGTGGGGATGAGTGTCATTGAATCGTGCACTTATCCCTACTAGTGAGGATGAGTGTAATTGAATCATGCACTTATCCCTACTAGTGGGGGCGAGTGTAATTAAATCTTGCACTTATCTTACCAGTGGGGATGAGTGTAATTGAATCGTGCACTTATCTCTACTAGTGGGGTTGAGTGTAATTGAATCGTGCACTTATCTGTGCCAGTGGGGATGAGTGTATTTAAATCGTGCACTTATTGGGGATGAGTGGAATTAAATCGTGCACTTATCCCTACTAATGGGGATGAGTGTAATTGAATCGTGCACTTATGCCTACTAGTGGGGATGAGTGTGATTGAATCGTGAACTTATGCCTACTAGTGGGGATGAGTGTAATTGAATCGTGCACTTATGCCTACTAGTGGGGATGAGTGTAATTGAATCATGCACTTATCCCTACTAGTGGGGATGAGTGTAATTGAATCGTACACTTATCCCTAAAAGTGAGGATGAGTGTAATTGAATCGTGCACTTATCCCTAAAAGTGAGGATGAGTGTAATTGAATCGTGCCCTTATTGGAGATGAGTGGAATTGAATCATGAACTTATCTCTGACAGTGACAACATATTTTTTTCACTTATTGGGGATGAGTGGAATTAAATCGTGCACTTATCCCTACTAATGGGGATGAGTGTATTTGAATCGTGCACTTATGCCTACTAGTGGGGATGAGTGTAACTGAATCGTGCACTTATGCCTACTAGTGGGGATGAGTGTAATTGAATCGTGCACTTATGCCTACTAGTGGGGATGAGTGTAATTGAATCGTGCACTTATGCCTACTAGTGGGAATGAGTGTAATTGAATCATGCACTTTTCCCTACTAGTGGGGATGAGTGTAATTGAATCGTGCACTTAACCCTAAAAGTGAGGATGAGTGTAATTGAATCGTGCACTTATTGGGGATGAGTGGAATTGAATCATGAACTTATCTCTGTGAGTGACAACACTTTTTTTTTTTTTCACAGAGAAATTCATGAAATATAACGAAGACTACGGAGTCGAAGTCCCTACCACACAGGCAGTGTACTACTACCTATTCTACCTCACCTCCTCGAATGTTATTTACACGTTGTACTGCCTCCTGATGCATTGGATACCCGCTTATATAATTGATACTATCGCTGTTCTCATCGGCAAGAAACCTATGTAAGTATCTTTTTACCCGACTACGGCGGAGGGTTATTTTGACCGGTATGTATGTATGTGCATCTGTTCCCGCCTAACTTCCAAACTACTTGTCGTAATTTGACAAATGAGGTATCGATAGAAGCGGCTTAATCGTCCGCTGGTTATAGGCTATGTGGCGTTACGTAAAATTGCATATGGCGCCCTCTGGAGGACATAATGTCATGAAATAAAAAACAAATAGCTTTTAACGAAGCCGCGTGAGGTATCAAATGAAAGAGCTTAATTAGCACATTTCAAAAATATATATATTGTTTGTTAATACTCCAAAATATTTAAATAAAAAGTAAGTTTAAAAACTAAAACCCGACTACTGAAAAATCGCGCTCTAAAATGTATGAAACAAGAAAATATTATCATCTGGAGGATAGCCGTGGTCCGTGGTCTTATGCCATTTTGCCCTAAAGGGCCTACACGAACCACGGCTATCTTCTAGATGAGAATATTTTCTTGTTTCATACTTTTTAAGCGCGATTTTTCAGTAGTCGGGTTTTAGTTTTTATTACTAGCCTATGTTATTCAGGAGTACTGGAGCTATCTATCAGTGAAATATTTTTTGGAATCGGTTCAGCAAGATTTTGAAAAATTCCACCCCTAAGGGCTAAAATGAGGGTTGAAAGTTTGTATTGTTATTTTTTTTCTCGTAGTAAGTATTATACAAGAAATTTTCGGTATAGTTCTTATTCGACACTCCTTCCATTGCAGGCTTCGCAAAGCGTACCAGAAAATATCGAAATTCGCGGACGTGCTGGCCTATTTCGCGACGCGGGAATGGAAATTCAGAAACGACAACGTTCAGAAACTATACAGCGAGTTGTGTGATTCAGACAAACAGAATTTCGACTTCAACATGAGTTCTGTGGATTGGAACGAATATTTCTACACCTACATCCGTGGAGTGAGGCTGTATTTATTGAAAGACCCAGTCGACACCGTCCCTGCTGGTTTGAAAAAGTATAATAGATTAAAATTCTTGCACTACGCGTTTTGCACTGTTCTAGGATTGGTATTTTTGAGAATTCTTTGGGCGATTTTATGTTGAACTTTAGGTCTTATATAGATTAATGGGTTTTTGTATATACGGTAGAAATTACAGAACATAAAAATAAAATTGAATTTAAATCAAAAAGTGCCGATTAAATGTTTGTAAGTAACTTTTGTAGAATAAATATATATTTTGTAAATTATTTTAACAAACCAAGTATACACAAATTACGACAAATAATTTAGTAATATTTTTTGTAAATAAATATTTTAAGTTATAGGTACTAATTTATATTAAATAATTCTTGTAATGTATCAAATGAAATTTATACGTAATGGGAGCATAACATAAGGATTTGTTCCGAATATTGGTGTATTTACTCAAACACCAATAGGTCAATCAGAAGGTCCCAGGTTCGATCCCCGGTGGGGCATGCACCAATGGATGAATTTTCATCTATGTGCATAATTTACAGTTCACTGACGGCGAGGGAAAACATCGTGAGGAAACCTACCTATCCCTCAGGATTAGGTAATAGTCAGTTCCTGTATACACGGCGACAAGGTTCACCACCTGTCACGTTGGGTTCTGACTACCTGGTGGGCTTTGAGTTGGTTAGTACCTCCACAATGTGTTGGTGTATGGCCACTCAAGCCTCTGACTACCCCCGAATGGGGATAAAAGTCGTGACGTTACATTTACATTTTACCAATAGGTAAAGATTAAAAATATTGGTATATAATTTCGATACCATTCCGTTATTATACCGGTACCATATCGTTATTATATCGGTATCGGTATACTATCTTTTATGACATACTATTGTTACATATCTTATATCAATATCTTGAAGTAGACAAGAGTCGTAAGTTTTATAGAATATTTTACCATGATAAATAATTGCTCAGATAATAGTTTTAAGATTTCAAAGAAATATTACTCAAGATATAGGTATTAATCGAGATTTTTATATGACGCCATAATCAAGCGATATGATTGGTGGATTTTTATATCACGCCATAATGAAGCGATATTATTGGTGAATTTTTTATATCACGTCACAATGAAGCGATGATATTGGTGGATTTTCTTAACGCAGATATGATCAGTACCTTTTAAATTATGGTTTATGAATGTACTTAATATTTACATGCCACTTCATTTAAGATTATTATAATTATTAAATGAAATATAAATTAATGTTGAGTTTTATTTATCGGACTTTATTTGTTATATGTGACTAAGGTTGCAAACAAGCGTACGGCTCGCCTGATATTAGGCAGTTAGCTTAACCTATAGGTGCTTACCAAAAGCATCGTTTTCGATAGTAAAATATTTACGGATTAAAATATACTTTATTAAAATTAACAGTAATCCATTAAATAAGTACATTATTAAAATAAAAATTAACAAATTAGGTACAAATCTATAAACAAATATTCATTGTTGCACGATAAGTATATCTCGCGTTGCAACGTTGTTCATTATGATATCGGTACTGTGATACCGTTACAATATCGGTATACCATACCGGTATTCATTCAACATTTTATTTTAAACACGCGGCTTAAACTAAATTAATATATCGGTATTTATTACCGCGCTGTTAACATGCATAAATTAAATTCAAAATCAAATGGCCTGTTCAAAATATACAGGATGTTGCAAAAGTGCGAAATAACACTTGAGGGTTTGCATGAGAATCTATTAAAATTACAACACATTTTTTTCTAATACATATTTTATTGCCTGCTAATTAAAAAAATAATCTAGGCCATTTGATGTGTTCTAAGGGCCACCGCAAACATCCTACTTTTTGCATCGGCGATCGGCGATTTAGTCGTTTTTAGCTTCGGAGCAGTCGCTGCGTCCGAACGCAGAGAGTCGCCAAAACGCGATGCATCATCGATACAGTCGCAAAATCGCCGATCGCCGATGCAAAAAGTAGCATGTCTGCGGTATCCATAATGCCACAACAAGAAAGTTGCAATTCAAATACCCATACTCAGAAACTATTATACAGGCTGACTGGTTAAACCCTTACCCCCTTATTCATAGAGATTTTGGCCAGTTTGCAATGGTTTTGAAAAGCATTTTTAGGAACAAATGTGATTTGTAATTTCACTGCAGGTCGATCATAACTTTCTATGAATAAGGGGCTTAGCATATTGAAGGACATGATAATTTATGGTAACATGAAACGTTTAAAAATATAAAATAAAATAAAAACCAATGAACTACAGAGAAAACCTTAATTAAATTAATGTGCTAAAACTCGGAAATTCTGGACACCGCTATCGTTAGTACGCGTGTTCTGCGCGAACGAGTTAATGACACTTGATAGATACGTCAAATCAAGGAGATACGATCCTGACCACGCTTATTGTTTTGAATGGATAATTATATAATTAAAGATAAATTAGGCAAATATTGGGCACACATTTTTTCTACATAATTAGAACGAGAATCGAGTACTGAGCACTCTATATCAATATGTAAAGTGTTCAACCAGTCAGCCTGTATAATAGTTACGCATACTCCATCTTCACTATCCATCTACATATCAGCTACACTTTATGTAGTTTAATTATTATTTCGTACTTTTCAAACACTCTATATAGTACTATTTTATAATGAACTCCTAGAATCTTTTAACTTTTTTAAACTTTTCACATATTCGTCATTACTTGATGAACACACAGTTGCATGAGACATGTGTATTAGTTCTAAATCCAACTCGGCTTTAGATTTCTTAACTCCTGGGTCTGACAACCGAGACTTAGACCTGCGAGAAAATAACGAAATAACGTTTTTAACGATATTATGTTTCGACGTGCGACTACTCGTCGACTTCCCACCACTAGTTTCACTGGTAAAGGAGTATTTGGACGGATTTTCTCCTATATATATCAGACCTCTTTCAGATAAGTAATCGTCTATAGAATCGTTTGAGAAATACGCCTGAGCACCTTTTTCTGTATCAGAAGTTTTAAAATTATCGTTATTGAATATTGATCGGTCTGCGACGTTGTAAGTATGACACTGGATCTCCCTTTCAGATACGTTTAAGAAACCATCATTGCTTGATTTTACTGTGCTTTTAGCTCTGTCTTCGAAATGTTCAAGCTTTGGTTTAATTATCGGTGTATCTACTTTGGCTTTAGGTTCAGAGATTTCATAAACTTTCGTTTGATTTACTTCATTTCTATTATCAATATCTTCATTGTATACTTCAGGGATTGTTTCGGATTTCGACAATCGATTCCAGTCGCGTCTGTTCAAACACTTCGATAGTATATCATCAGACATGCTGAATTTCATGTTATTCTTCCTCTCCTTCTGACAAGCTTTGTAGCATTTAATTTTACTATCTATATTCGACGATTCGCTGAAATATTGGTAGTCTGTGGTATCTGTGTCCATATTACTAGTACCTATTAACGGTGTAGTCACTGAAACGTCTTGTCTATAGTTAAACAACTTTCGTATCACCGTTTTCTTTCTTCCACAACCACAGGCTTTAGTCATGCAATATATCATAGCACATATTAAGCAACATTGTATTAATATCACTATAATAAGTATAGTCAACGTATAGCTATTAGATTTTAGACATTTTATGAATGAGAACGAAGTAGTTATTGTATTTCCGTGTTTAATTTTAGTTTTAACGTTTTTATTACTGTTATTAATAGCAATGAAGTCTGGAGAAGCAAAATTTTCTAAAATTATAATATTTTTAGCTTTTCTGTTATTTTGTGTGATCGATTTGATGAATTCTATGTCTTGTTCCGTAACTGAATCACCTTTTACACATCTATTTGATAGCGGATCATATATTGCTTTGGGTACTTCGGAGTCAATTTCATCAATACATTTAGGTGTTGCCATGCATCTCTTACTTTTCTTATTATAGTAAGTTTTCTTGCCATTGTAATAAACTTCGCAGTCCACTGGTTGACAATCGTTCAATGGATCTTCATCTACATTCTTACATTTTTTAATATTATCAGCGTTCGTCTTTTTGATAGTTGTGTCGAAATGTATTTTGACTGTTTCTCTTTTTATATTCCTGGTTCTATCTGATCGGTAGTCTAGGTAGGCGGTGCAGTGTCCCTTTCTATCATATGGGTCTAGTATAGGTGCGACGAGATATAATGTTTTTGTAGTGCCTATAAAAAACATTCAGAGGGTTAAAAATTATTCACCGCTTCAGTAGGACCTCTTTTATGTGACTCACGTCTCGTTGCCAATAGATGGCGCTGCGTGCACGCTCCAGTACTATATAGAAGTCCTGAATCACGATATCAAGATTCGCTAGGCACATCGCTATATAGAAGACCCCGAAAACAACCATTGGTGCATAGCGACCGGCTCCGCCTAACTAGAAGATCTTCCCATTTCCACTAAATGACTAAGGTGGCAAACAAGCGTACAGCCCGCCTGATGTTAAGCAGCTACCACAGCCTATAGATGCTTGCATTACAAGAGTCATCGGTGGCACGTTGTCGACCTGAAGGGGAGTGGGGCAGAGGGAGGGAAAGGGGGGAGTTGGGCTTCCGGCTCTCTCACTCATAGTGATGGGATGTTCTCGAGAACATTCACACCCTTGGAAACTTACTCGTGAGATTTTTTGAGAATCTTATATTTTGGGTGACGTTATCCTAACTGTAAATCTTAAAAACAATTAAAACCACCATACTTGCATGTTTAATGAGGTTTATGCCAAGTTTAACATCCTTCAGAAGATAAATTCTCGAAAATTCTCACGAGTAAGTTTCTGAGGGTGAGAATATTCTCGAGAACATCCCATCACTACTCACTCATCGTACGAAGCGCAGCTGTAATAGCTACTTTAGGGTGCGTTTCCACTGACGCGGAGGTGGGCGGAGTGGACCGGAGAAGATCACTGTGATTGGCCAACTGTGATGGGCCAAGAGCGGAGTGGAGATTTCGAACACTGACTGGCAAATTCACGGTCCGTTCCGCTCCACTCCGCCCAGCTCCGCGTCAGTAGAAACGCACCCTTAGGCCCATCTTGTGTGAGTGGTACGGTCAGCAACGAAAGTCGCTGAACATTCTCAGTTTTTCAAATAGCTTGCACACTTTTGTTTTGCATGAAATCCATAATTTTTCTTTATCGACACAAAATGTAGACATGTTGCTAATATTTGGTTTTATAAAGGTTTACCAACGTTTGTAGAATAAAGAGTATAACCGATTTGAAAAATTCAGAATGTTCAGCGACTTTCGTTGCCGACTGTACTACCCTGGTCGAGCCAGCTCATATATGAACTGCAGTCGATTGGCTACAGCTTGGCTAACCTTGTGGAATATCATCAATATCACTACCAGTTAGTGTGATAATATCACAGTTATCATCATTCAATTCCAAACAGCACTCGTTTGGATTCAATTCAACGGTATAATCTTCACTGCTCGTGTTATTCACTTCGGTGGCGAACTTCATACCTACGGAGAAGGGTGTGATTAGTCTAAGGGTGGATTTCGTCTTTATTATACATTGTACGAACATAACTATCATAAATAATATAAAACTTGTGTAAAGAATCATCGGAAATGATTGTGGTGTGTCATTATAACCGTGCGTTTCCACTGCACAAGAAAATGTTGACACAACATATTGCTGTCTCTATTTTTTTGCTGTCATTAAATAGAGACAACAATATGTTGTGACAACATGTTATTGCGCAGTGGAAACGCACGGTAAGTGACAAGTAATGACAGTTATAGAGTGATTCAACTTTATGGCTAATTTCAGTCATAGACAATGATTAATGGACAGAGGAGGTGAGTTTTGATTTACTCTATAATCTTTGATTCAACAAGGTGTCTCAAAAGTACGAAATAATGGCCTGCGCACATTGGCGGACGTCGTTTTTTTTTTTGTAAGACTTCGGTGGCAAAAAAGCATACGGCCCGCCTGATGTTAAGCAGTTACCGTAGCCTATAGATGCTAACAATACCAAAGGCATTGCTCGCACATTGCTGAACTGGGGAGAGGGATGAAGGGAGGGGGAGGGGGTTGGGCTTCCGGCTCTCTCACTCATCGTACGAAACGCAGCTGTAATAGCTGCTTTACGCCGATCTTCTGTGAGAGGGTGAGGGTGTGAGAGGGCATGATAGAGGATTTTAAATTTATCAATTTAATACTTATCCAACCGAAATAAGGTGCTCCAGCTGCTCTTCGGTGCACCGAGAAAACTGCGCTGCGATGCTCCGAGGTTAATCACCGAGCTTTGAAATATATACCTTATTTCGATAAGTATCAAACTCGATTGATAAGTTTAAAATCCTCTGCCATCCTGTCCGCTAATGTGCGCAGGCCATAATACTTGGGGGTTTGAACGAAGGTACCTATCGAGAAAAGTGATTTAGTTTAATAGAACACTCTTTAATTTTTCCGCCAATTTAAAAACTGTAATATCTCAAAAAAGTAAACAATTAAATAAATGTACCTAACAGTTTCACAAACTATTTCTTGAGTATTATGATAGCGGCACGCTATGATGGCCGTTTTGACATGTGGGAGGGGGAGAGGATGAACCTTATTATAACGGAATAAGATTCATTTTAGCATTCATTATTTGACTTTCTTATTTTTTTAAACGGCCAGTCTTATTCCTTTATAATAAGGTTCATTCCCCCCCCCCACCACATGTCAAAACGGCCATCATAGCGTGCAGCTATTAATAGTGGTTGCTACTCCTGAATTCTGTTCACACTGGTTCCTACGCCATTTGATGTTTTTTTTTTTTTATAGGACTGCGGTGGAAACAAAGCGTACGGCCCGCCTGATGTTAAGCAGTTACCGTACCCTATAGATGCTTACAATACCAAAGGCATTGCTCGCACATTGCTGACCTGGGGAGGGGGATGAAGGGAGGGGGAGGGGGGTTGGGCTTTCGGCTCTCTCACTCATCGAACGAAACGCAGCTGTAATAGCTGCTTTACGCCGATCTTCTGTGAGAGGGTGGTAGTACCCCGGTCGAGCCAGCCCGTTTATGAGCTGCAGTCAATTGGCTACAGCTTGGCTCTACCACCTTTAAGTTTATGTGCTCTAAGGCCGCAACACGGAAGTTGTCACAAGTATTCGAAGACCTGGGGGCTTACCACGACCTCTTATCGCGATTCAATTATAGGAACGTTTTAACGTTTCAGCGACTTTTTGTGCAATGACGTACCTTATTGTCATGACAATAAGAAACGTCATTGCACAAAAAAATGCTGAAACGTTAAAACAATACTGCTAAAAGAGGTGGTGGTAGGGCCCCTGATCCCAAACTAAGCAGAGCTTGTACTATGGAAACCAGATAACTGATATTACTACATATACTACTTTTTTATTTGTAAATACATACTTAATATACATATACACCCAGACTCCGGACATACAGACATGTTCATGCACACAAATGCATTTCCCGGGTAGGAATGGAACCTACGACCTGCAGCGTGAAAGGCGCCTCCGCGCCAACCACGCTAACGGGCCCGTCAACTAGGCATCTACAATATCAGCTAATAGTTTAATTTTGGTGTTTTTGAGTACCTCGGTATAAGCAGTGGCTTCGTCTTCCTAGCCTTATACATATATTACTAGCTGTGTTTTGATAAGATAATTGATAAGATTAGCCTATGTCTTATTCCAAAGCCTACACTATCTAAGTTTCAAATTACAGTAAAAACGGTTTAGTAGTTATGGAGATACGTAGTAAAAAACAATTTCAAACACACTTACATTCGTATCGTATTTATAATATGGCATGTATTAAACCTTATTTTAGGGCCACCGCAGACTTGCTACTTTTTGCATCGGCGATCGGCATTTTTGCGACTGCATCGCGTTTTCGCGACTCTGCGGTCGGACACAACGACTGCTCCGATGCTAAAAGCGACTAAATCGCCGATCGCCGATGCAAAAAGTAGCAAGTCTGCGGTGGCCCTTAATAGCAGTTTTGGCCTCTAATCACTATTCATGTGCGATTGTGCGTCTAAAAATACCATTTTAGAGCCATTGTAAATACAACTCAGCCACGTATGCAAGTATGCATCTATATTTGTAACTTAGATTCATGAAGTTAATTATGTATAATATGACACCAAAAAAAAAGTAGAATAAAACTCTATGACAAAGTCGACGGAGCCCCGCTTCTGCGTTCAGGGACACCAGTAACCTAACACGTAGGGAATGGCGGGGGTTCAGCTCGCTCGCTCCAATCGCTCGCCAACCCCCGTCATTCCCTTCGAACCTTACCCAGCCAAGTCGAATGCCTCGAGGTCCCAGGCTCGCATGAATTGAATGGAGCTCTGTGATTGGTGCGAATGCCGGTCGCGCCCGTCTAAAGCCCGCCACATACATACGGAATTTTCTGTACGGAATTGCATTTCGAAACATCGAATCGTGGATTCCGAACGCAGTAAATCCAACCAAATGTATGGACGTATCGCGTTCGAAAACCCCGATTCGATATTTCGAAACGGGATTCCGATTCGGAATTCCGTATGTATGTAACGGGCTTAATTTGATGTTTTCTAGTTTGGCTTGAACTACATTTTTTGAGAAACATGTTGAAGCTTCAAAATGTAAAACTGTTGATGAGTTGTAAAATCGGTGGCTGAGTTAGTAAATTTGATGGCGACTTATAAATCAGGAGGACAAGTATTAATAATTGGTGTTCTTTATTTGATTTGACGGGCCCGTTAGCGTGGTTGGCGCGGAGGCGACTTTCACGCTGCAGGTCGTAGGTTCGATTCCTACCCGTGAAATGCATTTGTGTGCATGAACATGTATGTATGTCCGGAGTCTGGGTGTATATGTATATTAAGTATGTATTTACAAATAAAAAAGTAATATATGTAGTAATATCAGTTATCTGGTTTCCATAGTACAAGCTCTGTTTATTTTGGGATCAGGTAGCCGTGTGTAAAAAATGTCCCAGGATATTATTATTATATTATTATTGATGTTCTTATTTAGGTGGTGTTGTAAAGAAGACGAATAAGTTTATTAGAAGTTATTTTATTTTTCTGTGGCTTAGTAATAAAATTAGAAGTCAAATTCCGTGGCGAAATAAAAATATTGCGGCTTGATTTATAATTCCCTTTAATGGCATTAGGATAGGAAGTAGGATTGTATCATGGAAAATAAACACAAAAATATCATTCAATTAACTTTAGAATATAGTGAATAGTATAGATATTTGAATATAGTGTCCTTAAAAGAAGGATGGTGCTGTCGGACAGTTGTTGCAGTCGCAAGGTGGACACAGCGTGGACGTCGGCTCCGTGGCCCTCGTGATGGTTTTGGGGGTAATCTGCAATGGGGTAAATCCAGGGTTATTTTTAGGATTTCGTGCCTCAAAAGGATAGGGGTAGGGGTAGGGGTAGGGAAAGGAGTTTGAGTTTGAGTTGGGGTTGGAGTTGGAGTTGGAGTTGGAGTTGGAGTTGGAGTTGGAGTTGGAGTTGGAGTTGGAGTTGGAGTTGGAGTTGGAGTTGGAGTTGGAGTTTTCTGCGCGGTTGAAGTTGAGGGCAAAAGCTGGTAAATAAACAAAATATCGCCGGACTTACACCAACTGTATGGTCCCAAATTAAGCAACGCTTGTACTATGGCTACCATACAATGGACTGGGGGCAATCCCAGTGATACACAGACCAGGGCAAATTACGAAAAGGCCGTTTCCGAAATTTGCCTCCGGCGGGAATCGAACCCACAACCACAAACACATATAAAACATTCACTACAAAGTGGCGGCGCCCTGGTGGAAGAAAACACCTGGTTGCCATTACAAAAAATGCGGTAAAATGGGTGAAAATTACCTTTATATGCTTAAAGTGTATGTTTCCGAATAGCTTGAAGTTTGATAGCGGTGCCCGTGTCAAGCAAATGCACTGAAAATACATTTTCAGGAAAATTACAACCATGTTATGTAAATATTGTAAAATAGTAAAAAATATAAATATACGTCACGACTTTTATCCCCATTCGGGGGTAGTCAGAGGCTTGAGTGGCCATACACCACATTGTGGAGGTATTAGCCAACTCAAAGCCCACGTTTCACCAGATAGTCAGAACCCATCGTGACAGGTGGTGAACCTTGTCGCCGTGTATACAGGAACTGACTATTACCTAATCCCGAGAGATAGGTAGGTTTCCTCACGATGTTTTCCCTCACCGTAAAATAGTACACTACTCAACAAACTGTAGGGAACAAGCCAATTATATCAACTCATTCACGAAACTCATAGAAAGAGTAGGTACCTACTGACCAATAAAATGTATGATTACAGGTTGAAAGTGCATTAATAATTGTTCGAAATAAAAAATAAAAATAAATACAAAACACAAAAAAATATGAATAAAAAAAACACTATATTTGTTCCCTAAACTTTGTTGAGTAGTGTATGTACAAAATAAATAAATTAATGTATAAACATTTTTTTATATTAAAGTTATGTAATAAAAATGAAAAATAAACTAAGCTTACGTTCACCTGTGTGATAAAATAATAATAATTAATATCAGTGTTTTGTAAATATAATTAAAATATTAAAAGACAATTATTATGATTTAATAGTTTCAAGTACTTACTTTCTGCAAATAAACCAAATAATAATTAAGTAGTAATATTTTTTGTTATTTTTATTTATTAAAATTGTATATTATTGCATCTATTAATTAAACTATTTCAAATTTAACTTACAGTTGCTGGCTAGAATTGAAAAATAGTACCAAACTAATCAATTAAAGAAAACAAAACTCTAAATATTTTTTAATTATTATTATCTTAATTGTACTTACTCTTGTCTGAAATTATATTAAAAAAAATGGTTATTTGTTTGTTTAACTTAACTGTATCTTTTTGCATAATGGAAATAAATAAAAATAATGTACTCACATAATACTGTAAAAATAATATTTTATTATTAGTTATGTTTTTAACACGTAAAATAATAAAACATTATAAAATAAACTAATAATAAATAAACTCACCGTAGCCTTCGAGCAAATAAATAAACAATATTAATAATGCAAATAGAATTAATATAATATAAATAAGATTTAAAAAATGAAATTAAAATAAATGATTTATTACCCATTTCTGAAAATTTATAAGACGATATAATTAGATAACGGATTAAATATGTACCTTTAATTAAAAAACAGAAATTAAAAATAACAAAAATATTTTACCTCGGACTGAAAAATAAAAATATCTACATTGAAAATATACATTGACGAAAAATAATAATGTGAATTTCAATATATTTAAGTTTAATTATTTTTAGAGTAAGGCTATACAGGCTTACTACATTACTAATAGTCGAACCACATCCTTCAACCAAACCTTTAAAACTTGTCCCGTAAGGAAACCCTTTTGATAGCTATTGGTCAGTGAAATTCATACTTACAAATATTCTCTGTAAACGAAAGTTTTTATTTAAATGATGCCAAAAATAATAATTATACAATAACTATTTTGAAAAATAAACACTGTATTAGCGGAAATGACTTACGATTTGCTAAAAAAATAAAATATTAAAATTTAAATAAATGTTTCTGTTATTAATTCGTGATTATAATATTAATTTAGTTTTTGGTCAAAATATCAAAAGAAATAAACGTCCTCTTACCCCAGACTATAAAAAATATATATTAATAGTTAACGTGGCTTTATTTGCTTTTAACAACAAAATACAATATAATGTTAGCTCACCGGCAGCTAAAAAAATATTAAAAAACAATTATTATTAAAATAAGTTTAAAATAAATTAAAATTATTTAAATATTTAAGGGTTGAATTTTCTTACCGTATACTATAAAAAACAAAATAATTCTTGTGAGAAAATTTTACAGGTCATAAATTACTCAATTATAAATAATGTATACAGGGTGGTGACGACATCATGACAATAATTGAAACCACATACTGGGTATCACATTAGTAGTTCTCACATAAAATATTGTTAAATTATATTCAAAGGTAAGTTTTGCCACGGGATAGCTTTTTTATTTTGTCAATGTTAACTTTACGCCTACAAAGATACCGCTAAAAACACCGACACCGAAGCGATGTTGCCACGCTTGTACTAACAGGTCAGTCTATGAGGTCGGCAGACGTTTATAAAGGGTGTTGTGTTTCGTTTAGACTATTTCCGCATTTTTTTTTGGAAAATTGGAAATTTTGAGCTTTGATGTAAACTTAATTTTATAATTTTAATGTTATGTGATTGACTAGCAGGGGTCGTGTTTTAATTTATTGTCACTATGTCGTCACCACCCTGTATACCACTGGGTATATCAAAATATAATCAATTCGATTAATTATTTGCTTTGTCTGCGGAGAATTACTAATTGTTAGGGTCCATGACTCATGACAGACATACTCTCGACTGACAGGGAGTTAGGTCTTGTTGGCTTCTTCTATTATCGATCAATTCATTTGGTTTATAATTTTAGAGGTTGACAATTCCGAGTGTGAGTGGTGGGTCCCTCTCTATTGTTTTTCAAAATATAATCATTGTCAGTATAATTTCTTTGAAACCAAATTAATTATATTAAATAAAAAAATTACTGTTTTGTCCTTTATTGTACAGATAAGTACAATATAAACACTTACGTTCAGCTGTTAAAAAAATAAAGGTTTTTTAATTACTTATCGAAAAAAGTAGGTATATTATTATAAATATAATTGTTGAGATTTTACTTACCACGTCCTATTAAATGAAAAAAAAACAGTGATTAATATCTACTTACTTCATAGTACTATGAGTGAGTCTATGTTACTTGTATTAAATAAATTGATTGATTGATAGTAAATTTGATGACAAAATTAATATTTTTGACTTACTTCAGTCTAGAAAAACGAAACGAAATTATTATATTTTATTTGTTAAAATAGATTACCAACACATCAGTAATGTTTTTATTTTTGAAAACTACTTACGACGAGCTGAAATTGTAAAAGAAGTAATAAATGTTAAATAAAAATTAATAACGATAAATATACCTATTTAAAATCGTAAAAACCGATAAAAACAAGAAAGAATATTCAATAAACTTACAGGATACTGAAATACAAATAAAAATAAAAATTTGTATTCATTAAGTATTGTTATTACATATTTTTATTTATTTTATATTTACATTATTGTCATAAAATTAAATATTAAAAAAATACGTACGCCCTAGACTGTAACAAAAAAAAAAAAATTAAGGCATACAGTTCATAACATATTGTGTAATAATCTTATGTGATGTATAAAACTTACCATGAAAATCCCCGGAACGAATGGAAACATAAAAAAAAAATATTTTATTAGTTTTATTACAATTATCTCTATAATAAATAGTACTTTGTATTAACACATTCTAAAATTCGTGATTTTATTTTTTTATTAATTGTTAGATTTTTTACTTACGTATCGATCCTAAGTAAAATATATTTATTTTAGATTTATACAAATAAAAAGTAGATTTATTAAATTTGTTTACAAAAATTGTGTGTTTAAAATAAATATGAATACTTACTGTTACCTAAATAACAAATAAAACAAAGTTTTTAAACCCGAACTTCATAGTATACATATATATTTTTTTTTTATAGCAATGAGATGGCATACAAGCACACGGCCCGCCCGATGTTAAGCAGTTACCGTAGCCTATAGATGCTTGTAATATCAAAGGCATTACACACACGTTGCTGACCTGAAGCGGAGTAGGACGGAGGGAGGGGAACGGGGGGGGTTGGTTTGGGCTTCCGGCTCTCTAACTCATCGTACGAAACGTAACTGTAATAGCTGCTTCTTCTGTGAGAGGGTGGTACTACTCCGGTCGAACCAGCCCGTATATGAGCTGCAGTCAATTGGCTACAGCTTGGCTCTACCACGATGGATTTATGATCGTGTTATATCGATAATGATTTTATGATCGTGTGAATAGGTACATACCACATTCTGGATTCAAAAACAATTAAAAAGTTAATGAGTATATTTTTTTATTAAATAAAAATAACATTTTTTTTAAGTACAATTATTAATGATTTTACCTCTGGCTACAAAGTAAATATTTTTAAATTAATAAACATAAATCCAATGAATAAAAAAAAATTGACTTAATAAAACTTACCACCGGCTATGAAAAAAAAATAGTAAGTATCCATATTTTTATTTTACAAATACCATTTTGAATACAAATATAAAAATATGTTATCTTACCCCGTTCAACTAGGAACAGAAACAATTAATTAAAAATATTCTATCAAGTATAATAAAATTAACCTTAATTAATTTTTATTTATACAGGGTGAAATTGAAATCATGGGCATCCTTTTAAAGGGTGATTTTACACAATATGATTCGAAATACTTAGGAAATATTAATCAACAAATCAATTGATAAAAAATTATTGCCTCGGTAAGGAATAACGGTTAACGGATTTGCTTATTTGCTTACTCGAGCGATTTTATTTCATCAATATTTTTTTTTATTCTGAATCATGTGTAGATTCATAGTTTAAAAGGATGCCCATGATTTCAAATGCACCCTGTATATTTTATATTAATCTTATTTTTAATTTTTATAGCCTTATAACATAGACGTTACGACTTTTATCCCCACTCGGGGGTAGTCAGAAGCTTGAGTGGCCATACACCACCACATTGTGGAGGTATTAAGCCAACTCAAAGCTCACGTTTCACCAGATAGTCAGAACCCAACGTGACAGGTGGTGAACCTTGTCGCCGTGTATACAGGAACTGACTATTACCTAATCCCGAGGGATAGGTAGGTTTCCTCACGATGTTTCCCTCACCGTAAGCGAACTGTAAATTATGCACATAGATGAAAATTCATCCATTTGTGCATGCCCCACCGGGGATCGAACCTGGGACCTTCTTATCATAAATAAAATAATTATTTTATACTCACATCCAACTAAAATGAATAAAAAAGTGTTACTTAGAAACAAAACACATTACGACCGCTTGGCGCAGTGGTTTGAGCGTTGGCCGCTCGGCTCACTGCATCGGGTAGTTGCGGGTTCGATACCCGCCAGAGGCAAATTTTGAAAACGGCCTATTCGTAATTTGCCGGTCTGTATGTCACTGGGATCGCTCCCAGTCCATTGCACGGTACCCATAGTATAAGCGTTGCTTAGTTTGGGACCATTAGGTGTGTGAGTTTGGGGATATTTATTTTTTATACGAGTAAAGATGTATTAAACCTTTAAAAGGGTCTTACTGCGCTTATTTGGGCAAAATAATGCAAGGTAACTACCCGATATCCACCGTTACGGCTACACACGCGCGTGCGGCAATGATCACGTTTCTCTTTCTAACAACAGGTCTGGCGTATATGGCTTGTAGTCATTGATGTGTAGGAATAGTTTAGTGTGCTATTTTTGGAGCACTTATACAACATGTTAAGAAAACCCTGTCCGACCCGAAAACGTTTTTTTTTTTGTATTTTTTTTTGGCATAGTAAGTGTCCCACTGCTGGGCAAAAGCCTCCCATATTTTTTTGGAAAACAAATACCCCGTTTACATTGTAACGGTATTGTCATATTTTTCAAATTTGCTACATTTTGAGGGAAAAAGGCAAAAAATATTGGCATTTTAAATTGTCATTAATATGTTCACTATCATGAATATTTAATTTATTTTATTTAATTTGGTTATGTGATTGGGAAACCTAAATACCGGTTTCGGTTCGGACATGGTTTTTTTAACATATTGTATGTTCGTGTATGTCATCATCATCATCATCATCTCAGCCGAAAGACGTCCACTGCTGGACATAGGCCTCCCCCAAGGTTCGCCACAATGACCGGTCTTGCGCTGCCCGCATCCAGCGGGTTCCCGCGACTTTCACCAGGTCGTCGGCTACCTTGTGGGAGGCCTACCCACGCTACGCTTTCCGGTGCGCGGCCGCCACTCGAGAGCTCTTCGGCCCCATCGGCCATCTGTTCTACGAGCAATGTGCCCTGACCACTGCCACTTAAGTTTAGCATTCCTGCGGGCTATGTCGGTTACTTTGGTCCTTCTGCGTATCTCCTCATTTCTGATTTGATCCCGCAGGGAAACTCCGAGCATAGCACTCGTGTATGTCAGGGGGCTTACCACAAGCTCTTATTGCGATTCAATTACAGGAACGTATTAACGTTTCAGCGACTTTTTGTGCAATGACGTACCTTATTGTCATGACAATAAGAAACGTCATTAAAACGTTCCTATAATTGAATCGCAATATGTGGTAAGCCCCCAGGTCTATAATATTAAACGTCACTGATAGCGATTCAAAATACTGAAGGGCTAGAAGTCACTTCAAATAAGTATACCTATGTACTTACAGTCACCTGAAATAATAATTACAAGATTACGATTTTATTATTGAATTTTACACAAAAGTAGCCAGGGGCCCTACCAACACCTCTTATAGCAGTTTTGTTTAAGCGTTTCAGCGACTTTTTGTGCAATGACGTTTCTTATTGTCATGACAATAAGGTACATCATTGCACAAAAAGTCGCTGAAACGTTAAAACGTTCCTATAATTGAATCGCGATAAGAGGTCGTCGTAAGCCCCCTGTTTGGTAAAAGCTCCCGATAAATTGTCATGGCACGGCATTTCAAGGATTAAAAGTAGACTTGCAACGAATAGTATATTCGGCCATACGCCGAATACCGAATATTCGGCGAACTTCCTGGCCGAATAGCCGAATATTCGGCAAAAGTATTCGGCCGGTGTGTGGAAGGAAGGGAAGGAAGTAGTCTTTGTTCAGAGCGTTTTTTCCCTGAAGCTGGGATGGTCTACGAGAAAAAATGAGCACTTATTTGAGTGACTACTTGAGTTACTTAAGTAACTACTTCGCGAAAATGCACAAAAATTGGTCTTTCTGCATTATAATCTATCGCTTCTAAATTTTGAGTACGATAATTCAAATGCATAGACAATGAAATTTTTTTTTATTTTATTTTTTTGTAAAATTTTGTATTAAAGTATATATTTTTAACCTACATTATCCCACTGCTGGGCAAAGGTCTCCCCCAATACACTCCACATATCTCTATTAGACGCCGCTTCCATCTATCCCTCCAGAGAAATATAAAAATAAATCAATATTTGCTTTCAATGTACCATATATCTCAATAAAACAATATATTCTTAAGTATTCGGTATTTGGCCGAATAGCATAAAAGTAGCCGAATAGGCCGAATACCGAATAGTAACCTTATATTCGTTGCAAGTCTAATTAAAAGGCTTTCATGGAGTTGAAATATGACCAAGAAACTCACTTTCATTTGCTCCACCTGAAATATGTAAAGAAATCGTTCATTTATTTTATTTAGGTAGCTAGTTGTGTGTTGTGTTGTGTTGTGCCGTGAGGAAACCTACCTATCCCTCGGGATTAGGTAATAGTCAGTTCCTGTATACACGGCGACAAGGTTCACCACCTGTCACGTTGGGTTCTGACTATCTGGTGAAACGTGGGCTTTGAGTTGGTTAATACCTCCACAATGTGGTGGTGTATGGCCACTCAAGCCTCTGACTACCCCCGAATGGGGATAAAAGTCGTGACGTTATAATTTTTTTATATTTTTTTTAGTTTTAAGTCATTTCTCACTTTAAGTTCTCGAACCTTGTTGTACCTAATTTTAGAATTGACTATGTACCTATCTAAAATAGTTTTTTTTAACTTTACAAGTGAAATTAACTATACGGCAAATAAATACTATTTTATTTTAAAAAAATGTACGTTTGTGCAATAAATAATATGCGGGAGTCGTAAACACAGTCGAAACCATAGAAAAAATACCTACTAACGGGTCGAAACTTTACAACAATGGTATACTAATAACTAGAAAGAAATAAAGAAAGATATTTTTTTTTTTTTCATCCAATTTATAGTTTTAAAGTTACATGCATTGCAAGGTAACTCCAGCTAATTTTAAAAATGTGTGAGTAATAACAATCGTCATTGATAACAAACAACACTAAGGGCCACCGCAGACGTGCTACTTTTAGCATCGGCGATCGGCGATTTTGATGCTGCGTCTCGTTCGTTCTCGCTCGAAGAAACGCGACGCAGCATCGATACAGTCGCAAAATCGCCGGTCGCCGAGGCTAAAAGTAGCATGTCTGCGGTGGCCTTAAGATTGTTTATTTTGCTTTTTGGTATTATCATTTTGTTTTTTAAAGGCCAGATAAAAGAAATGCTTACGCATACTTAAAATTTTAATGAATTATGGTCGAATTTCGGCCACAGGCAACCACTAGTACTCATAAATTTATTTATTATATTCATAAGAATCAATAATAAGTCAACAAATCAACTCATAACCAACACTATACTTAAAACTAAGCTTTCTTATCAATATAATTTTGAAATCATCAAAATCGGTCCATCCGTTGCGATTTTATAACACATTTTATGTTATGTACGGCGTGTGACGTAACACGGGACCAGCGGATTGAAGGCACGCTGTACCCGCGCCGCCGGCCCGCGCTGCCGTTCATTACAAAGCGCGCGTGGCTCAAATGACGTCACTTCGCTTCGCGAAGCGTTGTTGTGACTCGTTCGCGCACAACTTCGCTAGTGATTTGGTCACAACTTCGTCAATTTTTGTTGTAGACCAAAAATTGTTTCACTGTATGTTATGGATTTCTTAGCACTATAAATCTGCAGTATTAACTAAATTCGTTACGGATCTCCATTTAATTCGTACCTCATTATTCTTAGCTGCGCCTGCTTCCTCTGGTGCACCTAGGGATGAACCGATACGAGTAAACACAAGTAAACACTCGATACTTAGTACTAGGTACTTTCTGTATCGAAACTTTAGAACGGAATACCAAGTGGGTATCGGTCAAAAGTACTTGAATTATGATCAGACTATCGGATCAGGGGGCTTATCACGAACTCTTGACGCGATTCAATTACAGGAACGTTTTAACGTTTCAGCGACTTTTTGTGCAATGACGTACCTTATTGTCATGACAATAAGAAACGTCATTGCACAAATGGCCGCTGAAACGTTAAAACAAAACTGCTATAAGAGGTGGTGGTAAGCCCCCAGATCGCGGAGACCGTCGGACAAATAATTGGACAAATTGTCGGACAGACTATCATACAGACTGACGGACCGACTGTCAAACAGACTGAAGGTTCAGACTCTTTGGGCCATAACACACCGGAACGCCATGGCGACCTCACCGGCTACAAACTCAAACAATTTATATTGATGGCGACGTCGCCAGTTCGTCGCCAGATGTGTTACCTGTCATACATTTCAATACGAATTAGTTGGCTACGGTGGCTGGCCACGTCGCCATGGCTACCCGGTGTGTTATGGATTTTATACAAACCGTAGGACCGACCGACCAACATTCTGTACGTGTGTTTGAACCCACGTCCAGAATGTCGGATCGACTATCAAACAGAATGTCGGACCGACTGTCAAACAGATTGAAGGATCATACTCTCGTACAGCCTGTCGGAGCGACTGTCGAACAGACTAACGGACTGACTGTCGAACAGACTATTGGACAGACTATCGGACCGACTGTCGAACAGACTATCGGACCGACTGTCGAACAGACTATCGGACAGACTGTGGGACCGACTGTCGAACAGACTATCGGACCGATTGTCGAACAGACTATCGGACAGACTGTGGGACCGACTGTCGAACAGACTATCGGGCAGCCTGTCGTAGCGACTGTCGAACCGACTATCGGACCGACCCCCGTACAGACTGTCGGACCGACACTCGTACAGACTGTCGAACAGGCTGAAGACTATCGGACGTGTATTGCCACCCGGTAGATACCTATTTGGTATCGTGCGATCCCTACCTGGTTCTACCGTGCTTCCCCCGTTATCATCATTCGTCCCTGCCTCCGTGTTGTTGAGTGCGCCCTGATTGTTGTCGTTATTTATCGTGTTATTTTCCTTGCTATCGTTATTTATCGTGGTATTTTCCTTGCTATCGTTATTCATCGTGGTATTATCCTTGCTATCGTCATTTATCGTGGTATTATCCTTGTTATCGGTATTTATCGTGGTATTATCCTTGTTATCGTTATTTATCGTGGTAATATCCTTGCTATCGTTATTTATCGTGTTAATATCCTTGCTATCGTTATTTATCGTGGTATTATCCTTGCTATCGTTATTTATCGTGGTATTATCCTTGCTATCGTTATTTGTCGGGATGGCGTCGTTGCGTCGCGCGATGGGCTCTGCGTGTAATAATAAAAATTGGTTAAAAAAAATAAAGTTACTGAATACTGTCACTACTACACCACCAAGCCAACTAGGAACTCGGATGGAATGCGGCTTCCCCGCCCGCACACCCGCCACCACCTGCGGCTTCCCGCCCGCCACACCTCCCGCACACCGCCACCGCCTTGTGCGGGTGACGTCACATTTGACAGGCTTCTAGTTGGCTTGGTGAAGTAGTATCTATAGTCCGACCGCATCACAGAAAGCTTCATAGGCGCTCATAGTCAGATGCAATCATCATCGGTAAACGATCTGAGGTTAAGCAACGCTTGGCAAGGTCAGGCAGAGATGGGTGACCATTTAGTGACATTTGACCTGAGCGTCTCTATGCTATGACCAAAATTAATAAAGTACACTTACCAGACTCATTCAAGTTCATAAGCACCACTGGCTCAGCTTTAAGTACGCTTGCAAAATCAGGCGGAGCACCATACACCTGGAATGGATATGGCGTAGATAGGTTACATACAGGGCCGGATTAACCCTGTCAGGGCCCCTAGGCATTGCAATTCTCGGGCCCCCTTTCTTTAGCCTTTAGGGGCCACTCTCCCCAAATCTATAGTCTAATTTTTAATTAGACGAAGCCAACTGACAGCTGAAAATGTCGAATTTGAACCTTATTTGTTCTATTTATATTGAAAAGTGACATAAGAACCTGTCAGCCCACTTCGCCTAATTAAAAATCAGACTATAGATTAGACTGACTGTAGGTGACACTATAACCTAACAATACACCACTCTAGTAGTAGGTGAGTTTTTTAATATTAATCGCACGGGGTTTATGCCGTGGGGCCCCCGATCCCGGTGTAGAATAAATGAAGTATTTCATCTGACAACATGCGTCGAAAAAATAAATAATATTGTTATTGAGGAAGGATACAAACTTACAAATAAAATTTTCCCCTAGTCGATTCGGGGCCCCTAGGTAGTTGCCTTCTCTGCCTAAATGGTTAATCCGGCCCTGGTTGCTTACACAACACAAACTGTTTTCTACCACACCAAGCCAACTAGGCTCTCGGGTATAAATATCAAATAATAATATTATGTCAATGATTCCGCGGTCCTTCCACCACGTAGTGGGAGCTACTGCCACAGGAGTGCCGGCATAGGCCCAGGCCGACAACGTTGTGGACGGACCACGGAATCATTGACTTATTATCATTTGATTATATCTATACCCGAGTGCCTAGTTGGCTTGGTGGAGCATTTCATAATATATTTTCATATATTTTTATATGTAACCACATGTTAAAATCCAGTGGCGGATTTACATATTTGCCGGCCCTACCGACCTACAATTTTATTCAAAATCATATAGTCATTTTTTGTCAATGAAATTGTAACTGTATAATTTGTACACTATCGTCCACAATCGTGAAACATTACATGTTGAATTGTTTGTGTGCACTTAATAATATGTAGGTATACTGGGTGAAATCGAAATCGTCGTCAATATTTTAACCCGTGACACACGATTCAAAATATTTTAGAAAAACAAATAAAACAATCTATTGGTAAAAAAATATTGATCGGGTAAGCAAATAAGCAAACCATTTAACTGTTATACCTTACCTGGGTAATAAATTTTAATCAATTGATTTGTTGATTAATATTCTCTAAATATTCTGAATCATGTGTAGAATCACTGGTTAAAATATTGCCGATGAATTTCGATTTCACCCAGTATAAATATAAGGTATATAATATGATTCCTTTTAGTGTCTCTAAGAAATTAAAAATAAAATGGCCCCAAATTTGCCCCCCCTAGAAATCTGCGCCCTAGGCTCCAGCCTACTCAGCCTGCTGGTAAATCCGCCACTGTTAAAACCAACAGTGTACAAAACATGGAAAACTCCTTGCCGGCGTCTTTGTTCCCCGTTGATTACAATCTGGATTTTTTCAAGTCGAGAGTGAACAGATACTGTCACTTAAAACCAGTGTTGAAACCAAAAACTTTGTTAATTAGCAAACCTGGGGGCTTACCACGAACTCTTATTGCGATTCAATTACAGGAACGTTTTAACGATTCAGCGTCTTTTTGTGCAATGACGTACCTTATTGTCATGACAATAAGAAACGTCATTGCACAAATGGCCGCTGAAACGTTAAAACAAAACTGCTATAAGAGGTGGTGGTAAGCCCCCTGAGCTCAGTTTCGCGTGGTCTCTGAGCACTGATGGACGCGTTGACAGTGTTGTTTTTTTTATTTTTTATTCATTGATAGGCAAGTATGCTCCATCACAGACCACATCGTCACTTACCATCAGGTGAGTTCGTGGTCAAATACTTGCCTATCAGTGAATAAAACAAAATAAAAAATCAACACTGTCAACGCGTCCGTCAGTGCTGAGAGACCACGCGAAACTGAGCTCAGGTTTGCTAATTAGCAAAGTTTTTGGTTTCAGCACTGGTTTTAAGTGATTACTCACATTTTTTGTGATTTGAAATAAAGTCCACAGCAAAATTATGAACCTTTTCATTTTCACAGTAAAAATCTGTGAACAATGGTCAAGAAAAACTGAAACAACATGTAGATATATATTATATTATTATTATGTTGTATTTTCTCCATAAGTAATTTGTATTTTTTTTTAGAAAATAAATGTCTTTAACCGTAGATAAATATACAGAGTGACTGGTAAAATAATGGTGCTACACCGGTCGGGCCAGCCTATATACAGGATGGTGACGACATTACGACAATAAATGTAAATACGATCCCTGCTAGTCAATCACAATACTTTAAAATCATCAAATTAGGTTCACATCAAAATTAAAAAATCTAAATTTTCACACAAATTAAATGTGAATATAATCTAAACTTAACACAACATCTTTTATAATCGTCTACCGACCTCATAGACTGACCTGTAAGTACAAGCGTGGCAACATCGCTTCGGTGTCGGTGTATTTCGTGGTACATTTGTAGGCGTAAAGTTAAAATTGTAAAAGTAAAAAAGCAATCCCGTGGCTATACCTTTGAATATAATTTGATATTTTTTTTACGTACGAACTACTAACATGATACGATACCCAGTATGTGGTTTCAGTTATTGTCGTTATGTCGTCACCACTCTGTATATATGACAAAGTCAATGGGCCAAAGCTTGGCTCTACCACCAATATACAAATATCGTTCACTATTAAATTAAGACCTATATAACGTCACGACTTTTATCCCCATTCGGGGGTAGTCAGAGGCTTGAATGGCCATACACCACCACATTGTGGAGGTATTAAGTAAGTCAACTCAAAGCCCACGTTTCACCAGATAGTCAGAACCCAACGTGACGTGGTGAACCTTGTCGCCGTGTATACAGGAACTGACTATTACCTAATCCCGAGAGATAGGTAGGTTTCCTCACGATTCCTTTATATAAGTAAATCAAATAACTTAGGTATTAGGTAGGTACTCACTGACTGTTTCAGGTATTGTATGTGACTTACTGATATTTATTCTGTATTTTATTGAAATTACAAAATAATGAAATAGTCGTAAAATGAAATAACATATTTTATGAAGTAACGCGGTTTGTACGGGCTGTTAAGCGCAATACACACTGAAGTCGCCGACTCGTCGACAAATGTCGGCGGGGTGTGTCGGCAGCTTCAGTGTGTATTGCGCTTTAGGTTAGACGACGGATGTGTTGAAGCCCAAGGCCCTTTATGTGCGAGTCCGACGCGCACTTGGCCGGTTTTTAGGGTTCTGTACGTGGTCATATGCCATTTTGCCCTAAAGGACCTACACGGACCACGGCTATCCTCCAGATAAGAATATTTTCTTGTTTCATACTTTTTAGAGCGCGATTTTTCAGTAGTCGGGTTTTAGTTTTTAAATTTACTTTTTTCAGATTGAAACCAATATATCAATTCTTATTTACAATTTAATAGAACTGAAAAAAACCCCCTTATCTTATCCTGCCTAGCTGTCTGGCGCTACTACCGTCCATTTGTCGCCGGTAGCGACGACGCCGCCGACGCCTGCGATGCTGCCGTCGCCTTTAGAATTATCTTCAGTGGTAGTATCAAGCGACTGTAGCCTAGGGGCGAACACGTTGGGCTCAATCAGAAGGTCCCAGGTTCGATCCCCGGTGGGGCATGCACCAATGGATGAATTTTCATCTATGTGCATAATTTACAGTTCGCTAACGGTGAGGGAAAACATCGTGAGGAAACCTACCTATCCCTCGGGATTAGGTAATAGTCAGTTCCTGTATACACGGCGACAAGGTTCACCACCTGTCACGTTGGGTTCTGACTATCTGGTGAAACGTGGGCTTTGAGTTGGCTTAATACCTCCACAATGTGGTGGTGTATGGCCACTCAAGCCTCTGACTACCCCCCGAATGGGGATAAAATTCGTGACGTTATATTTATATTTTTATTTTTTGGTAGTATCAGAATCAGATTTGTTTGCGTCGTTCGCGTCGTCTCCGCTTCCGTCTTGGTCTTGCCCACCGTCTGAAGCTGTCCCATTGCCACTTGCAGCGCCCGCCTCATCACCAACGGCACCACCGTCTTTATCAGACGCTCCAGTTTCCGTTGCGTGAGTTACAACCTCTTCTGTTACCGGCGTCGGTGGTGAAGGCCTCTTCCACCTCGGACTTTTAGCTTTGTTCTCGCAACCCACGTATATGCTGACTGATATCGGCAAGTTGTATGGGGACCTTATCCTCACCACAATGTATTTCTTCATGAGCCCACCGCGAACAACTTCGGCGGTGGATCCTCGGCCCATGCTGATACGGTCGACCATTCTGAAGTAGGTGATCTAGAACATAATGTTTTGATATTATAATAATAATATAACGTCACGACGACACGACGCATTCGGGGGTAGTCAGAGGCTTGAGTGGCCATACACCACCAAATTGTGGAGGTATTAAGCCAACTCAAAGCCCACGTTTCACCAGATATTTAGAACCCAACGTGACAGGTTATACAGATTGACTGGTAAAAGACTGTACATACTGAAGGAGGGTGTTCAGTACTTGATTCTGATACCGAATATGTAAAAAATAGGTACTTAAAAGGACATGGTAAAAAACTGCCCTAAGCATGTATAGAAGTTTGTCACTAACCCGTAAACTTTAATTATTCATTAACTAATTATAAGAGTTTTATTATTCTCCTAGGAGTTTTGTAAAGAAATCAAAAATAAAAAGTTGTTTTCATGTTTTTTGTTCAACAAGGAGAAGCAAAAGTTTATAGCAATATGTTTCTCTTTTACAAGTTCCTATATCTATTGCCGTAGGAGTTTCTACGATTTTATTTTCAGGACTGTAACGATATGAAAAGTTCCTGAACCCTTTTTCGTACAATATACTAATATTGAACATTACATATTACTAAGTACTGCTGTTTTTTACCTATGTTGAGGTTTGTAAAGACACGCCTAGCTAAAAGTTCTTAGCAAAATATGGTTGTCTAACAAGTTAGTATATCTGTTGACGTAGGAGATTTTACGATTTTATTTTCAGGATTGTAACGATATGAAAAGTTCCTGAAACCTTTTTTATGTGAAATACTAATATTCAGCTAATCAGCATTACATATTACTAGGTACAATGTTTATACATTGCTAGGGCAGTCGCCCATACTTCTATTTAGCCATGTCCTTTGACCAAAATATTATCCTTAAAAATATTTATGTACGGCACCCGAGCGCCGAGCATCGAAGTTTAAATTACAAACAGCGATTAAAACTCGCGTGACCTTTGATCGCACCGTTCCCGCGCACCCTATACCGTATTTTCTTAAAATTACTACACTAATGTCGTTGTCATTTACTATGTAGTTAAGCAATATTTTTTTTTATTGGTTCCATATACCTACAGAGTGTCGACGATAAAACGACAATAACTGAAACCACATACTGGGTATCACGTAAGTAAATCGTACATTAAAAAAAACAAAATACGTTCAAAGGTTCAAAGGTTCAAAGGCTTGAACTACTCTCGCCAGGTTGGCTACTAACCATACGATAAGAAGAAGAATAAGGTACATATTAGGCATCTACTGGTTGATATACAGATTGACTGGTAAAATATTGTAGATCTTGAAGGACGCGATAGTTAAAGGTCATACAGGGTGGTGACGACATAACGACAATACATTTAATCACGATCCCTACTAGTCCATCACAATACTTAAAAATTGTCAAATTAGGATTACACCAAAATTTTAAAATTTAAATTTTCACACAAATTAAATGCGGAAATAATCTAAACGTAACACTAGATCTTTTATAATCGTCTGCTGACCTCATCGACTGACCTGTAGGTACAAGGGTGGCAAAATCGCTTCGGGGTCGGTGTATTTGGCGGTGCATTGGTAGTCGTAAAGTTAAAATGGTGGAAGTAAAAAAGTCATCCCGTGACCGCGTGGCGTGACCTTTGAACATATTTTGTTTTTTTTTTATGTACGATTTACTCACGTGATACCCAGTATGTGGTTTCAGTTATTGTCGTTATATCGTCGACACTCTGTAGGTAAATGGAACCAATTAAAATATAATAAAAAATAAATATTGCTTAACTACATAGTTAATGACAACGCCATTAGTGTAGTAATTTTCAGAAAATACGGTCCAACCGATTCGTAGGGTATAATAGGGTCCGCGGGAACGGTGCGATCAAAGGTCACGCGAGTTTTAATCGCTGTTTGTAATTTAAACTTCGATGCTCGGCGCTCGGGTGCATAAATATTCGGGTACATAAATATTTTTAAGGATAATTTGGTCAAATTTTAAGTACCTATTTTTTAAACCGACTTCAAAAAAGGAGGAGGTTTCTCAATTCGACCGTACATTTTTTTTTTATGTGTATTCGCGGATAACTTCGTCGTTTATGAACCGATTTTGATGAATCTTTTTTTGTTGGATAGGAGATATTCCAGCGGTGGTACCATGATAAGGAAACCAGGATCTGATGATGGCATCCCAAAGAAATCGAGGGGAACCTTCGAATATCGTAGGGGCGACTAGTGCGTTTGTAATTTTTTTCATTAACTATTTTAAAGCACTACTATTTTATGAAGGTCTGGAGTCGATCTGATTATGGAGCCGAAAGACAGGCGAGGGAACTCCTCAACGATTTACAGCAATTACCTGGTGTTTGGGCTTGATTAATTTGTATTGATGAGAACTTTACACCTAGATGGGTTGTGACTGTCATTAGGGGTCTGATGATGAAGACGTAGGACAGTCAAGGGAACTCCTCAACGATTTACAGCAATTACCTGGTGTTTGGGCTTGATTAATTTGTATTGATGAGAACTTTACACCTAGATGGGTTGTGACTGTCAGTAGGGGTCTGATGATGAAGACGTAGGACAGTCAAGGGAACTCCTCAACGTTTTACAGTAGCTACCTTGTGTTTGGACTTAATTCATTTCTATTGATGAGAACTTTGCACCCATATCGTTTATATATATTTATATATATATATATATATAACGTCACGACTTTTATCCCCATTCGGGGGGTAGTCAGAGGCTTGAGTGGCCATACACCACCACATTGTGGAGGTGTTAAGCCAACTCAAAGCCCACGTTCAGGTGCAGGTTCGTTCCCCGGTGGGGCATGCACCAATGGATGAATTTTCATCTATGTGCATAATTTACAGTTCGCTAACGGTGAGGGAAAACATCGTGAGGAAACCTACCTATCCCTCGGGATTAGGTAATAGTCAGTTCCTGTATACACGGCGACAAGGTTCACCACCTGTCACGTTGGGTTCTGACTATCTGGTGAAACGTGGGCTTTGAGTTGGCTTAACACCTCTGGTATCGTTTATAAGTGCCATTACAGGTCTGATGATGGAGACCATAGACAGTCGAGGGAATTCTTCAACGATGTACAGCAGTTACCTTTTGTTGGGCTTACTTCATAAGGTTCAATATGCCAAAATGTTCATTGGTATGGCGCCACTAAAAATCGTGAAATAAAATATTTTTATAAAAAAAAATACCGCCTTCAAAAAAACCTGATGCACTAAAAAGCCTGAAATAATATTTCTATTACCACCTCTGCCTACCCCTTCGGGAAAACCAGACGTGATGGTGTGTTATCGAGTATTTGAAGTCGGTGCCAATCTTGGTATGCCAAGTCTACCTACTATAAAAGTAAGAAGATAGATTGGCACCGACTTCAAATACTCGATAACACACCATCACGTCTGGTTTTCCCGAAGGGGTAGGCAGAGGTGGTAATAGAAATATTATTTCAGGCTTTTTAGTGCATCAGGTTTTTTTGAAGTCGGTTTTTTTTTTTACATATGCGGTATCAGAATCAAGTACTGAACACCCTCCTTCAGTAAGTACAGTCTTTTACCAGTCAATCTGTATAACCTGTCACGTTGAGTTCTAAATATCTGGTGAAACGTGGGCTTTGAGTTGGCTTAATACCTCCAAAATGTGGTGGTGTATGGCCACTCGAGCCTCTGACTACCCCGAATGCGGATAAAAGTCGTGATAGATACTTCATTTTTCATTTTTTCTGTATAGAAATAGATAGATTTATTATTCCACCACTAGAAGTAAAAATCGACATTTATAAAAAAATACATATTTTTACAAAGAAAGTGGAAAATGAGCGGCCTTATCACTAACTAGCTTTCCCCCGCGACTTCGTCCGCGTAGAATTTAAATGAAAAAAAAAATCGGATCTCTGATCCCAAATCCCGGATCCCGTATCTCGGATCCCGTTTCCCGTTTTTACCGGATCCTGGATCCCGTTTGCCGGATCCCGGTTCCCGTATTCGGGATATCCCGGATCCCGTATTCCGTGTCCCGTATATCCCGGATCCCGTATCCCGTATCCCAGATCCCGGATCTCGGATCCCGCAGTCCGGATTCCCGATCCCGTATCGTATTTTCCAGTAAAGTCCCTTCAAAATCGGTCCAGCCGTTTCGGAGATTAGCCGGAATCGGTACCGCCATACAAACTTTAACCCTCTATTTTACCCCCTTAGGGGTTAAATTTTCAAAAACGCTGAAGTTTATATTTCTTTTATATAAAAAGAAACCTCCAGACGAATTTTCATCATCCTAACTTCAAAAATGACGAACTTCCATATAAAACTTAATCCTCGATTTAACGCCCTTTTTTAAATTCGTCATATCTTTTGAATGGAATGTCCGATTTAAATAATTCAAAAAGTAATCTACAGGTATTAAAATAGTCTCAAATACGAAATGATTTATTTGGATAAGGATTCATACTAAGATATGGATAACATGGTCTGATTTTGGTCGGCATTTCTATCAACTTTTAAAATGTAAAAAAGTAGTTATAGTAACGTAACTACAATAGTTGGGCATATGGTATCGCGAAGATGTAGTGACAAAAATTGAGAAAGGTATACTGAGATGGTTTGGACATGTCGAGAGAATGAATGAAGAACGATCGACGGAAAGAGTGTATAAGGCGAATGAAAGTGTTGGAAAGGGTAGACCTAGGCGGACGTTTCGAGACCAAATCAGGGGGCTTACCACAAGCTCTTATTGCGATTTAATTACAGAAACGTATTAACGTTTCAGCGACTTTTTGTGCAATGACGTACCTTATTGTCATGACAATAAGAAACGTCATTAAAACGTCGTTAAAACGTTCCTATAATTGAATCGCAATAAGAGCTTGTGGTAAGCCCGGACGTCTTGAAAAAAGTCCAGGTCAAGAGTACCCTAAACCAAGAGACAAGTATAGTATAGTGATCAATGGTTGATCATTGGAACAAGACATTGTATCATGAGAATTAAGATTAATATATATTCTAAGAAACAAAAGCTGTATGGTTGGGTGATTCTGTATTTGAGTTATAGGACTGTGTTTTATCTATGATTAAACAGATTCTGGCGTGGACAGACGGTGGAATATTGATGACTGTTCCTGGCGTGGACAGACAATGGGATATGGATGTCTGTTCCTGGCGTAGACAGACGGCGGCATACAATATCTGACACGCTTGAGTATTTCCATGTCATTGCTTATTATAAAAAAAAAATTAAATTGTCATGTAGACGCTTCCCCCACCGCTGAAAGTGGAAACATCTAGAACAATGTATTCTTCGTATCATCTCATCTACCGAATCTAATAGGTTTGGTCGACGCCGGAGTAAATCCACAATTAGCACGCTGGGCTCCTCAGCTATAAAGAGTGTTAGCGATTTGAAAATAATTGAATGATCAGCGACATATGTTGCTGAATGTACAACTAATTATTGTTATAACATTTCTATGAAAATGAAGTACTATGTAAAAAGTAATTACCTACTCGCTAAACGAAATTCATAAAAAAAACTAGTAAAATTTAACAGCAATTAACCATTACGATTTACGATAATTTAGCCCTTTTAACGTCCCAATGCTGGGCACGGGCCTCCCCTCAATGCAAGGGGGATTCAGGCCATAATCCACCACGCTGGCCCAGTGCGGGTTGGTGGATTTCACATGTCTAAAGACATGCAGGTTTCCTCACGATGTTTTCCTTCCGATTTACGATAGCATAATAAAAAATACTGATTATTTTTAACATTATTACCGTGACATGACCGTTAAATAAGCAATTCCAAGTTGCTGTTCTTGTAAAATTCTACCGACAACATGAATATAATGTTGATATTTTTAACGTTTTCTTTAAAATGTGTTTGTTGCAGAGATTTCTATATGGGTATGTTCAAGAGAAACGATTTTTTGGTGGCTCAAGACAGCATTTACAAGGGTGCAATGCCACATAGATATACTTATGCGAAATATGGAAGGATATTTAAGTGTCCTGTAAGTACCAATGTCATTTATTCTGAACACTTTCCAATAGACTGCGACTGTAGCCTAGGGGTGAACAGGTTGGGCTAGCAATCAGAATGTCCCAGGTTCGATCCCCGGTTGGACATGCACCAATGGATGAATTTTCATCTATGTGCATAATTTACAGTTCGCTGACGGTGAGGGGAAACATCGTGAGGAAACCTACCTATCCCTCGGGATTAGGTAATAGTCAGTTCCTGTATACACGGCGACAAGGTTCACCACCTGTCACGTTGGGTTCTGACTATCTGGTGAAACGTGGGCTTTGAGTTGGTTAATACCTCCACAATGTGGTGGTGTATGGCCACTCAAGCCTCTGACTACCCCCGAATGGGGATAAAAGTCGTGACGTTACATATATACATATACATAAGAACAATGTGGTCGCGATATTACGTAGTTCCATACATATCATCTCCCTCGGTCTTAATTAGGAAACCTGCTGAAAATACAAAACCATAATTAACGTAATATCAAAACAATAACTAAATGCTTAATTTCTTTTCCTTGGAAGCGATTGGCGTTAGGTGGTGAATGATGCGATTCAGGTAAATTGATGACTGATTAAAATAAATAACATCGACATAAAACGAAGCGAGTAGTTCAACTATTTACCGGTAAATAGTAAAATGAACATGAACAATGACCACGTTTTGTTTCATACAAATATCTAATAAGGGCACCTCTTTCTTTAGTCTTTACTCTGTGGTTTAGTGTTATTTCTAGCTTTATTGGCCTTTAAGTTCTTTCCGTTGAGTTATTCACTCAGATCTATGAATGATGAGAATTAAGTATGTAAAAGAAAGAGGTTATATTATATTATATTTGATTCACACATCATCATTTATTTATTAGTTATGTTACGGTACATTTGTTTTAGGTTATTGTTGTTGGATGAGGTTTTAAATTACCCAAACAACTACCAGCTATGATTTAGCTGTGTGACTTTCAGATGCATCATTTTTTATTGGTAAAATAATTTGCTGTTGTCCGTATATTTTTGAGAATCGATCTGAACGTGACATACCTATCTACTTAAGTAGAAAATGAAAACGGCGGTTTAATATATTACAATTACGATTGCCACTCTAAATATGAAAATCCCACAAAAAACCTAAATTACCAACTGCAATTAAAATCTAAAATGATCTCAATTTAATGTTTCATTTAGTCTTAAACATGTTGTGATTATAAACGCAATCGAAATACTCAAATAATGAGGTTCTTTTTTATAATGTAAGTGTTGATTATTGACAAATTGTTCCAAGAAGTTTTAACATGATTGTTATTTTTTTTATTTTAATTTTTATTCCGTATAGAAATAGATAGATAGATAATACTTTATTATTCCACCACTAGAAGTAAAAACCAGAAGCAACCAGAAGGTCCCAGGTTCGATCCCCGGTGGGGCATGCACCAATGGATGAATTTTCATCTATGTGCATAATTTACAGTTAGCTGACGGTGAGGGATAACATCGTGAGGAAACCTACCTATCCCTCGGGATTAGGTAATAGTCAGTTCCTGTATACACGGCGACAAGGTTCACCACCTGTCACGTTGGGTTCTGACTATCAGGTGAAACGTGGGCTTTGAGTTAGTTAATACCTCCACAATGTGGTGGTGTATGGCCACTCAAGCCTCTGACTACCCCCGAATGGGGATAAAAGTCGTGACGACATATTTTACACAGAAAGTGGAAAATGGGCGGCCTTATAACTAATAGTGATCTCTACCAGGCAACCTTAGTATGGAGAGGATCTAAACAAAAATAACACGGGGGTGTACTTACATAAATGAATACTTATACCTATACAATATGTTAAAAAAACCCTGTCCGACCCGAAAACGTATTGTTGGGTATCGAAATAAGATTCTATTTTTGTAAAAAAAAAAAAAAAAAAAATTTTTTTTTTTGGAAAACAATTACCCCGTTTACATTTTGTGGTCAGAGGTGCCGCCACACGATCTAACATAATTACTTCCGGTAACAGTGTTGTCGTATTTTTAAAATTAGCTACATTTTTGGTGTTCAAAAAAGCAAAAAAAAATGGCACTTTAAATGTTCATTAATATGTTTACTATTATGTTTTTTTTTTTTATTATTTTATTTGGTTATGTGATTGGGGAACCTAATTACCGGTTTCGGCTCGGACAGGGTTTTCTTAACATGTTGTATACACATAAATTACATTACATTACATAAACAAGAAAAAAATATAACCCATATCAAAACATTATGTTCTAGATCACCTACTTCAGAATGGTCGACCGTATCGGCATGGGCCAAGGACCCACCGCGGAAGTTGTTCGCGGTGGGCTCATGAAGAAATACATTGTGGTGAGGATAAGGTCCCCATACAACTTGCCGATATCAGTCAGCATATACGTGGGTTGCGAGAACAAAGATAAAAGTCCAAGGTGGAAGAGGCCTTCACCACCGACGCCGGTAACAGAAGAGGTTGTAACTCACGCAACGGAAACTGGAGCGTCTGACAAAGACGGTGGTGCCGTTGGTGATGAGGTGGGCGCTGCAAGTGGCAATGGGACAGCGTCAGGTGGTGGGGCAGAACCAGATGGAGACAGTTCTAAATCTTCTGGTAGTACTAAATCTTCTGATGATTCTGAATCTTCTGGTAGTACTAAATCTTCTGATGATTCTGAAGTTAGCACTGAACCTAGCACTGGACCTAGCACTGAACCTAGCACTGAAAATCCAGACGTCAAAAATGACGATAGACGGTTCTAGCGCCAGACAGCTAGGCAGGTTGAGATAAGGGGATTTTTTTCAGTTCTATTAAATTGTAAATAAGAATTGATATATTAGTTTCAATCTGCAAATATACTGTCATCCGAAATGTTAGTCACTGTACCACATAACTACTAATTTGGCTAGCTGAGAGCGTCGCTAGAGTCGATAGAAGACTGTTACAATGTGACATTAACTTTCCTTCCAATGCATATCGCCTTTCACGCTGCAGGTCGTAGGTTCGATTCCTACCCGGGACATGCATTTGTGTGCATGAACATGTCTTTATGTCCCGAGTCTGGGTGTATATGTATATTAAGTATGTATTTACAAACAAAAAATTCGTATATGTAATCAGTTATCTGGTTTCCATAATACAAGCTCTGCTTAGTTTGGGATCAGGTAGCCGTGTGTAGAAAATGTCCAAGGATATTATTATTATTATTAATGATGCTGTGGAGCTAGCACAACAGCCCAGACAAGACTTACGTCGCACCGAATTGCTCTCTCTCTAACTTAATGCATAGGAGTGAATGAGACAAAATCGCGTTTTATCTTGTCGCGGTCCGGCTGTGCTACTAGAACTGACAATGATATTGGTTACAGATGAGAAAGTTCCAACCTGCTACAGTCCAGCTAGTTAAGACTTTATTATCTGTTTTTTTTTGTGTTTTTAGCGGCAGTGGTAGCCGATTGGTTAAGCACGCGTCTTGCGGGCTTCAGGTCCTGGGTTCAAACCCTGGCTCACACCTCTGGATTTTTCGTAATCTAATGTGTGAATCATAACTTTAATATGATTATCACTTGCTTGCGGTGAATGAAAACATCGTGAGGAAACCTACATGTCTTTAGACATGTGAAATCCACCAACCCGCACTGGGCCAGCGTGGTGGATTATTGCCTGAATCCCCCTCGCATTGAGGGGAGGCCCGTGCCCAGCAGTGGGACCTTAAAAGGGCTAAATTATTATTATTTTATTATTTTGTGTTTTTAGGGTTCCGTACCTCAAAAGGAAAAAACGGAACCCTTATAGGATCACTTTGTTGTCCGTCTGTCTGCCCGTCTGTCAAGACGTGCACAGGCCAAACCGCTGGTGTTACAAACATGAAATTTTAACAGTAGGTAGCTTTTATAGCGTAGATGAAGAATATAGGAAGGATTTTGGAAAACTCCACCCCTAAGGGGGTCAAATAAGGGGTGGAAGTTTGTTTCAAAGTCCCTCATTTCTGAAGTTAGAAACATGAAAATTTGTATTTAAGCTATTAATTACAAATAAGAATAAGTAATTTCAGCGTTTTCGAAAATTCCACCCCAAGGTGGTAAAATAAGGGGTAGAAGTTTGTATTGAGGATGGCAATTTTTCTGAAGCTAGAGACATGAAAATTTGTATTTAGGCTAATCTTTACACATTAAAACAAATTAATAGTAATTTTTTTTGAAAATTTAACCCCTAAGGGGATAAAATATAGGTTGGAAGTTTGTATGGGGGTCTCAATTTTACTGAAGCTTGAGACATGAAAATTTGTATTTAGGCTACTCATTACAAATAAAAAAAAAACCGGACAAGTGCGAGTAGGACTCGCGCCCTGAGGGTTCCGTACAAATGTTATGCCTGTTTTCGGAACAATACATAATAATTACAACGCCTAAGGTTGTATTGTTCCGAAAACAGGCATAACATTTGTACGGAACCCTCAGGGCGCGAGTCCTACTCGCACTTGTCCGGTTTTTTTTATATGGCATCTAACACTCTTCTATGTCCCACTCGCTTTGAGAGAGAGAGAAAACAAAGCCTTTGGTATTCTATGCATCTTTAAGCTATGGAAACTACTAGACTTAACATCAAGCTGGCCGTACACTTAGGAAACTCAAGATGCGTTCTGAGGAGACTGTCCTTAACGTCATTTTGAGCTACATTCAAAGATATTAAATTAAAACAAATACAGTCCGCAATACTAGGTAAATGGCGGCGTCTTCATCAGGCGCATGGACACATCTAATATGAGTGCTCGGGTGAGGCATGCGCGCCATATGGACACATCTAATATTAGATGTGTCCATATGGCGCGCATGCCTCACCCGAGCACTCATATTATGACATTACGTCTCTGCGTCCCGACGTCAAAACTGAGTGCTCGCGCGAGGCATGCGCCTGATGAAGACGCCGCCATTGGTGTGCCACGCGAGGCAAATTTGCCTCGCAATTTTTTGTATTTTTTTTTGTGATACACTGACTCATTTTGCTCTTGAAAAGTATAAATCCAGTCGAAATCGACGAGCCCGTTAGCGTGGTTGGCGCGGAGGCGCCTTTCACGCTGCAGGTCGTAGGTTCGATTCCTACCCGGGACATGCATTTGTGTGCATGAACATGTCTGTATGTCCCGAGTCTGGGTGTATAAGTATATTAAGTATGTACTTACAAATAAAAAAGTAGTATATGTAGTAATATCAGTTATCTGGTTTCCATAGTACAAGCTCTGCTTAGTTTGGGATCAGGTAGCCGTGTGTAGAAAATGTCCAAGGATATTATTATTATTAAATCGTCCCTGTAGCAAGTATCAAACAAGAGCGGAACAGATTAACAGCTTTCGTTCCCCGGGCGACAGGCGGAACTCTTCATTACAACTCCGCGCACAAGATGGCGCCACATCCGTTGCAGTATTTACAAGTCAACTGTAAAGCCGGAAACCCACCGCGGCGCACGGAGAGGCCACACACGTGGGTCAAGCTTCGCTTTGCGCGAAAATGTATATAATCGTGTCAACGGCGGCGCACGGAGAGGCTACGTACGAAATGACGTCATGCATACATTTTCTTGCAAAGCGAAACTTGACCCACGTGTGTGGCCGCTCCGTGCGCCGCGGTGGGTTTCCGGCTTAATGTCTCAGGGCTCTGAGTCTGATAACGATTAGCCATTGCGAAACGACTGGTTTATAATTATCTTGGTAAATCTATAATTAGAGCGACTGTAGCCTAGGGGCGAACAGGTTCGGCAAGCAGAAGGTCCCAGGTTCGATCCCCAGTGGGGCATGCACCGATGGATGAATCTTCATCCATGTGCATAATTTACAGTTCGCTGACGGTGAGGGAAAACATCGTGAGGAAACCTACCTATCCCTCGGGATTAGGTAATTGTCAATTCCTGTATACACGGCGACAAGGTTCACCACCTGTCACGTTGGGTTCTGACTATCTGGTGAAACGTGGGCTTTGAGTTGGCTTAATACCTCCACAATGTGGTGGTGTATGGCCACTCAAGCCTCTGACTACCCCCCAATGGGGATGAAAAGTCGTGACGTATATTTCATATAGTTTTTATTTTTTATAACTCTTGGCGGTTGGCATGTTTTCGGCCCGAGGGCTGCCAACAGATGGCCGACAACACCTCGACCGCTAAGAATTCACGATTTATAATGAAGAATTCACTAAGATAATGTATGTATAACGTCACGACTTTTATCCCCAATTCGGGGGTAGTCAGAGTGAGCGGCCATACACCACCACATTGTGGAGGTATTAACCAACTCAAAACCCACGATTCACCAGATAGTCAGAACCCAACGTGCCAGGTGGTGAACCTTTTCGCCGTGTATACAGGAACTGACTATTACCTAATCCCGAGGGATAGGTAGGTAAGATAATAATAATATGCACCATAATATACACCAGTGCTACCAGACTCTACCAGACTCAGGGTTCAGATCAATTCAATGAGGATTATGTTTGAGAGGCCATTACAAATGCTTATATTTTTATTTAAATTGTTAGGTCCATGGCATAAACAATGAATTATCATAATTCATCATTTTACCGTAACACTCCTGGGCACTAGCCTCCCTTCAATGCGAGGGGTAAAGTCAAAGTCAATAGTACATTGTTATCCGAGGGGCAAAGTAACTTATTATTGGTCCCGAGACGTACGCTTAGTTCGAGGGACCAATAATAAATTACTTTGTAGCGACACATGAAATTGCATGTCAGCGGATTTAACTTTAAGCGGCCGACTGGACTATTGTAACACCAGTCGATTCCTAGCCTCTGCGGAAGAGCATTGTACGCCCGGTATAACCAAACTGTACTGTGAATTAAATTTAGTTATTTTGAAAAATAAAAACTCATAGTTTTACCTCCCAAGTCAATTTTTAATTCGAATATTCCCGGTCACGACCGATACAGGAAAGGAAAGGACTACTTATCATAGCAAAAGTGGTGACCAAAAGTGTGAACATTACCTTCTGTGAAAATATCGTGAACGGGAAAAGAAAAATGGAGAGCAAGTCGTTGACCACACCAGCAGCCCGAGGACAACAGGGACTAGCGGACCTAGCATCTATATCCCTGGCATCGAGGATACCTGATTTTTGGACGGATCAGCCGAGAGTATGGTTCATCAGGGCAGCAGCGACATTGGCACCGCAGAAGCTAGGGGACGTCTCAAAACTCGGCTTACTGGTATCGAATACAGGTGCAAACGTATCTGTTATACCAGTGAGTAGGAAGTATCCAGCAGTTATGGAATACAACTACAAAATGTATGCAGCCAACGGAACGGACGAGAAACAACCGATATTGGGAGCAGTCTTTTGGTGTTATCATAAACTGTTGGTTGGTGTAGGTTCTAAGCTGATTGTTCGGATAACTGAGATAAGTATAGTTGCATCGCTTGTAAATAGTTCACAACTAGCACTTACAACTTTACGTATTAATCAGCCCTACCACAATGTAATAGCGGAATACCCGGAACTTACTAGACCTATGACATTTAAAGATCCACCTAAGCATTCAGTTTTCCATCATATTGAAACGACCGGCCCTCTGGTATACGCGCGGCCAAAGCCGTTACCACCCGACCGGTACGCCAAGGTAAAAGTGGAATTCAGGATAATGCAGGAGTTTGGAATATGTAGGCTCAGTAACAGTCCGCGGGCGAGTCCATTACATGTAGTACTTTACGATTTAGCTATAGGAGCGTTCGAACAATGTAAGTCTAGCTTGAAAAAAAAGCGATTACATTGTCGCATCCACGTAACAGCGTATCTATTTCACTCATGTGTGACGCGTCGGATACTTGCGTAGGCGCAGTACTTCAACAACATATTGATAGTAGTTGGGAACCGTTGGGATATTTTTTAAGAAGCTCACTGATACGCAGAGGAAATAATGTACGTATGATCGTGAGTTATTAGGAATATACATGGCGATACATATTTTTGGAAGTTGTGTGAAGGTTGAGAATTGATTGTGTGTACTGATACTGATCATAAACCATTGACTTACGCTTTTTCGAAGTTGGAAATTAATAACGAGATGCCTAGCTAGGAGAACAAGGTACCTATTGTTCATAAGCGAGTTCATCACGTATATACGACAAGTAGGTGGTCAACAGAACATTGTTGCTGACTCGATATCGTGTGTAGTGTAGCAGAGATATATTTGCCCAACGCGTACCTATTAACTTCGAAGAATTAGCAGTAGGTAGAGCAGGAAATGGATAGTTATATACACAGGTATTAACGAGAAAATAAGGTTCGGACACCGTTTGTACATACGGAACTCGAAACCTGGAAACATGTCTTTGTTCGTAATGTAATGACACGGTGCGTAAACCACTACAACCTCCTTATGATGGCCCATACCGCGTCATAAGCAGGGATGAGAAAAAATTGTCATCGATATTTTGATGAGCAATTAATTCTTAAGTACCATTTTTATTATTGTTACTAGTTTAAGTGATAGACTTAGGACAAAAATCTTGTTGTGTCGGAGCATACGTACGAACTGATCACTTGTACCTATGATTGGAACAAACGACATTTTTGCATATGTAGTTGTAATACGTACGTTCGTTTGTAAGCAAGTAGAATAGTAGTATACTAAGTATGTAGCTTTAGTTTTGAGGTAACGCTATCATTTTGTGAAATAATTTCCGCCCTGACAACTTGTATGTATTATCGAATAAGCTTAGCATTGTAACTTACCATTGTTTAAAAGTAAAACAACACCTTGTTATTCAGATGTAACTAAAGATTGTTTAAAAGTAATACAGCGTTTTGTTATTTACATTGCGGCCGCATTGAACTATTCTGCGGATCGACGACGCGGCGCTGGGACTTGAAATATAATCAGTATAACAGTGTTTGTTTAACCAATGTTCGGATGTTTATTATGAATGGAACTTTAAACAATTGTACCACCTCTTGATAATTTTTATTCTTGTATATTTTTTGCCAAAATTAGAGAAAAGGGGGGAATACTGTAGCGACACATGAAATTGCATGTCAGCGGATTTAACTTTAAGCGGCCGACTGGACTATTGTAACACCAGTCGATTCCTAGCCTCTGCGGAAGAGCATTGTACGCCCGGTATAACCAAACTGTACTGTGAATTAAATTAAGTATATTGAAAAATAAAAGCACAAAGTTTTACCTCCATAACCAAGTTTTGATTTGAACATTCCCGTACACAAGAGAACACATAAACATTAACATAAATAAACTAAAGACTAATTAAATAGCAAAAACTTTAACCCGAGATATACACTGTGCTTTTCATCACGTGTACAAGGAAAGAAAAAATAAATTATTATTTAAGTAGCTAAAGAAAAAATGAGTGAACAACTACTTACACATACACACACATGTATACTGACGTAGATTGGGTATTTTGTTTTTTGATATTTTGACACTCACTTTGTTTTTTTTAGAGGCTAGTTTTCAAATATTAAAAAGGTTTTAGTCTGTGATTATAGTTTCGGAGGAGGAACGATTTGTGATTGATTTAGGGAAAATTGTAAATATTTGCCCAAATGTATGATATTTCAAAGAAATAGTTGAAAGTAAATTATAATAAAGTCATTAAAAAAAAAACTTTAATTAATACTGAACTTTATGTTATTTCAATGTTACATCGCGCTGTAATTGAGTGGCTGTAAGAAGGTTGGAACTCTTTGGTTGGAACATGGTTAAATCATTGACCATAAGAAAGATAGAGGACTGGCCCTATGTGACGTCATCTGAAGCCAAACACGAGCAAACGGCAGTCCAAAATGGCGCGACTCCGCCCACAGCTAAAAGTGTTGTACTTTTAGATAGTCGATAGTATCCATATCGATATACCTAACGATCATGTCGCTGGAAAAGTGCTGGGTCATGATTAGGTAGGTACAGCTATGCTGGGCTAAATCAAATAAGGCAAAAAAGGGGGGGACATATCTGTTAGGGTCAGGTCAATGTCAAGCGTGTACATTACCGGCACGATGGAGGCGGGCGCATTTCCAGGGTGGTATGGCTGGATCCTCACGTCCTTCTGCGCAGGCACATCACTAAATCCCTCGCTTGGGTTTATCCAGTTCACACAACACAATTACACAAAGGATTGAGTAGATTTCGTGCGATTAAGGTTTTTAGACACAGGAAGCACCGCGACGGGGCGGGTGTACTACACAAAGGTCGGTCAGTCAAGTGTCATGACGCGGGAAAGAGACCGCAGCACAAATATCACGTTAATCAGGGGTAGGCAGTACAAAATTATGTTTTTATTATTACTACTGTGTCAATGCGGTAATGGATCGGTCATACTCATAGAGTAAATACTAAAGAAAGAGGTGTTCTTATGCTGCGTTCCATTCACCGTAATTTTTGTTATTTTCGTCCACAAAAAGTGTTAAAAACGATAATAATGATCACTTTCAGTACAATTTGGTGCGAGTGGAACGTGATTTGTGGACAAAAATAACGAAATTAACAGTAAATGGAACGCACCATTAGTAGATATCTCTATGAAACAACGCGTGGAAATTTGCGCGGGAAGGCGCGGATGGTGGGGGTTAAGAAATGCGTGGCATCTATCTACCGGTAAATAGCAGAACCACTCACTTCGTTTTATGTTAGTACGTAGTTTAACTTTTTGCACTAGATGTCACTAAGTGTATGCTGATAAAAAATGACGTACAAAGGGACGCCATCTAGTGTCGAATAGAATTATATTTGGGATGCGAACGTTGGCAAGACGTCTGCACAGGACGAACGCCAACAGCACACTGACTTAAGCCACGCCTACTGTGATGACGTCAGCGGCCGAGTTGTGCGATGTCTAAGCAACGCGGCCGAGTTGCTTAGACCCAGTCCTTCTTTAGTATTAGGTTCATGGTCATGCTTACTCTAATGTTCTTGCTTGCTTGCGGTGGCTCTGTGGAGCGGGTCACCCTCTTCCCTCTAAAATGGTTGTGCAGAGTGACGCTGCTGCTCAAGTAAAGTAATTTTCACATGGCAACTCTTCAGGGTTCGCAATTTAACGTTAGAGACGACCAGAATTTCGATATCTCGGCCTTGTTGGCGCCTCAACTTAACCATGAAAATATGCACCTGTGGAGAGCCTAATGCATAGGTACACGGCCATCATCCCTACCTACCCCTGCCCAATGTAGCAAAAGCGTAAAATTAAAAATCGACAAATATATCAGCTAAAAATCTTACGAAATCGGGCGATTTTGAATAAACTCTATTTTAACTTCTTTAAGCCGTCTTAGTACAAAAAAATCTCACATTTAATTTTAAAATTTTCACTATCCATAAATCAACTTGTTATCTCTTTCGTGAATCTTTATGGTCTTGAGTAGTGCTGACAAATATTATAAAACAGTTTTAAGGCGGCCCAGTCACGCACCTTCCAAAACAAAAATTATTTCTTTGTGGTCACCCCGGAGTGACGGCGCGGCCCGACGTGTAGGTGAATAGAATATGTATCGATAACTTTGAAACAAAACATGTAAGAACAACACTACGTTTTTATGTAAACATAGCAAATATTTGTTAGTTCTATTTTAGTTGAAAATATGAATTAGAGAGTACGATTATAGACGGGAACTCAATTAAAAATGAATATAATGTACACAAAATTTATTTTCACACACTATAAATACACTTAAATATGAAAATAACACAACTAACCTGGAAAATAACAAACCTTCGAAATTCTTTCGAGAATCAGAACTACATGCCCTAACGCATCACTAAACTATATTGTTTTTTCCTTGATAATCCTAAATAATATAATAAAGAGTCACAAAATACACACAGTTCACCGTAAAATTAAAATAATTTGTATAATACGCTGACATGACAGATGAAGTACTAACCATAGTGACCCGACCATAGCCGTCAACCCAATATGGCGGTCCAAAAAGCCCTCAGGGAGGCGGCTTACTGACGGAACTAACCAAAAACTTCCAGAGAAATGAAATATATGACATATACTGTACTGTTTTACATAGCTAAATTGTCACGAGTAAGAATGAGACAGATATGTTTTCGTTAATGTGGTCCATATTTGCATCAAATATGTATACCATAAACAATAGCTTCCGATCTATTACTATATATCTATGGGTTAAATAGAAACTCTTTTTTTTTTAATAATTTGACGGAACGGGCCCAATCGTTATCTGGATATCGATTGCGCCCGTTCTGTCGGCTCTTTAGGCACCTTTCGACCTACTTTCCGCGTATGAGTGACGAAAAAGTTTTTTATTCATGTAAGCTCAATAAAGCACCTATAAATAGTCAAAAATAAAACAATATTTTAGCGTTACCACCGGTTCGTAATGTTGCCTCCATTGAGAAGAGCCGGCAAGAAACTCAATGGTTACTCTTTTCATAATTGTGAATAAAAAAAACAGAATTAGGTATTTAAATAAAAAAATTAAAAAAACTAGCCTAGAAAGCTGTGCATGCTGAGCGCAATAGGTACGGCTCATGTATATTGTGTGTTCGTGTGTCCTGGCGTGTGGTGAGGGCGCTATAAATAAAATCTCGGCACTGTTCACTTATATCACTGTATTTGCAGAACACATTGAATAGGTACAAACAATTATTTTAATATTATAGCCACAGGCTTAATTACACGACCGTTTACGTGGGCGGACATTCGTGGAAGAGAAAGAAAACCGGCAGTTGCCAACATACCAAAACTAATATTGCCAACATACAAATAACTAAGGTTTATTAATCTATGTTGTTGCCAACACATGCCTACTCCCACTTTACAGTCAAACCAAAAGGTGAATATTTGGGACGATTGTTTTGGTGTGATGCCTTCCGTGTTTAAATGAAAATTTTAGATACCCATTTTAGATAATCGCTTAACTACCAGTTTAAAATTAAAAAGCGACTGTAGCCTAGGGGTGAACAATCAGACGGTCCCAGGTTCGATCCCCGGTGGGGCATGCACCAATGGATGAATTTTCATCTATGTGCATAATTTACAGTTAGCTGACGGTGAGGGATAACATCGTGAGGAAACCTACCTATCCCTCGGGATTAGGTAATAGTCAGTTCCTGTATACACGGCGACAAGGTTCACCACCTGTCACGTTGGGTTCTGACTATCTAGTGAAACGTGGGCTTTGAGTTGATTAATACCTCCACAATGTGGTGGTGTATAGCCACACAAGCCTCTGACTACCCCCGAACGGGGATTAAAGTCATGACGTTACATTACATTTTTTTTTAAATTAAAATAACCAACATTATGACAAATATTAAATAGTAATTGTTAATTGCATTTCCATAATTACCATGTAATTACACACATAACATAATTATTGGTCTCAAATGAAACGAGTTTTCCTGTGAGCTATGTATTTTATGGTGAGTTTTAAAAATATTATTATTTTCAATCTCAAAATGAAAGCCAAATCCCAAATCCACTAACCCGAGTCATTTTAGAGAACTACGGCCTGATCCATCTCACTCTGATGAGACGACTTTGCCTAAAACTTAGCCGTATGTTCTGTTGGTAACGGGTCTCCCCCTAATGCGAGGGGGATTCAGGCAATACTTCACCACACTTTTACCTTCAGAATTGGCACGCAGCAGTGTTCCTGGCGGCGGCAGCGCTAGCCAGCGTCAGCGTCCGAAGAACTGGTTGGCTGGACCGCGTCGTCGCGTACCATAAGCAAAACTTCTATAACGATGTTCAGAAGATCGCCCCAGTTCAAATAAAAGGTACCTTCGTAGGTAACTTTAGTACGAAAAATCTCCAAGAGATAGCAAGAAGCTTGCCCGATGTGGCAACAAGCTTGCTCAGAAAGGCAATAATGTTGACCAAAATGGCTCTTGCCCGATTTGGCAATACACTTGCCTAACGTGGTGGTAACATTGCCCGATTTGGCAGTACGCTTGCCCGACGTGGTAGTAACATTGCCCGATTTGCCAATACACTTGCCCGGCGTGGTAGTAACATTGCCCGATTTGGAAATACACTTGCCCAACGTGGTAGTAACATTGCCCGATTTAGCATTACGCTTGCCCGACGTGGTAGTAACATTGCCCGGTTTGGCAAAACGCTTGTCCGACATAGTAATAAGTTTGCCCAATATGAAAATAAACTTGCCCAAAATGTATACATCATCTTATCTCGTTAAGCAATCCCAGTTGTTATACACAGCAAAAATAGAGCCGGCTCCGAAAGGCTATGTGGACTCGCCGCTCTGGACATTCGACTCTGTCATGCACCTGCTGGTCCTCATAAGCCAGAGCGAGACGGCGAAGCCCGTCCGTCGCGCGTTGCGTCGCATGATGAAGCCGACGAGGCGTTACATCCCAAGAGAGAAGAGTCTCAAATTGTTTCCGAGTATTATGAAGGTAATAACAAAGTAATAGCCAATAGCACAGTCTAATGCAGTGATCGGCAAAGTACGGCCCGCGGGCCAGCTCCGGCCCGCGAAAGTATTTAATCCGGCCCGTCGACGATCCTTCGACATGAATAGTATATGGCCCGCGATAATGATATTTTGACAGTCCAGGGGGCTTACCACAAGCTCTTATTGCGATTCAATTACAGGAACGTATTAACGTTTCAGCGACTTTTTGTGCAATGACGTACCTTATTGTCATGACAATAAGAAACGTCATTAAAGCGTCGTTAAAACGTTCCTATAATTGAATCGCAATAAGAGCTTGTGGTAAGCCCCCAGGGGGCTTACCACGAACTCTTATTGCGATTCAATTACAGGAACGTTTTAACGTTTCAGCGACTTTTTGTGCAATGACGTACCTTATTGTCATGACATAAGAAACGTCATTGCACAAATGGCCGCTGAACCATTAAAACAAAGCTGCTATAAGAGGTGGTGGTAAGCCCCCAGAAGTACAAAGTAGATTCTACTTAGTATAATAATAGACGCATAGGTAAAGGAGCCAGCTAGACTAGCCGCGTAGTTCATGATTGTGTTGCGGGTCGAACCAGCATTCGAAAATATTATGGCAAATCAAATGCAATTCCATACACTATAATTCTGGCCCTCCTTTGATATTTCTTAAACTTTCTGGCCCCCCATTAAGAAAGTTTGCCCACCACTGGTCTAATGTGTATTCATACAGTACGCCGACGCCTTTGATGTTTGCGAACATGCCGCCACCGTCTTGACAGTTGGCGCGACGACTACTTGAGGTGTTCGATGCAAGCGGCAGACGGCAGACGGCAGACGGCAGTCGATTTCATACAAATTGTGGCGTTGACATGTGCCGCGACGGCAGACGGCATTACAATTTCTATGAGATCGACTGACGTCTGCCGTCTGCCGCTTGCATCGAACTCCTAGGGTTGTCACGCGTTATATTCAAAATATATTTTTCACAACAAGGCTGTCATCAGATTTGGGTAGAATTACCCTTTTTTAATCAATTAATAGATTGAAATTTTAATTGCAATGGAATTAAATTGCAATTAAGCTTTTAATTACGCGTGACACGCGACACTAATTTCAAAACTTCATTCTGTCCGTTCGTTCGTAATTCAGTTATTGTAGTGAAATTGAACCTTATCACTAACATCGTACAGATAATAATCAATTACCAATAACCGTTTAAGGCTCTTGTCGAATCCAGTCTGATTCCTAAGCGGCCGCCATCTTGAATTCCCAATACATAACATCAAGTTTGTACCTCCTTAATCCACATTACATTCAGTTAAGTAATCACTATCACTATCACTTCACTATCACTATCACTACATATTACAAAACAAAGACCTCCGCCGCGTCTGTCTGTCTGTCAGTTCGCGATAAACTCAAAAACTACTGCACCGATTTTCATGCTGTTTTCACCAATAGATAGAGTGATTCTCGAGGAAGGTTTTAATATTTAATTTGTCAAGTTTTTATATACATTAGTTAAAATAAAATGATATTTGTTGGAGGTGTCGAAAAAAAATAAGCCGTCTGGGAGCTTTCAACGTAAACGCTGCCTAAACCCTTTGAGATATAACAAAATTATGTATAGTGGAATTGTGTATCTTATATAGGTCTACAGAAAAGTCCGCGATGGCATATATCTATCTCTTACGGATAACATACTATATCCATTTTAATACTTTAAAAAATGGGCAATATAATGGATCTGGCTGAAATTTGGAACAGAGATTATAGCCTGGAATAAGTCACAGGCTTGTTTTTATCACTGGAATAGGTTTCCATGGGTTGCGGAAACGGGATTTAAAATTTCATGATGACTTTTGGTCGCGATAACCGAATTCCACGCGGGCGAAGCCGCGGGCATCAGCTAGTCTATACATATAATAAGAATGTAAAATTGGTCGCGTCTGTACATTCGAAATATTTGGAAAAAAAATAGTGGGGGGGACTTAGATGGACCAGCAGAATTCATTTTTATCATTTTTAGAATTTTTGTCTGTGTGTATGTTTGTATGTTTGTATGTTTGTATGTTTGTATGTTTGCTCAGATTTTCGAAAGAGCACAACTTCGAATCCACCGGATGGATTTCAATGAAATTTGGCATGGATATGACTAATAGTCTAATTTAACATCTAGGATACTTTTTTTTCGAAAATGTTTAGGGTTGCCACAGAAAATTCAAAAAACTATATAAAAAATCTAAATGTTTGAAAGAGCACAACTTTGAATCCACCGGATTAATTTCAATGAAATTTGGCATGGATATGACTAATAGTCTAACTTAACATCTAGCATATTTTTTTTTTCGGTAAAGTTTAGGGTTGCCACAAAACATTCAAAAACTACCTAAATATTCGAACACGCACAACTTCGAATCCAATGGATTGATTTCAATGAAATTTGGCATGGATATGACTAATAGTCCAACTTAACATCTAGGATATTTTTTTCTAAAATATTAGATTGTAAATTTTTATGACCACACAGAAATTCTAGCCAAAATTAAGTTTTAGTTATTGAAATACGTCTATTTAGAGCGGAGCCCTACGGAGCCCTACGTTGTGTGTGATCCGACACTATTTGGAATACATAATCTTAATTTTAATAATAAATATTTTATTGCTGCGTTCTACCATCTTAAGTTTCGTTTTTCTTAACGAGATGTCGCTATACTTAAAATCAGACAATACCTGCCTTGCACCACATGTCAAAATTTAATATCTTCCTTGCTTCAAGAAATTTAGTTTTTTTATTCCTAATTACGTATAATAAACATTAAGCGGGTCTTTGTATCACGCGGAATCTTAGACGTTAACTCTGGAATTCATCTCCACAGTACTAATGCCGTAGGGAAGCTACCTACCTAAGAAGTAAGTCTAGAGGACCAGCTGATTTTGAATTAAGTAGTAATAGAAACATAGACATTGAACTCTGAACTCCAACCCCTCAGGAATGATGCTGCTGGGTAACTGCCTGCTTAAACCATAAATCTGGAGGACCTGCTAACTTTGAATTAGCAATGTGGGTATCAAGTAGAAACTTCTCAGGCGAGGTCGCGTTTTCGATCCGGCGCTAGAATTTAAGGAAAACATGTAAAATGACTACTTGTAAGTGCCCTCCTAGGCCTAAACATAATAAACGCTTTGACTATTGACTTAGGCGATAAACTCCGGACTCTAACTTTTTAAGCACGATGTTGCGCAGTGACTCTTACCTAAGCCGTGAGTCTGGAGCACTCCCTCATTTTAAATAAGGAACATGGGTATCAAGTACAAACTTAAACATTGAGCTCTGGAGTCCAACCGCTCAGTCGTGATACTGTGAGTAACTACAGATATAGATAGACGGATACAGATAGACTGGTACAGACAGAGATACTCACCTACCGATAGATTACAGACAGACCGATTCAGACAAACAGATACTTACAGCTAAACTATTACACACAGACAAATAAAGTCAAACTTTTGTTATACAACTAAGGCGCCAGGCAAGCGTACGGCCCACCTGTTGTTAAGCAGTTACCGTACCCTATAGATGCTTGCAACCAAAGGCATCGGTAGCACGTTTCCAACCTGAAGGGGAGTGGGGTTAGTGGGAGGGGACGGGGAGGTGGCTGGGTTGCGCTTCCGGCTCTCTCCCTCATCATACGAAACGAAGGTAAATTAGCTACTTGAATGCCGATCTCCACCTTACTGGTCAGACTCTACCACCTTACTGGTATAGACTGGTACAGATAGACAGCCACGGACGGACGAACTCAGACTGATGCAGACTGACGTAATACAGATTAGACGATAGACAAAATTATATTTAAGGGCTTCACCGACTGGACGCGGACGGAGTCGCGGGCACAGCTAGTAATTAAATAATTTCAATTCAATAACTTATTACCGGGAGCCGTACCAAGCTCAAGTTGTGACGTCACAACGTGGCGCCAGGCCGGTCCTCATAGTACACTCAAACATATAACTATTTAATCTATGGTACCTATCTACCCTCCTAGCCAAGTGCCTTCGTCTGCAGGCGTTTCTACAAATCGCTACGCTTCATGTCATGTCCATACATTAAAGCGTAGCGATTTGTAGAAACGCTCGCTGACGAAGCTACTTAGCTAGGGGGGCTGGACAGTCGTGTGCCATCTAGTAATATAAGGGGGCGTCCATAAATTACGTGAGGTGTTTTTTTTGTGATTTTCGACCCCCCCCCCCCCCCCTTGGTGAGATGTCGTGAGATTTAGCTCGACCCCCTCCCTCCCCCTCTAATCGCACGTAAAATTTTACAAAAACCATATTCTAGTGGAGAAACATGTTTTACTTAATTTAACCCAGTTTTCTCGCAGTTTTACACTATTTCTTGCAGTAAAAAAAAATTACGCGAGATTTGCTAGACTCCCCCTCTCCCCCACGTGAGATTTGGCTCGACCCCCCCCTTACATGCCTCACGTAATTTATGGACGCCCCCTAAGCATACAGATACGTGGGTGCATTACATCTCACATCCCCCCCGCTCCCCCTCCCCCCGCAGTACTACAAGAACGAGTTCTACTACGACGTGGAGTCGTCGGTGGAGGATTACCATGACCAATCGGAAGGCGGCGTGCCGGAAGACGACGCCGTCATCACGGTGTCCAACCCGGTGGAGGCGCGGCTGCCCAGCGCGCGCATTACCGTGCGCCTGCTCCGGCAAGTACCAGACCACTGGAGGGGAGTGGGAACTACCAGTCCACCAAGCCAACTAGGAACCTGTCATGTGACTTTAATGCTCGGGAAACACGGCGTCACTCGACACTCAGTGTATTAATGCATTGACAGCGTCGCGACGCCGCTATGACGGCGTTGCTATTCTGCGTTGACAGCGTCGCGACGCCGCTATGACGGCGTTGCTATTCTGCGTTGACAGCGTCTCGACGCCGTTGCGATTCTGCATTGACAGCGTCTCGACGCCGTTGCGATTCTGCATTGACAGTATCATGACGCATTTGACAGCGTCGCGACGTCGCTGTGACGGCGTTGCGATTCTGCTTTTTAAGTTATGTGTTCCTCCAAAACGGTGGCGTCATAAACGGCCGCACTAGAACATTGGCTATGTAAACTATGGCGCGGTTGCCTAGAGACCGGTTTGGACACCGTTTTTTACATAGCCAATGTTGAGTGCGGCCGTTTTATGACTCCACCGTTTTGGAGGAAACCAGCGCTAACAGCGTCGCGACGCCGCTATGACGGCGTTCCGATTCTGTATTGAGAGTATCATGACGCCGTTATGAAGGCGTGCGTGCCTGATTTGATAGTGTCGCGACGTCGCTATGACGCCGCTATGACGGCATCGCAACGATAGCTTTGTTGCGATGAAATTTCTCGGTACCACGTGCTTCCACCTATCATCGAGTAGCTTTTAACCCCCGAGGAAAAACGAGGGGTGTTATAAGTTTGAAGTGTGTATCTGTGTGTCTGTCTGTGGCATCATAGCGCCTGAACGGATGGACCGATTTGGATTTAGTTTTTTTTTTGTTTGAAAAGTGGGTTAATCGAGTGTTCTTAGCTATGTTTCAAGAAAATCTGCTCAGCCGTTTGAAGACCATCAGCTCTTTTCTAGTTGATGAAAAGATATAAACAACTTCCACGGGTCTGATCTATACGAAATTTGAAATCCTGTCACTTGTCAATGATATTACAAAGTATGATAACCTTGACCTGATGCGCAGGCATCATCGGAGAACTCCTCAACGGTATACAGCATCTAGGTACTTAGCGGTCCCCCGACGCAACGACGCTTGATTTAGCCCTTTTAACGTCCCACTGATGGGCACGGGCCTCCCCTCAATGCGAGGGGGATTCGGGCCATAATCCACCACGCTGGCCCAGTGCGAGTTGGTGGATTTCACATGTCTAAAGACATGCAGGTTTCCTCACGATGTTTTCCTTCACCGCAAGCAAGTGATAATCATATTAAAGTTATGATTCACACATAGATTTCGAAAAATCCAGAGGTGTGAGCCAGGGTTTGAACCCAAGATCTTAAGCCCGCAAGACGCGTGCTTAACCAATCGGCTACCACTGCTTACAACGACGCTTGGGTGAAAATATTCAGTTTTAGTTTTCAAAGGTATTTTTTTACGGGGGTTTTTTAACGTCTTTTTTCACAGAGACATTTTGGATGCGAGAGCTGCAGCGGCCAGGTTCATGGTCACCAAACCACCATCCACATTGTAAGTACCTACGACATCGCACTCACTTAGCAAGATATCGCACGAGGCAACCATGGTGACGCCACCAGTGGGTGATTCGGTAGCCGACATCGAATTGGTTGCGCTACCAAGCGGACACCAGGGGCCTTACCAAGACGTCTTATCGCGATTCAATTATAGGAACGTTTTAACGTTTCAGCGGATTTTTGTGCAATGACGTACCTTATTGTCATGACAATAAGAAACGTCATTGCACAAAAAGTCGCTGAAACGTTAAAACAATACTGCTATAGGAGGTGGTGGTAGGGCCCCAGTAGGGCTAGACAAGTGGCTGACATCTAGAAGCGTTCGTTCAAATCGCTACGCTTCATGTAAGGAAATGACTTAGGTCACGTGATCTACATAGCAACTTGTTGTTGATCTACATAGCGACGTTTGACATTTCCATACATAGTCTTTGACGGGCCCGTTAGCGTGGTTGGCGCGGAGGCGCCTTTCACGCTGCAGGTCGTAGGTTCGATTCCTACCCGGGACATGCATTTGTGTGCATGAACATGTCTGTATGTCCGGAGTCTGGGTGTATATGTATATTAAGTATGTATTTACAAATAAAAAAGTAGTATATGTAGTAATATCAGTTATCTGGTTTCCATAGTACAAGCTCTGCTTAGTTTGGGATCAGGTAACCGTGTGTACAAAAATGTCCCAGGATATTATTATTTATTCTATTTGATTAGCGTTCATGCCACTTGGCTAGCCCCTCTGGTGCGATATCCTTACAGCTCTATACATTTTGTTGGTGGAGCGACTGGTTTGCGCTGTCCTCGTGCGATATAGCCCTTACTAGATACTAGTAGGTATTACTTTAGTAATAGTACGTGAAGGGACTTCGTGAATAATTCTATTTGTTTGGCGACTCTGCTTGGTCTAATTCGAGTAGGTCGTAGGAACACAGAATACCGGCCAAGTGCGTGTCGGACTCGCACATAAAGGTTTCCGTACCACCGTAGAATAAAAACGTCAAAAATATCAAGTTCCTTGTATGGGGAGCTTCTTTATTCTTAAATGTTATTTTCTTTTTAGTATTTGTTGTTGTAGCGGCAACAGAAATACACATTCTGTGAATATTTCAAGTCTCTACCTATTACGGTTCGTGAGATACAGCCACCTTACCCAAAGGGTGCCAACGGGACCCTATTACTAAGCCTACGCTGTCCGTCTGTCCGTCTGTCCGTCTGTCAGCGGGATGTATCTCACGAACCGTAATAGGTAGAGACTTGAAATTTTCACAGAATGTGTATTTCTGTTGCCGGTATAACAACAAATACTAAAAGGAAATAAAATTCAAAAATAAAAAGGGTCCCCATACAAAAAACGTAATATTTTTAACTTATTTGTCTTATAGTCGGCTTCCATACAAAAGACTTCAACGTGTGACTCTAAATATCACCATTTTGGGGATTTTTGTTTATATTCTACGGTGGTAGAGAACCCTTTAAGTGTACGACACGCACTTGGCCGGTTTTTTCCATCTACAGAATTGTCAACAATAAAGTTGAATTTCTTCTTAACCAGCAACTCAGCTGGTCTATCCAAAATTCAAAACGTTTATTTTGTTTAGGCCTACGGAGGCACTTTCAAGTTGTCATTTTATTTTTTTTCTTAAATTCTACTGGCGGATCGGCTCCTGGCTCTTTGCTTGATGATCCTGTAATATAAATCTATGGGTCCCATATTTTTTTGTTCCCACTTGTCCCCAGCTCTTGGAAGCCCATGAACAACACCGGCATCGCTGCGGCGAGCGGCGGTGACGCTGCGGCGGGCAGCGGTGGTGATGCGGCGGGCGGCGGTGACGCTGCGGCAAGCAGCGGTGGCGATGCGGCGGGAGGCGGTGACGCTGCGGCGGGCGGCGGTGACGCTGCCGTGGGCAGCGGCGACGCTGCGGCGGTGGGCGGCGCCGCAGGTGCAGACGGTAAGGGAACGTACCCATACTACGTGACCCATTTAGGGGGGAGGGGGGTCTTCAAAATACCACGCATGGTCACAGGGGCGTGGAGGGTGTTCAAGTTTCCGTCACGTAGTCAATATCCTTGGGGAAATCTCGCGCTTTTTCCAAAAAAATCCCGTATTTTTTTTTTACTTTTTCTACACAAAAATGATTTAAAATCACATTTATGAACTGGCTCGACCGGGGTGCGATTATGGGAAGCCATCACCTATACGTCCCCTAAAGGGGTTATTACACTTAACTAAATTTAGGTTACTTAATTTAGTCGTTACTGAATTTAGGCAAGTGTAATCGCATTCAGCAAGCTATTCAGAACCTGGAATGGTTTAAATATTTAGAAGCTTCTGAATTTAGGCTTCTAAATTTAGCCAAGTGTGATAAGCTCTTAAGGCGAGATGTACGCGATACGCTGCTGCCACATGATCTAAGAGCCGGGCCCGACTTGTGCGCTGCGCTGCGTTGCGCTGCGTCGTCGCAACGGATCAAAGTGTCAACACTACCCTCGTTGTTATAATTACAGTAAGTCGAGTTACTGGTGTTATGAACTCAGAACCTTAAATCAAGTACTTATTATGGAATATTTTTCCTTTTTTTATATACTAACTTACTGTAATTATAACAACGGGGGCAGAACAGGCGAGAGACGAAGCGGGGCAGGGTGATGTGCCAGTACCTACAAAATCTTGCGACGACGCAGCGCAACGCAGCGCAGCGCGCAAGTGGGGCCTTAGCCTTACATAATTACTGCTGGTGACGTTGTTGTCATTTATTTTAAATTTGCTACATTTTGGGGGCTACATTTTCCCCCCTCGCATAGGGGGGAGGCCCGTGCCCAACAGTGGGACGTTAAAAGAGCTAAATTTTTTTTATATTTTTTATTATTTACATTTTGGAGGAACAAGCCAAAAATATAATACATTTAAAATTTTCATTAAAATGTTAACTATCATGAATATATTTTTTATTTATCTTATTTGGTCATGTGATTGGGAAACCTATACAGGGTTATTGGTAAAACACTAACAACCTTGCAGGGGCGTATTACTGACATCAAAAACAACAATTTTTGTTCTATGACTTTTTAAAAAACAAAAAATCACACTAAAATGTATGAAACAAGAAAATATGCTCATCTAGAGGATAGCCGTGGTCCGTTTATGTACTAGGGCGTGCAGTTTCGTAGATTTTCAATTTCGGAATTGGCCTACGAAATTGGGCTCGTCAGTTTCGGAATTTCGAAATTCCGAAATTGAAACTACATTTTGGTAAATCGATTATAAATTGCAATTTTACTGTAATATCTGAAATGTTTAGTGTAAATTTGTGTTTTACGGCTTGTTTCATTAAAAAAACGATAGATATGTCGTTTTCGAATCATTTTACGACGAAAAATAGCTTTCAGCTGCAGCTTCAACTAGCGCTAGATTTTATTTTGTTGCTCGACCCCTAATATCGTGATGATATGTTTAGGGAAAACTTCGTTAGAATCGATTGAGCCATTCTCTTGTGATGTACAGATATACAGACAAACAGACAACAAACCAACCAAAAACATTAGAAAGAGACGAGCATAGGGTAGATTGAAACGTTTGAAATGTGGTGATCAAGGATAATGGAAAAAACTGTTACAAATGAGAGTCAAATAAAGAATAACGTTTAGAAATAATACTTAGTAGCACAGGAAAAATGTTTTCATCTCATACAATACTTTATGAAAAACATCTTAGAAGAAAAGGTGATGCAGGAAAGCGATGATGAGGAAGACGGAAGACCAGGAATAAATTACATGAGCCAGATTTATTTCAAGGTTGATATCATATCGTATCAGGAGGTGAAAGATACTGCTCTAGACTGGGAATGATGGAAAAAGCTTCATCAGCCACAATGACAAGGGCCGTCGAGTAATTAAATAGAAGAAGAAGATAAAATAAGCAAAGTCTCCACATTGCTGGACGGTCTCATCGGCGTAATTAGATCTATATTATTAAGCGAAAGACCTCAGCAAGCTGGAACATCGACCGTTAGAAACCAAAACAAAGTCAGAGATGTCACCAAACGAGTAACCTGCCTCAAATTGAAAGAAGGACTTGTCATGTTAAGCAAAATCAGGAATCTTGGTGCAAATCCCTACTCTAGTGGAGACTCGGAGGCTATCGAAAAATAAATGTCCACTCAAGTTCTATGAAAAGATGACGTTAAGAAGGCCGCACGATCGAACTGGAAAGGTCCTGATAGACAGATAAATGGAGGATAAATTATTAGCAAATAGGATCTTCTACTATTGAGAGGAGAGAAATACATACCCTCGCATACATAATAATAATAACCCTCGCTCTATAGCTATTTCGTGCCTCTATGATAATGTTCAGAGTTTCAGACGTTTTCTTGAGTTTGGTTTCATAGACTCTAGTTTTACGCATCATGTTTAGGCTCAATAAGTTAAAACTGAGAGAAAGTCCAGGCTGACGCAAGCCTTTGATTTGAAAGACTTGATGAAACTTGTCGAATTTTGTCCCGCCTTGATAAATCCCTCCAGGAAATATGAACAGTTTTGTTAATATAAGTAAGTAGTATCCTTCTCACATAATGTATTTGTACTTTAACTCAAAAAAGTTTATAATGTTGTCATTATTTCACAAACCTTCTTCGAGCAAAATCGGATTTGTCGTACTGCAAGAGCTACTAGACATACAATGTATTATTACCCGGTATTATCGTCATTATATTTGTTATTTGACCGTTGCCATGAAAACGTAACAAACAGGTATGTTTATGGTTCGTAAAAAAACTGATTGAAGGTTAAAAACGAGTTGGTCGTGCCGTTGCCATGGAAATGTAAACTGAGAAAATACACAACTATAGATATAGTTCGTAAAAATATAAATATAATTGTATTAATTGTTATACCCACTTAGCTAGTTTTGTTTAAACTAATAGTCGCATTTTTGAGTAAAGCACTATACAAGCCTTGGTCTCTAATGAGTGTACTGCTGACCACGCTATACTGGTCTCAAGCTAAGCTTGGCTACGCTCACGGCCTCCAAGCTTGGTCATCATTAGCAACCCTTGCTGGCCGCGCTATAAAGGCCTCGACCTTTGGTCTCGGCCTTTATTTTAGCTTGCCCATCAAGTGTTGCAATGCTGACCGCGCTGTGGAGGCCTGGAGCTGCGCTGCGCCGCGCTTTCGCCCATCAACAACGCGGTCAACAACACACTCATTAGAGACCGCAGCAGTAATGTACTATTAGGTCAACATTTAGGTCGCGGGATATTATTCTACAGGCATTTTAATCGTTCCATAATATACTAGTTTCAATATAAAGACTCTACGATAGCGCACGAAGCGGAAAAATGATTCATTCAAGAATTACGGCGGCTGTTAAGAAACTAAATTTAATTTTGGATTCCGAAACTGAATGGCCGAAATTCCGAAATTGAAAACTATGCAAAAATGGTCCGAAATTTCGAAATTATGAAATTTCGGAATTTCGGAATGCACCCCCTATTATGTACTTTAGGGCAAAGTGGAATACAACCACCTACCATGGCTTTCCTCTGGATGAGAAAAAAAATACATACATTTTAGAAAGTGATTTTTGGTAAATAAAAATTTTGTTTTGTAAAAAGTCATAGAACAAAAGTTGTTGTTTTTGATGTCAGTAATACGCCCCTGCAAGGTTGTTAGTGTTTTACCAATAACCCTGTATACCGGTTCGGCTCGGACAGGGTTTTTTTTAACATACTGTAGATGCATAGATTGATAGATTGTATGGATTGTATACAATATGTTAAAAAAACCCTGTTCGAGCCGAAAGCGGTATTTAGGTTTCCCAATCACATGACCAAATAAAATAAAATAAAATTAATATTTATGATAGTAAACATATTAATGACAATTTAAAATGCCAATTTTTTTGGGGAATTATAAATCGAGCCGCAGAATTTTTATTTGGCCACGGAATTTTACTTCTAACTTTATAACTAAACCACAGAAAAATAAGAAAGCTTCTAATAAAATAATTCGTCTTCTTTACAACACCACCTAAATAAGAACATCAAATAAAGAAACACCAAATTATTATTACTTGTCCTCCTGATTTATAAGTCGCCATCAAATTTACTAACTCAGCCACCGATTTTACAACTCATCAACAGTTTTACATTTTGAAGCTTCAACATGCTCCTCAGAAAATGTCGTTCAAGTCAAACTAGGAGATATCAAATTAGACGGGCGCGACCGGTATTTGCACCAATCAGTGGGCTCCATTCAATTCATGCGAGCTCGGTACTTCGGGTTTGAACATTCGACTTGGCTGGGTTAGGTTCGAAGGGAACGACGGGGGTTAGCGAGCGAGCGAGCTAAACCCCCGTCATTCCCTTCGTGTTAGGTTACTGGTGTCCCTGAACTCAGAAATAGGAGCCCCGCACAGCGGGGCTCCGTCGACTTTGTCATAGAGTTTTATTCTACTTTTTTGGTATCATAAATAAATAATTAGAGGTTTACTTCTTGAATCTAAGTTACAAATATAGATGCAAAAAAATAACTACGTGGCTGAGTTGTGGTGGCGAAAATAGTATTTTTTAGATGCACAATCGCATATTAATAATGGCTGAGTCAGTAAATCAGAGGGCAATGTATTTTTTTAGAGACCAAAAATGCTATTAAAAGAAGTCGGGTTAATTACATGCCATTTTTTTTGCCTTTTTCCATCAAAATGTAGCAAATTTTACAAATATGACAACACCGTTACCGGAAGTAACGAGTAGTTAGATCGTGTGAGGTCATTTTATGTAACTTTTTTTTAATTAAACGGGGTATTTATTTCCCAAAAAAATATGGGAGGCCTTTGCCCACCAGTGGGACACTTTTTTAATTAAAAAAATAATTAAATTTTGTACAAAAATAGAATCTAATCTCGATACCCAACAATACGTTTTCGGGTCGGACAGGGTTTTCTCAACATACTGTAGATGTAACGATTTTAATTATGATTGTATACAGCAGGTGCTGGCGATGGGCCGGCCGCCGCAGCAAACTCAGCTGATCCCGAACCAGAAGATACTTCGATTAATTCAACTGCCGAATCCGGAGACAGCATCGGCGGCGAAAACGCGACCGGCACCAACGACACCTCCGACATCACCGGGAATAACACCATCCCAGCGGATGAACCTAGCTCAGATTCCACTACCTCTACCGACTAACCAGACGACTAAGGCCGGCGGCGCTACGGGGATCAATATTAGGTCAACAAATCAACTCATAACCAACACTATAGTGTAATAAAACTTAGAAAGCTAAGAAAGAAAGCTAAGTGTAAGACTAAGCTTTCTTATCAATATACTTTTCATCGAAATCGGTCCATCCGTTGCGATTTTCTAACACATTTTATTTATACTGTATAGTCTGTTTAAAAAACCCTGTCCGACCCGAAAAGGTATTGTTGGGTATCGAGTATATTCAACATTGTTTTCCGCGAGTGACTGAGTCGCACTGTGTACATGGACTTGGTTTAGTAGGTATTACTCTTTCTATAGTCATGTGTCACCCTCTTTTTTGGTAATATCTTTGGGCTTAATACTGATAGTGGCCAAGTATACCTACTTGGGTTTACGTACTACTCCACCAAGCCAACTAGGCGCTCGGGTGGAATGCGCCGCAGAGTTGGGCAAAATTTAATTGCAATTAATTAATTGTAAATTGCATGTGGTGTCACAATTAACAATTAATTGTGATTTGTTCGTCAATCTCAAACAAATCACAATTAATTTATACAACAAACACCGCATGCAATTTGCAATTAATTAATTGCAATTAAATTTTGCACACCACCACCGCCTTGTTGACACACGCCACAGCGATGTCAAACACCGCTCTCAAGAAAACGGCTCAATTTAGTTTACATAGCAAACGTTCTAGTGACGTCATTCATAGCCATATTATGGCCGCTATATGACGGCACCGCTATCGGAGGTAATGCGCTGGGTTCCTCCAATAGCGGGCCCTCATATAACGGCCGCACTAGAACATTGAACATTGGCTACGTAAATCCAACATTGGACACCGTTGTTTACGTAGCCACTGCGGCCGGCGACGCATTCTAGTGCGGCCGTTATATGACGGCGCCGCTAGTGGAGGAACTCAGCGCTTAATAACCAGGGCCCCTAGCCAAGTTGCAAACAATTTGTTTCTATTCTCTTTCTCCAATTGCGAACGCCTTGGGAACTTACCCATACTACGTGTGACCCATTTATTATTTTATTTTTTTAAATCTTCAAACGCTGTGCACCCATATCCCGTACTGCGTACCCGTATATCCCGGATCTAGTTTTCTGAATCCCGGAAATCCCGTATACTGGATCCTGTGTCCCGGATCCCGTTTCCTGGATCCTGTGTCCCGGATCCCGTTTCCTGGATCTCGTTTTCCGAATCCCGGACCTGTATCCCGGAAATCCCGTATCTCGGATCCTGTTTCCCAGACCCATTTCCAGGATCCCGGATCCTGTGTCCCGGATCCTGTTTCCCGGACCCCGTTTTCCAAATCCCGGATCCTCTTTACCGGTTCTCGTTTTCCGAATCCCGGAAATCCCGTATCATGCATCCTGTGTCCCGCATCTTGTCCAGTCTTCCCCTGCCCCTGTGACCAAGAGTGGTATTTTGAACCCTCTCCCATGAACGGGTCACGTAGTATGGGTACGTTCTCTAAGCGTAAGACCCACGTGACTTAACGATGAGATATGTCATTCCCATACATTTTTTTTTGTTTTCTATTAGCGTTCACGATTGTAGAATGTCAACTTGGCTACAGGCCCAGAGCTTTAGTGTGTATTGCGCTTTAGGTTAGACGACAGAAGTATTCAAGCCCAAGCCAAAACTAAGTCAATGGACTCCGTTTAGTACATTGACCATAAGAACGATGTTTAGTAGGACATACAATGTTTGACAGTCACAATCATGTCTCCCTCTTTCTTTGTAATTTCATTGAGCATTATTACAATTTGATATCGCTTCACATTGGCCATAGTATAGCCTATAGTTGTTTAATAAAACACAGATTTATATAAAAAAAACATATTTATAAATTTTCAATATAGTACATACAGAGTATAATACAAATTCATTTATTTACGTACAGGGTGATGTCATTTAGATTGTTCCGATTTTTCTTGATACGTAACAACACCCTTCTCAATCATTTCCGATATTTCTACAGCTAACCACGGACCCAGCTGAAAAAAATCAGAACATTATTTCTTCTTAGGTTAAGCAACGCTCGGCAAGGTCAGGCAGAGATGGGTGACCATTCAGTGACATTTGAACTGAGTGTCTCCATGCATAGGAGGGAACTTAAAAAGTCGGTCCCGGTTGTCAACAAGGTTAAGCAACGCTCGCCAAGGTCAGACAGAGATGGGTGACCATTCAGTGACATTTGAACTGAGTGTCTCCGGGCGTCGAAGGGAACGTAAAAAGTCGGTCCCGGTTGTCATCTAGGCAGCAGTCGTTAAGCCTTGTCAGAGGCCTTCGGGCTTGAACAACTCTGATACCAGGTACCAGGGAACCATACGATAAGAAGAGGTCTATTGAGTGACGGGCCCGTTGTTGGCGTGGTTGTCTAAGATTCGGCTTTTCACGCTGCAGGTCGTAGGTTCGATTCCTACGGGACATGCATTTGTGTGCATGAACATGTCTGTATGTCCCGAGTCTGGGTGTATATGTATATTAAGTATGTATTTACAAATAAAAAAGTAGTATATGTAGTAATATCAGTTATCTGGTTTCCATAGTACAAGCTCTGCTTAGTTTGGGATCAGGTATCCTTGTGTAATAGAATGTCCCCGGATATTATTATTATTATATTACGGCGACAAGGTTCACCACCTGTCACGTTGGGTTCTGACTGTCTGGTGAAACGTGGGCTTTGAGTTGGTTAATACCTCCACAATGTGGTGGTGTATGGCCACTCAAGCCTCCGACTACCCCCGAATGGGGATAAAAGTCGTGACGTTACATTTTATTATTATTATGATAATGTCTGCTTACCCCCAGGGCCATAGCGTGCGCGATGCCGAACCTTGGCACGTTTCTTGCCCATAATGGCTTAAAATGGTCTGTCAGGCAAATCTTTCCGCCTCTGTACATCTTGGCAGTTTTGCCATCTAGGCCGGGCAAGGCAATCTCTGGAGCTGTAGTTGGATACGTCACTGGAATCTGGAATAAAGCAGTAAATGTACGGTCCGGCTCGACCGGGTTAGTGTCCTATCGCACTAAGCAACCAGTGGTAGCGCAACCAGTCGCTCCACCAATAAAATGTATAGAGCTGTATGGAGGGTATCGCTGGTGTCCGCTTGGTAGCGCAACCAATTCGGTGTCGGCTATCGAATCACCCGCTGGTGGCGCAACCATGGTTGCCTCGTACGATATCGCACTTAATACCACCCTCTCACAGAAGATCGGCGATCGGCGATGAGTGAGAGAGCTAGAAGCTCAACACTCGCCCCTTTCTCCTCTCTCTGTCCCACTTTCATTCAGGTCAGCAACATGCGAGCGATGCCTTTGGTATTGCAAGCATCTATAGGCTACGGTAACTGCTTAACATCAGGCGGGCCGAACGCTTTTATGCCACCTTAGCCACATAAAGCTCAATGTCTAAGCGAATTAGGGCCCAGGGCAAATTACGAAAAGTCAGTTACAGATATTTGCCTCTAGCGGGAATCGAACCCGCAACCACCCGATGCAGTGGCCTCCTATTAAATGCCATCGGCCGCTTACAGCGTCACGCGTACGCCGCGTCACAATGCTTACTATAGAAATGTACTGTTGTGGTCTCCTTCACACGCCGACGTCACTATAGTAACATTGTGACGCGGCGTACGCGTGACGCTGTAAGCGGCCGATGGCATTTAATAGGTGACCACGGCCTAAGGCCTAATGCGCTGGTTTCCTCCGAAAGCGGTGCCGTCATATAACGGCTGCACTAGAACATTGGCTATTTAAAAAACGGTGTCCAATACCGCTCTCTAAGAAACCGTGCCATAGTTTACAAAGCCAATGTTCTAGTGCAGGCGTTATATGACGGCACCGCTTTTGCAGGAAAGGGGGCGTCCATAAATTACGTGAGGTGATTTTTGTGATTTTTCGACCCCCCCTCCCCCCCTGGTGAGATGTCGTGAGATTTTGCTCGACCCCCTCCCTCCCCCTCTAATCTCACGTGAGATTTTTCAAAAGCTATATTCTAGAGGAGAAACGTGTTATACTTAATTTAACAAAAAAAAAGTTAGTTACAGTTATATTTAGTTAAAAAAAAAACTTAATTTAACCCAGTTTTCGTGCAATTTTACACTGTTTCTTGCGGTAAAAAAAAATACGTGTGACTTGCCGAGACCCCCCTCACCCCCACGTGAGATTTGGTGAGATTAAGCTCGACCCCCTCCCCCCCATAAATGCCTCACGTAATTTATGGACGTTCAAACCAGCGCTCAGCAGTCAACAAGATTTATTTTTTAAATTCTGAAATTTTTATCATTACCGGTCTCGGTACTCAAGATGGATTTTAAGATGGCACTTACGTCAAACTCCAAATCGAACTCGTACTTGAGTAGGTTGTGCACGTACCAGCATTTGCCGAACCATCGCGTGCCCGTCTTGTCTGACTCCAGACGGAACCAATCATTGTCCGCTGCCTTATTGTTCTGTACATACTAGAAGTACAATATGAAAAAAAAAAAAAAAAAAAAATTTACGTCACGACTTTTATCCCCATTCGGGGGTAGTCAGAGGCTTGAGTGGCCATACACCACCACACTGTGGAGGTATTAACCAACTCAAAGCCCACGTTTCACCAGATAGTCAGACAACGTGACAGGTGGTGAACCTTGTCGCCGTGTATACAGGAACTGACTATTACCTAATCCCGAGGGATAGGTAGGTTTCCTCACGATGTTTTCCCTCACCGTCAGCGAACTGTAAATTATGCACATAGATGAAAATTCATCCATTGATGCATGCCCCACCGGGGATCGAAACTTGGACCTTCTGATACAATAACACAAAAATACAAATTACAAGTACAAGTTTGAAGTACAAGTTTTGTACAATATTTAATATAATAAAAATCAAATTTATTAGGTAGGACCAAGCTGTAGCCAATTGACCGCAGCTCATATACGGGAGGGCTCGGACAGGGTAGTACCGCCCACTCACAGAACATCCGCATAAAGTAGCTATTACAGCTGCGTTTCGTACTATGAGTGAGAGAGCCGTAAGCCCACCCCCCTCTATCCCACTCCCCTTCAGGTCGGCAATGTGCGAGCAATGGCTTTGGTATTGTAAGCATCTATAGGCTACGGTAACTGCTTAAAGTAAAAAAGTCCTATAAAAAAAATTACATTCTTTTTACACACGGCTACCTGACCCCAAACTAAGCAGAGCTTGTACTATGGAAACCAGATAACTGATATTACTACCTATACTACTTTTTGTTTGTTAATACATACTTATATACATAATTACACCCAGACTCGGGACATGCAGACATGTTGATGCACGCAAATGCATGTCTCGGGTAGGAATCGAACCTACGACCTGCAGCGTGAATCATGATAGGCGGGATCTTACCAACCACGCCAACGGGCCCGTCACGTGTCGGGCCGTGTTTAATGTATGAAATTGAATTGATAAGTATTCCTCTTTTTTATGTGACTATGGTGGCCAACTAGTGAACACATGATGTTAAGCAGTTACTGTAACATAGAGATGCTTGCTTGCTTTGCTTCTTATATAGGGTGTATTTTTCAAGTGTGCGTGGATGGCCAACTCCGAAACTATGAGGAATAGCGAAAAGTACTCAAAGGAGTCTCAGGGCCGATTTTGATGAAAACTAAAACTGCATCATTGGATTTTTGAAAAAAATAATCGTAGTTAGGAATCGAACTAATTGATTTTGTAAAAAAAAACACATACTGTATTATTACACCATTCGATAGTGTCGCTGATAAGGAACGAATTCTGGGAAGTAATGACATACGGCAAACTTAAACAAACAGTGAAATAGAGTTTGAAACACTATTTTCAACAACATTACAATATAGCGCCGCGCGACAGGTGGCGAGCTTATCGCGACTTACAGCTCCTATACAAGGTTTTCTTTAACAAAATCAGGGACTCTGGTAGTCGTATCATTTTAATCTGGTAGTTAAATAAGCCACGATAAGCTCTTAATACACATAATAGCAAAGTTATGCATAATATTCAATCCAGGAAGTATTTTTTACCTTGATCAAGGCCTGATATTCCTCCTTGAGTCTATTCACCCATAACTCTTTTTCTCTCGGTCCAGCTTTCGTTTGTAGCAAAGGAATGCTGCTCAATGTCTTCCTGGTGCCTTCGTCAACCATTTTATTAATGTTTTATGTGATTATTTCATTATTTTCAGTGAAAAAGTGAAACGTACACAAAACTTGTGTACGAATGACTTGTCAAATAAATGTCAATGTCAGTAGGATGACGTGTCGGCTGGTTCACGTTCAGAGGCTTTGAGTGCATTGTTGGTTGTTTTTTCAGTCGCTCGAATGTTCGGTTCGGAACGACCCGAACGACTATCCGTTCGTATGTCTTGTCATATGGTGCGTTCCATTCACTGTTAATTTTGTTATTTTCGTCCACAAAAACTGTTAAAAACGATAATAATGGTCACTTTCAGTACAAGTTGGTTCGAGTGGAACGACATTTATGAACGAAAATAACGAAAATTACAAAATTAACAGTGAATGGAACGCACCAATAGAGGCAGCAAACATTAAAAAAAAATCGAAGGAATTATTCTCCAAGGAAGTTTTAAGTCTCTAACACCTGGAATGCGGACTTGGCAGCAAAAGTGAAGCCGACAGCGAGATACCATACTGAACGTTGTTTCCTTTGCCAACAAGAGTGACCATAATATTTTGAAATTTTGAGAACGTCCCCATGGACATCTAGTGAAAACGTGCTTTTGTTCCGAGATTGTTATGATAGGAAAATAATAAAATAAGGAAAAGGATGTTTATTTTCTTAAGAACATGAGTAGGTACAATAAATTAGTCTGCGGTGGCCAAACCACACGAGTGCCTGTCTGTATCTTGGCAACCTAAATGAAGTTACAAAATAGTATTTAAGATCGTAGATTTTGCCACTTTGTAATATAAAGTAACATGACACTTCACACGCTTGGACGTTGTCTAGGCTCTCCATATCTATGGTTTTTCCTATACTTATGTTTCCTATACTTACTCTTTTTCTATGCTATAAAAGGTACCTACTACTGTTAACATGTTATGTTTGATTTGGGCTGTGCAAGTTGTGACAGACGGACATAGAGACAGATAGACGGACAACAAAGTCTTCATATTAGGGTTTAGTTTTTTTTCCTTATTAGGTACGGTACCCTAAGAATATCCAACTAATTAGACCATAAGACAAAATTAAAGGACAATGGGCAAAATTGTATGGGACTTGGTCCAAATATACACCACTGACGTAACCCGATAGACCACTAAATACTGAGTAACTTTTACAAAGACAGATCAACAAAATAAGCTGTCAGTAAAAAAATATGGGTAGTTTAAAAAACATATTTTTTTGATTTCACCCTTATTATTATGTTTATACATTTTTTTCGAAAGGCAACAATACAAATACTCTTACTAACATTAAATAAAAATAAAATAAGCTGTCAGAAAGCAAAAAATGCCGTGAAAAATATTTTATTATTATTTTTGTTACCTGATGAAAAGTGAACAACAACAACAACAGCAGCATTCTTACGTATTTTCTGATGTTGCGCTTCTATAAAATAAATAAGCAGGTACCTTCTATGCGTTACCTTACTTTTTTACTTATCATCAGGTAACAATAATAATAATAAAATATGTTTCACGGCATGTTTTGCTTTCTGACAGCTTTTTTTAATTTTATTTAATGTTAGAAAGTGAATTTATATTGTTGCCTTTCGAAAAAAATGTATAAGACATAACACTAAGGGTGAAATAAAAAAATTAAAATATTCTTTTAAACTACTCAGTTTTTACTGACAACCTATTTTGTTGAACTGCCTTTGCAAAAGTTACTCAGTATGTAGTGGTCTATCGAGTGACGTAGGTCTCGGAAGTGTTGGACATTTGGACCATTTTTGCCCATTGTCCTTTGTGCTAACGAAAAGGAACAGTGAGGGCAGGGCATTTTCTTTTAAAACTCGTTGTGTTAAATTAGGGACATAATCTGTCGGCTTAAAATGCTTGCTGCATATGACGGAATTTTGGGTAATTTTTCTGTAGCCAATAGGTATTCGTTGTAACCAATTTACACGCCTGGGATCTGTAGTTTTAGGTAATCTGAAAAAGACAAAATTGTTTTTTTTGTTTTTTCTTGCTTAGGAGTAATCGGGAAGTGTAAAGTCAAAAGTCGTCCCGATTTCAAACAATTTCAATCGACAAACCATCGGTCTCGGCTTTTATTTTATATTGTCCATCAAGGGTTGCAATGCTGACCGCGCTGTGGAGCCCTGGAGCTGCGCTGCGCCGCGCTTTCGGCCATCAACAACGCGCCCAGCAACACACTCATTACAGACCGTGGCAGTAATGTACTATTAAAAAGTAACAAAAGGGTAAAGGAAAAAGGCCCCGAGAATTGCATTGCCTAGGGGCCCTGAAAGGGTTAATCTGGCCATAGACGTGCGCGTTCCTTGAGCGTGTGAACGACGCGAACGCCGCGTGCGAGCCCGGCGAGCCGTGACAACGCGGCGTGAGCGTCGCGTTTTACCAGCGTGTGGTATGTCGCGCGTTGCAAATGCGACCGACTTCAAAAAGTAGCGATGCAGTCGTGCGGCAACGAAAAGCGCGACTTTATCGCTGCAAACAGTTCCCGTGGACGATATTCCTCAGTTAACACAGACACATAATAAGATTGATATTATAGTCCTTTTTACTAACGAAATTTATGTCACCCGAACATCTAAAATGTACTTAACGTGGAAAACATAGTTACCCACTTACCTATGTTGAGATAATCCTTAATTCGGATAATATTCGCTTTTACACCCTTCCATTACGCATATTCTACCCATTTTTATAAGAAAATTCAGCACAATCCTCTAGATTTAAAATTCGCTGAAAATGTCGTGTGTCACGCAAATTGACGTTCTGTGTTTCAAGTGTTTAATTTTATTTCTGCTACGATTCCTATAGACATCACGGAACTGACAATTACAAGCGAATTATTAAAGAAGGTAAGTACTTATTTTCAGATATTTATTTATATTTGAAATTTTAATCTTAGGATATTCTTATACTTTACCATAGGTATTTCATTAATCGACTTTATTGTTTATTATTCTTATCATGAAAATGTACCAAATTTAAAGTGATCGAATAAATATTAACTGGCAACACAAGGGTTGAAAGGTTGTACTGTTAGAAAGGGAAAGAAGGCGCAGTTATAGGTATCTGGCTGGGACCGGTTTTTATAAAGCCTGCATCGTGGGCGTTAAGTGCGTCAGATAAGTGCTGCGTTCCATTCACCGTAATTTTTGCTATTTTCGTCCACAAAAAGTGTTAAAAACGATAATTTTGATCACTTTCAGTACAAGTTGGTGCGAGTGGAACGAGATTTGTGGACGAAAATAACGAAATTTACAAAATTAACTGTGAATGGAACGCACCAAAGGTTTATTTTTGAATGAATGAATGGAAAATAAAGTTTGTAGTTCACAGTCCTTGAAGTGTTACGTTCATGACCAGCAATGACTAGAAGTGGGTGCTTAAACGAAAAGCCGTTTGAAAAGTTCGCTTTTTTAAGTAAGCGCCTAAGCGCGCTTACAAATATAAGCGTGTTGCTTTTAAGCAATGACGGAAAGAAAGAGAAAGAAATTCCAAAAAATTACAAAAAGTAACCTTATTTGTATGACAATACAGTTCAAATCAATATTTAATTAAATTTAACCTTATTTCTTTACCCATAAAAAGCAATAATTTATAATACATTATATTAGATTAAAAACCATATTTCCATGCACATAAGACTCACTATCAATTTTTCAGCGCGTAAGTTTTTGGCTTTTTGCTTGAACTTATGTTTAGTAAGCATTTTGCTTTTGTTGTGCGTTTATTGACGGACGAATTTTTGTTTAATTTAAAAAAGCAGAAAAGCAGTAAAGCACTTTTACAACGACTTTTAAAAACAAGCACAAGCGTAACAACGTGCTTTTAATATAAAGCCGTTTATCACATCTTTAGCCATTCCTCCTCCTTGCGTCGTGTATCCTCAATGCTGAGGGTCGTGACCTCTGTGAATCACCCTTTTTTGCACGATGTCGCGCCACGTCGTCCTGTCTTCAGCGGTGTGGATCGCCTCGCACACTGTGGTGTTTAGTTCTGTGCGTATTTGGTCCGTCCAGCGCATGGGGGACCTTCCCCTCGGTCTTCGACCTTCCACTTTACCCGTTAGTAGGAGCTTTTCAAGGTTGCCACTTTCCTTGCGAGCAATATGGCCGAAAAACTCGAAAAGTCTGCGTAGGCATGTAGTAGAGAGTCTAGTGTTGATCTTGAGTTCGGAGAGTATGGATGCATTGGTCCGATGTTCTGTCCAATGTACTCCAAGCATCTCCCTCCAGCACCACATCTCAAAAGCATCTATGCGTGAGCGGTCTCTCTTTTTCAGGGTCCAGGTCTCTGCTCCGTAGAGGAAGATGGAGAAGACTAATGTGGACACGAGACGCATTTTTGTTTTCCGCGAAATGCATCTATCGGACCAGATCCGGTTTAGTTGGGCCATTGCACTCTTTGCCATGACGATCCGTCTTCTGATTTCCATGTCGCATGAGCCGTTGTTTGAAATAGTGGAGCCAAGGTAGGTGAAGCTGTTCACTGTCTCGAGATTGAGCGCGCCAGACAAGGTGAGCGAGTTGCTGCGGTCAATGACCATGATCTTAGTTTTGGTCCTGTGTATATAGAGCCCTAGCTCGTTGCTGCAGTGTTCCATCCTTCCCAGTAGGGTCATCATTTGGGCTTCGTCAGCAGCGAAGAGCGTGGTGTCATCGGCATAGCGTAGGTTCGTTATTCTCGTACCACCAATAGTGACACCTCCATCCCAGTTTTCACAGGTGCGTCTCATTATGTATAAAAACCATATTTCCATGCACATAAGATTCACTATCAATTTTTCAGCGCGTAAGTTTTTGGCTTTTTGCTTGAACTTATGTTTAGTAAGCATTTTGCTTTTGTTGTCCGTTTATTGACGGACGAGTTTTTGTTTAATTTAAAAAAGCAGAAAAGCAGAAAAGCACTTTTACAACTTCTTTTAAAAACAAGCACAAGCTTAACAACGTGCTTTTAATATAAAGCCGTTGATCACATCTTTACTGACAGTGACAGCGCAGCAGGGTTGCCAGACCTCCTGATTTTCCAGGAGATTTCCTGATTTGCCAGATATTCTCCTGATCTACTGATTTTATTATTAAATCTCCTGATATTTGTGTTTTGAAATAAATACATACCTACATACCACAAGTATGCGTAAAAAGGAACGTATCTGAGTCTTCTGACTGAACTACCAATTTTTAATAGTAATATGTTTATGGAATAAACACTCTATATCATGCTCTAACTCGATTGATTAAGAGTGTTTTTGCAATAAGCCTTTATCGATCGCCGATTCTTTAACATTGTTGTTTATTGCGCATGCGTAAGGGAGAAGGGACGTCAACGCAAGTCGCAACGCTTCGCTACTAAACTTTTGCGGTACTATAATATTTGATATGTTCTAAAATACATTTAAATTTTGCATGTAAATTAAGCACCAAAGTTATTGCCGGAGTCATGAGATCTAAAAACATACAAAAAAATAAAAATTGTTTTGATTTTCCAATAACTAGTAATATGACACCAAAAATGAATAACCAAATCTTATATAAAAAAAAATAGTCCATATAAGAATTTTATTGAACTCCTGATTTATCAGATCAGACTCCTGGTTTTTTTAAATCTCATTTCCTGGTTTTTGAAATTTTGGTCTGGCAACACTGCAGCGCAGTCAGAACTTAAGGCTTTTTGGCGGGAAGTGGAAAAGTCATGTTGTGATTTTTGTTTTAATTTCCAAAACTTGTGTTTTTGTGTATTATAATGAGTAATATTGGTGGAATATTAACCATTATATGGTCATAAATGTGCGTGAGTGTGGGCAATTGGAACAAAAGTGATGAAACATGATTTTCGGCTTCTCCCAAGAAGTCTAGTAATTTGTCAGTAAAGTATCCGCCACTTTACTGATAGGGTTTGGGGGGGTAGAAATAAGGTAGTTATAAGGTAGATTTAAGGTAGTTATAAGGTAGAATTAAGAAAAAATGTAATATGTATACTGATGTTAGGCTCCAAAGGGCTAGTTCCCAGGGGCCGTAAAACTAAACTTATAAAAAAAAAAAAAAAGTCAGAACTTAATTATGGCGCTCGCTCGCGGGTTTTCTTTCACCGCGCAGACACTTTTTATCCCTCTAATCGATTTTTCACGAAAAATAATTACAGTATAGGTACACAAATAAGCATTCAAAATGCCAGATACAATAACAGAAAGCGTCCTTACAGGGAAAATAGATGCTGCATTGTTAAATAAGTGGCTAAATAATGAATCTTTGGAGGTAAAATTGTAACCTATAATGGAATGTGCAAAACTTTTATTATTTCCTTTGTATTATCGTGTTTTTAATATTTATAGGGTGCGCCGGAGGACTGTGTGCTATTGTGTTGCAATAAAAATGAGTTTGTGGCTTGTTTTTTAACGTTTTTAAGGAATCAAACGGAAAGGTAAGTTTCTTAAAAAATGTAAACAGATGTAGGATGCAATTGATGGTATTTCTCTATCTTGGGTCTACTCCGATTTATCTATGTTTTCCTCACATATTGAGCCCAGACGAACCCAATACTTAAAGTTATAGGCCAACAATAATCTTGGGAAGTTGAAATAAATCAATATTATGGTAATAAATTCTGCCCATCTGTCTGGCATTAGCTCCCAAACAGATGGACAAATTTGATTGCGCTTTTTTAATAGATAGCTGAAACTCCTGATAGTATTGTTAGCTATTTTAGATGCAAATAGCTCTGTGTTTATATGTTACACAATATAAAAAATTTAAAACCTGCAATGGTCTGTTTGCCAAAGAAATTCAATCTTTATGTGCTTAATGGGTTTTATTTCTTTCAATTTTAGTATACTACAAACCAACAATGCTGTCCAAATACTGCAACACAATACGCCTGAGAAGCTTCTCAGTACACACCGTAAGCATCACCGCTCCATCAGCGACCCCACCAGCGAAGACCGTACCACAGACAGCCTCTCCGTCAAGAACGACAGGCAAAGAAGCCACGAATCACCGAGCAGAGACAAAAAACGTACCGGCCGTAGAGTCAAAACTAAACTCTTCACCGAAGACAAGAATAATTCCATACATTCGGTATCCTCAGATGAATCTAGACTGAGTATTGGTGTTGACCAACTCGCTATATCGAGCACACCAATCAAAAACGGTGTAAAACCGAATGATTACCCTTATTTGCCGTTAGCTAGTCCCGTTACACCTAGAGCTAAAGAGATTTACGAACGATGTGATACTCCGAGACTTTCCCATAAGCATTTGAGAACTCAAGAAAAAAGTTGTTTAGGTGATTATATGGTCAACGTTCAAAGGAGCACAAAGAAGAAACGATCAACGAGAAACTCTACAGACAACGAGGAAAAAGTAGAATTAGATTTGAGTAGTAACGATGCATTCCCGGAGATCGGTGCAAGGAAAGCTAGTTCGTTACGGTCAGAGAAACGAAGAATTAAACCGACTAACATAGACAAGTCACATAAGAGTGTGTCGTTGAATAGTTTTAGTGCGGAATGTATACAAACTTCTCCGTTTCAAGTCGAAGAGAATTCTGTATTTAAACAGCCAAGAATTTCACAGAAGGAATCTGCGAATAGTTTCGAAACGGAACGTAACATTCTGAAACAGGAACGACACAAGTTGATGGAGAAATTCAACATACTGAACACAACGTCGCCTCAAATAAACACACCGCAGATTAAAATAACACAGAAAGAATCCATAGAGAAGGATCAAAGCTTTATCAAAAGTGATCCAACGAAAATCATTTACAAAGACAAAATAGACTTGCTGATCGATATTTACGAAATATTGCTCAATAATAATTTGATACTAAGTGTTAATACTGAGATATACTTTTTAATATCGATTTTAATATCATCACAAAGTGAAGATGATTGCTTGACAGCTCAAAGGAAACTAAATGAGAATGATTTGGAATATATACTCAAACCAATACATAATAGCACTTATTTTGCTGTGAAGTCTCTCTGGCATCAGAGGATGATACTAGAGATAATTCTGGACAAGACCTCCTTGAAAACTTTAGGTAAGAACATTATACATATCGCCAAACTTGCACACCCAATGTAGGGTCCCAAACTACACACAAATACTTTGTTGGCCTACAAATTTTATTCAGTTGGCCTACAATATTTATTCATTTGAACTATAGCGGGGTACAAACATGATTTATAAATAAATAAATATCGCCAGCAGGCCTCTGTCACTCCGTGTTTCGGTCAGGATAAGTACCTATCGCTCCGCCCATGCCGGGCTTGTCTATTCCATTCTGACAAACACACAAATTGTATGGTAACAAACTAAGCAACGCTTGTACTATGAGTACCGTACAATGGACTGGGGGTGATCCCAGGGGCAATCAGACCAGGGCAAAATACGAAAAGGGCACACAATTTAAAACTGTGCATTGTTGGCCTACAAAATTTATTGATAAAGCTCTGTTGGTCAACAAATTTCTTCATATTTCTTCTTAAATTAAGTGTTTTGTCTGCCTACAATACCTTATCATTTGTGTTTTGTTGGCCTACAAAATTTAACTACAATAAAATCTACAATAAATTTATCTGCAAAATTTATTGATAAGTGCTCTGTTGGCCAACAAATTTGTTCTATTTCTTCTTAAATTAATTGTTTTGTCTGCCTACAATATCTTATCATTAGTGTTTTGTTGCACTACAAAATTTATTCATAAGTACTCTGGTGCGTTACAAACTAACACAAATACTTTGCTGGCCTACAAATTTTATTCAGTTGGCCTACAATATTTATTCATATGTGCCTTATTGACCTACAATATTTATTCATTTGAACATGATTTACTATTGTTATGTAGCCCTAAAAAACTATCGATAAATATTAACATCGTGAGGAAACCTACCTATCCCTCGGTTTAGGTAATAGTCAGTTCCTGTATACACGGCGACAAGGTTCACCACCTGTCACGTTGGGTTCTGACTATCTGGTGGAACGTGGGCTTTGAGTTGGTTAATACCTCCACAATGTGGTGGTGTATGGCCACTCAAGCCTCTGACTACCCCCGAATGGGGATAAAAGTCGTGACGTTACATTTCAGTTACATTTCATTTACATTTCATTTTTAAATATTTTATCGGCCTACAAACTTTATTCACAGTTACTTAGTTGGCCTATTTTTTTTCTTTCCTACAGGTGAAAACAAAAAAGTCCGAAGTTTCTGCCCGGACCTTGCTAAGTTTCTCCTCAACTGCTATGGCTTGCGTTGCGAGGCTGTTCCCAAGACCAAATCCCGGGTTGAATCCCGGGCCGTATCCCGGCGTAGCGGGATGGTGTGTTTCAACCCGGACACCGATCGCGCGGACAGTTTCCCCGCACTCACCAGCTTTCATACCTTCAAGAAACAAAGGGATATGTTTTATGAGATACTCAGGTAAGTTGGGTTTTCGAAATCTATACAAATAAATAAAATTTATGTGTCTGTTCGTAATGTCAAAATAACAGCTACCGGGGGCAGCGGGGTAGTACCACCCTCTCACAGAAGATCGGCGTAAAGCAGCTATAACAGCTGCGTTTCGTACGATGAGTGAGAGAGCTGTAAGCCCACCCCCGCCCTCCCCCTCCCTCCATCCCCCTCCCATTCAGGTCGGCAATGTGCGAGCAATACCTTTGGTATTGTAAGCATCTAAAGGCTACGGTAACTGCGTAACATCAAGCGGGCCGTACGCTTTTTGCCACCGCAGTCATATAAAATATAACACTGCCACCACTGTGACTCCTGTAAGCCAGGATCGACAGTGTCCAACGATGACGCCGAGGTTTGACCCTCGACGAGTCCCGGGGACAAGCTAACTTGTCTTGGAACCCGCACGAATTTAATCAAAAGATAGGATAGGAGTTGGAAGAAGATTAAACACTTCACTTCAGGTGAGAGGTGCTACTGTCACTTTTCAATATAAATCATACACTTACATATACGTCACGACTTTTATCCCCATTCGGGGGTAGTCAGAGGCTTGAGTGGCCATACACCACCACATTGTGGAGGTATTAACCAACTCAAAGCCCACGTTCCACCAGATAGTCAGAACCCAACGTGACAGGTGGTGAACCTTGTCGCCGTGTATACAGGACGTCACATTGGACAGGCGCCTAGTTGGCTTGGTGGAGGAGTACACTATGCTGTTTCTTATCCAGATGGTATCAAGAGTCTCCGTCGAGCGTCCCCCGCAGTTCCCTCCGCAGTCGCGTGAAGGCTCTGACCAGCGCCGGGCCCGCAGCTGCCAATCAAGCACATCTCTGTGCACTGCTGGTGCAGCATCTACTAGCACACTGCCTGCCAGCTGGTGACCAGGTGACCACCCATCCATTTCCATACCTCGGCCCGTCACGCGTTTTTTTTTGGGACCTTGTCACGCTTGTTACAACCAAGCACACCTCTGTGCACTGCTGGTCCAGCATCTACTAGCACACTGCCTGTCAGCTGGTGACCAGGTGACCACCGATCCATTTCCATACCTCGGCCCGTCACGCGTTTTTTTTTTGGGACCTTATCACTCTTGTTACAACCAAGCACACCTCTGTGCACTGCTGGTGCAGCATCTACTAGCACACTGCCTGCCAGCTGGTGACCAGGTGACCACCCATCCATTTCTATACCTCGGCCCGTCACGCGTTTTTTTTTTGTGGCCATTTCACGCTTGTTTTAACCAGACACTCTGTGCATTGCTGGTGCAGCATCTACTAGCACACTGCCTGCCAGCTGGTGACCAGGTGACCACCCATCCACTTCCATACCTCGCCCTGTCACGATTCACGTTTAGATATTTTAGGGCAAAGTGGCGTATGACCACGGACCACGGCTATCCTCTAGATGAGAATATTTTCTTGTTTCATACTTTTTGGGGCGCGATTTTTCAGTAGTCGGGTTTTAGTTTTGAACTTTCCTTTTTAGGGTTCCGTACCCAACGGGACCCTATTACTAAGCCTACGCTGTACGTCTGTATGTCCGTCCGTCTGTCCGTCTGTCAGCGGGCTGTATCTCCTGAACCGTAATAGGTAGTCTTGAAATTTTCTCAGAATGTGTATTTCTGTTGCCGCTACAACATAAAAATAATAATAATTTAGCCCTTTTAACGTCCCACTGCTGTGCACGGGCCTCCCCTCAATGCGAGGGGGATTCAGGCCATAATCCACCACGCTGGCCCAGTGCGGGTTGGTGGTCGCTACAACAACAAATACTAAAAAATAAAGTTAATATTTTTAACGTTTTTATTATGTATATTGGTGGCAGGAATCGAAGCTAAGCAAACTACAAAGGCGGCTAACGAGTCCCGCTGCGCCAGAGTCGCAGAGATTACCACATTTCACTGCCAAAGAAATGTTCTACAAGTAAGAATGGAAATCTATACTATACTTAGGCTGCGTTTCCACTGACGCGGAGCTGGGCGGAGTGGAGCGGAGAAGAGCACTGTGACGGGCCACGAGCGGAGTGGAGATTTCGAGCACTGTGATTGGTCAATTCACGGTCTGCTCCGCTCCACTCCGCCCAGCTCCGCGTCAGTGGAAACGCACCCTTATAATACTTTGACGCTCGTTTGGCGCAGTGGTTTTGAGCGTTGGCCGCTCGGCTCACTGCATCAAGTGGTTTTGGGTTCGATTCCCGCGGGAGGCAAATTACGGAAACGGCCTTTTCGTAATTTGCCTTGGTCTGGGTGTCACTGGGATCGCCCCCAGTCCATTGTCCGGTACCCATAGTACAAGTTGCTTAGTTTGGGACCATACAGATGGTGTGTAAAGAGCTTATTACACTTGGCTAAATTTAGAAGCCTAAATTTAGAAGCTTCTAAATATTTAAGAAGCTAGCTCCTGAATAGCTTGCTGAATGCGATTACACTTGCCTAAATTCAGTAACTACTAAATTAAGTTGCCTAAATTTAGTTAAGTGTAATAACCCCTTAAGTCTCGAGATATTTATTTATTACTTGACTTGTATTTATATCTATTTTTAATTAACACAATGCGTTATTATTTATTTTTCAGGGAGTTCATTATGAACGCTGAAAATGATTCCTTCAGGGTACATCTGAAGGACACATTTGCTACTGAAATCATTGCTTTGGATAGTACACAAATAGCACCGGACGATAGAACCAACTGTAAGTACATATAAGTAATATTACTTATGCACCAAGCCAACTAGACACTCGGGTATAAAGGGGGCGTCGATATATTACGTGAGGCATTTAGGGGGGGGGGGGGGGGGGGGGGGCGAAGGTCGAGCAAGTGAGGGGGGGTCTCGGCAAATCACACGTAATTTTATTTTACCGCAAGATTAGTACAGACGTTCTTACTTAGTAGATATCTCTATGAAACAACGCGTGGTCATATTTCCCGGGATGCGTGGCATCTATCTACCGGTAAATAGCTGAACTACTCGCTTCGTTTCATGTCGATGTTAGTACTCGGCCGAGTTGCTTAGACCCAGTCCCCTTAGTAATTGGTCCATGGCAAGAAACGGTGTAAAATTGCAAGAAAACTGGGTTAAATTAAGTAAAACATGTTTCTTTCTCAAGAATATAGCTTAAAAAAAAAATCACGTGAGATTAGAGGGGGTGGGAGGGGGTCGAGTAAAATCTCATGACATCTCACCAACCTATCCCTCGGGATTAGGTAATAGTCAGTTCCTGTATACACGGCGACAAGGTTCACCACCTGACACGTTGGGTTCTGACTATCTGGTGAAACGTGGGCTTTGAGTTGGTTAATACCTCCACAATGTGGTGGTGTATGGCCACTCCAGCCTCTGACTACCCCCGAATGAGGATACAAGTCGTGACGTATGTGTGTGTGTATCTCACCAAGGGGGAGGGGGGGGTCGAAAAATCTTAAAAATCACCTCACGTAATTTATGGACGCCAATTGATAATAAGTCAATGATTCCGCGGTCCTTCCACCACGTAGTGGGAGCTACTGCCACAGGAGTGCCGGCATTGGCCCAGGCTCACTACGTGGTGAACGGACCGCGGAATCATTGACTTATTATCATTTGATATTTATACCAGAGTTGCAAAAAAACAGGAAATTTAAAATGAAAACTGTTTAAAACATTGATTTAAATCAGAAGGAATAAATCACCGTGTTTAAAACATGTTTTATATGATTAAAACATGTTTTAAACACAGTGTTTAAAATAAGGTGATTTTTTCGTAACGACCCTGATTTATACCCGAGTGTCTAGTTGGCTTGGTGGTTAAGTACATCTTCTTATCGTATGGTTCCCTGGTACCTGGTGTCAGAGTTTTTCAAGCTGCAGGCCTTTGTCAAGGCTTAACGACTGCTGCCTAGATGACAACAACCGGGACCGATTTTTAGGGTTCCGTACCCAGAGGGTGCCAACGGGACCATATTATTAAACCTACGCTGTCCGACTGTCCGTCTGTCAGCGGGCAGTATCTCACGAACCGTAATAGGTAGAGAGTTGAAATTTTCACAGAATGTGTATTTCTGTTGCCGCTACAACAACAAATACTAAAAATATAATAAAATTTAAAAATAAAGGGAGTCCCCATACAAGAAACTTGATGTTTTTAACGTTTTTATTCTACGGTGGTACGGAACCATGGACCAATTACTAAGGGGACTGGCCCCAAGCAAGTCGGCCGAGTGGTCGGCCTAGTACTAACATCGACATAAAACGAAGCGAGAAGTTCAACTATTTACTGGTGGCTAGAACAATGAAAATGAAAAAACAATGACCACGTTTTTTTTCATACATATATCTAATAAGGGCACCTCTTTCTTTAGTCTTTACTCTGTGTACGGAATCCTTAATGTGCGAGTCCGACACGCACTTGGCCTGTTTTTTTACATGCTCTTTATGTGCTGGCTTCCGGCTCACTCACTCATCGTACGAAACGCAGCTGTAATAGCTACATTACGCCGATCCGTGAGAGGGTGGTACTACCCGGTCGAGCTAACTCGCATATGAACTGCAGTCAACTGGCTACAGCTTGGCTCTGTCTTCATAATTCTGATTTTAAATGTTTTTTACAGCAAATATCGATATATCGAAGGAATATCTACAGTTATCTAAGAAGTTATCGCTCCTAGCCAAGTTCTTGGGCTTCGTGACGTCACTGCCGTACGGCCAAGTGACGTCAGAGTGCAGTACGAAGACCGCTTTAGTACATAAACCAGAGAAAGAAAACAATTATGCACCACCCAAAGAGAAAGTATTGGAAAATGAATTGGCGTTGAGGAATTATGTAAGTTTTTTGAAGTGAAAACTTCTTTAGCGGCGTTGTGCACTTTTCTTGGGACGGGTAAAAATGGTTAAACTCGCGTCAGGGCCACATGTCCTGATCGAAAATTCGTCAGTTTGCGCAGGGCGCTTGCGCGAATGTTCGTGTGTGTTTGTGTTACAGCGTGCCGCGCGCATCCATGGATGGTGACTGCTGATGGCTCGACCGTCTATGTAGTGGCCAGATCGTGGGAAAAAGTTACCCCCACTTTACGTACCTTTTACGTTACGTGCTGTGTATTATACCGAAGAGACCCCCCCCTCTCCTCTCCCACTCCCCTCCCCCTTCCCCTCCCCCCTCCCCTCCCCCTCTCTCCCCCTCCCCCAAAATATTTAAAAATGCAGAACGTTTATGTTCAAGTTTTCACTTCTGCCGGCACTCCCGGAGTGCAACCCGGTGTTCGGAATTAGTGATGTCGCATGACGCTTACTCATAAGTTTGTGGTTATTTTTTTTTATGGGACTGAGGTGGTAAACGAGCGTACGGCCCGCCTGATGTTAAGCAGTTACCGTAGCCTAAAGGCATTGCTCGCACGTTACAAACCGAAGGTGAGTGGGACGGAGAGAGGGGAAGGGGGGATGCTTTCGGTTCTCACTCATCGTACGAAACGCAGCTGTAATAGCTACTTTACGTCGATGTTCTGTGAGAGGGTGGTGTTACCCCAGTCGAGTCAGCCCGTATACGCCCTTTTCGTAATTCACCCTGGTCTGGGTGTCACTGGGATCGCCCCCAGTCCATTGTACGGTACCCATAGTACAAGCGTTGCTTAGTTTGGGACCATACAGTTGGTGTGTATTTTACAACGTTACTAACGTTATATTTCTTTTCAGAGTCAACCAACTATGGACTTTAAAGGCATACTACAAAATGCTACGGAAAATGGCCGACTGTCCATCACAATACCATGGATAGTCCACTATCTATCCATGCTGGACTATACATCACTACGCATCAACTACTACCAAGCCCTACTAAAAACACTAATCGATATATACACCACTCGACTACGAATAATCGATAATCGTTTCAAAAAGAACACGATAATATATCTAAAATCGATTCTCGGATGGCTATTCGATTTACCGCATTTCCCGCAAGAGTTGTTTTATGAAAATAATCGATTAGATATATCGATTAATAGTGATGTGACTGTCGATAGCTGCGATTTAGTCGATGAATCGATTATAATAGAGTTGTGCCCGTATTTGAGGGATTTGAACGTCTTGTTATCGACATGTAGAGTGGGGCAAGACCAGAGGGAGATAGGAACATATCGCCATATCACTCCTGTCAGTTTGATATTGAACCCTGAAGATAGGATTAAGAATAAGGAGAAAGAATTACAGGTAACCAATATTGTACCGTATTGTTTGTAATGTAATGTAAAGTGTAAAATTTAATGTAACGTCACGACTTTTATCCCCATTCGGGGGTAGTCAGAGGCTTGAGTGGCCATACACCACCACATTGTGGAGGTATTCACCAACTCAAAGCCCACGTTTCACCAGATAGTCAGAACCCAACGTGACAGGTGGTGAACCTTGTCGCCGTGTATACAGGAACTGACTATTACCTAATCCCGAGGGATAGGTAGGTTTCCTCACGATGTTTTCCCTCTCCGTCAGCGTACTGTAAATTATGCACATAAATGAGGAGATACGCAGAAGGACCAAGGTAACTGACATAGCCCGTAGGATTGCAAAACTCAAGTGGCAGTGGGCAGGGCACATTGCTCGTAGAACGGATGGCCGATGGGGCCGAAAAGTTGTCGAGTGGCGGCCGCGCACCGGACAGCGTAGCGTGGGTAGGCCTCCCACAAGGTGGACCGACGATCTGGTGGAGGTGCGGGAATCCGCTGGATGCGGGCAGCGCAAGACCGGTCATTGTGGCGAACCTTGGGGGAGGCCTATGTCCAGCAGTGGACGTCTTTCGGCTGAGATGATGATGATGAATTTATGGACGCCCCCTAATATACCACACAGTATTTTAATGTTATTAATATTAGCGGCACTAGGCCAGCGTGGTGAGTTATGGCCTGAATCCCCCTCGCATTGAGGGGAGGCTCGTGCCCAGCAGTGGGACGTTAAAAGGGCTAATATTATTATATTATTATTTATATAATATTAGCGTAGCGTGGGTAGGCCTCCCACAAGGTAGACCCACGACCTGGCGAAGGTCGCGGGAATCCGCTAGATGTGGGCAGCGCTATAGCAACTTGTTGTTGATCTACATAGCGACGTTTGACATTTCCATACATTGTGAAGTCTATTCTATTCTATTCGATTAGCGTTCATGCTAGGGGGGCAGGTACCAGGGCACCACACAATGAGAAGAAGCTATGTATTTTATTTACAATATGTTAAGAAAACCCTGTCCGACCCGAAAACGTATTGTTGGGTATCGCAATTAGATTCTATTTTTGTAAAAAAAAAACATTTTATTTTTATTATATTTTTTTATTTATTTTTATCTCTTTTTAGCATAGTAAGTGTCCCACTGCTGGGCAAAGGCCTCCCCATTTTTTTTGGAAAACAATTACCCCGTTTACATATTATTATTATTTTCATAAAATGACGTCATTACGTACTTTGTGGTCAGAGGTGCCGCCACACGATCTAACATAATTACTGCCGGTAACGGTGTTGTCATATTTTTAAAATTTGCTACGTTTTGGGGGAAAAAGGAAAAAAAATGGCATTTTAAATTTTCATTAATATGTTTACTAGGGGCCATCCATTAATTACGTCACACGAATTTTATGGTTTTTAGACCCCTCTCCCCCTTGTCACAGCTGGTCACATTTTCGCGACTCCCCCTCCCTGTGTGATGTGACATATTTTTTATAATTTTCAGAAATTTTTCGTAAAAAATTCAAATTTCGGTTTTAATACATAGATATTTTAGATTTTTAAATGTGACGTCACAAAACTTAGGACCCCTCCCACCCCCACACAATGTCACATTTCGTCGACCCCCTCCCCCCTTTACGTGTGACGTAATTAATAGATGGCCCCCTATCATGAACATTATTTTTTTATTATTTTATTTGGTCATGTGATTGGGAAACCTAATTGCCGGTTTCGGCTCGGACAGGGTTTTCTTAACATATTGTATATTGTATAACAGTTGTTGTTTGACGGGCCCGTTAGCGTGGTTGGCGCGGAGGCGACATTCACGCTGCAGGTCGTAGGTTCGATTCCTACCCGTGACATGCATTTGTGTGCATGAACATGTCTGTATGTCCGGAGGCTGGGTGTATATGTATATTAAGTATGTATTTACAAATAAAAAAGTAGTATATGTAGTAATATCAGTTATCTGGTTTCCATAGTACAAGCTCTGCTTAGTTTGGGATCAGGTAGCCGTGTGTAAAAAATGTCCCAGGATATTATTAATGTGTGTAATGTGTAACGTCACGACTTTTATCCCCGTTCGGGGGTAGTCAGAGGCTTGAGTGACCATACACCACAACATTGTGGAGGTATTAACCAACTCAAAGCCCACGTTTCACCAGATAGTCAGAACCCAACGTGACAGGTGGTGAACCTTGTCGCCGTGTATACAGGAACTAACTATTACCTAATCCCGAGGGATATGTAGGTTTCCTCACGATGTTTTCCCTCACCGTCAGCGAACTGTAAATTATGCACATAGATGAAAATTCATCTATTGGTGCATGCCCAACCGGGGATCGAACCTGGGACCTTCTGATTGCTAGCCCAACGTGTTCGCCCCTAGGCTACAGTCGCTTATTATTATTATTATATCTTTTCAGGCTCGCCTCGAAGAAGAATTGCTGAAGAGTCAGCCATCATCAACCCGTAGAGTTCTAGAGTTGGTCATAGAGCGCATCACATCAGCTGTAGTCAAGGAGTTGTCGGGCAAACCGCTCGGCGACGCCCGCGAGCGAGCTCGCGAACACGCTCGCGTTCATGTTCGGAGTCGATGCGGGGAGGATTCGGTGAGATTTGGTTTTTTTATGTGACTTTAGTGACAAGCGTACGGCCCGATTGGTTGAAAAATCACTTGTGGCGACCTTCATGAATTTCGCCTCCATGTTCATATTCACACATTATTCTAAATTCAATATTTATAAATAAACTAGCTGTCCCGGCGAACTTCGTGCCGCCTCAGAATTAATGTTGTATTTACTTATTAGCCAAAAAAGAACTAAACCCTCACCCCCGTGTCCCCCGTTCGTCGTCTGATCTACTCCTTTCCCGTGTCGCAAATAAAGGGTTCCGTACCACCATAGAATAAAAAAATAACTAAATGGGGTACGAAACCCAAAAAATAACTAAATTGGTCGAAGAGCTACTGGTCCATGGGAGACATCATGAAGGGCAACCTTCCACTGACACATTGACATGTGTATCCCGCCCGTTCTTACCTACGGCGCCACTGTGGCCTGAAAATCGAGCTTCATAGTACTTAATTTTTTTTTCTCTTTATTATTATTTTTTGCTTTTGATAAGCTTCTAATGCCTTCAGCAGTCATGAATATATATAAGGAATATAATATCGTAGGCCTACTAAATTATATTAAAAAAAAAAAATGAAAATTTTGTATGGCCCAAAAGTAATAAATCCAAATGACTTCAAAACCGCTGTGTTAACCGTTATATCCTTACAGATGGCTGTTCTACAAATTATTTGTATTTTTTTGGCGTATTTTATACAACGGTAATAACTGTGGTTTTTTTTAAAAATAAATACGTTTTATAAAAAAAGTTTGAACTAAAATTTGTACTTATATATGCTATATTAGTGTTTCTCTAAAATACAGACACTTCCCTGCAAAATTTCAAGTTTATAAACCCATTGGTCCGCATGTAAGTACAAATTTTAGTATAAAATATTAAAAATAAAAACCGCAGTTGTTACCGTTATATAACATACACCAAAAAATACAAATAATTTGTTGAACAGCCATCTGTAAGGATATAACGGTTAACACAGCGGGTATGAAGATACATATTTGGATTTATTACTTTTTTACTTTTACCATACAAAATTTTCATTTTTTATTTTATTTATTTAGTATACCTATGAAATTATATTCTTTATATATATTCATGACTGCTGAAGGAATTAGAAGCTTATGAAAAGCAAAAAATAAATAAAAAAGGTTAAAGTACTATGAAGCTCGATTTTCAGCCCACAGTGCGGCGCCCAGACATGGTTACTAACCGAGGCTCAGAAGTCCAAACTGAAAGTTTGCCAAACAGCAATGGAGCAGCATTTTGGGTGTTTAACAAACTAATAGGGTGCGGAACACCCAGCTGCGTTCCATGACCCTTATCGCGGATGTAGGAGCGAAAACAGCTACACTTAAGTGGACCTGGGCGGGTCACCTGAGCCGAATGAGCTCAGAAAGGTAGGCCAAAGCAATCACCGAGTGCGGTCCCAGAGCACGACCGTCGTCGCCGACGACGTAGACCCAAAAAACAGTGGCGCGGTGACCTCGACGCTCATCTAGACGGGTGGTATGAGAGAGCCTAAGACCGCGATGGATGGAAGAAGATGGGGAGAGACCTTTGCCCAGCACTGTTATGTGCACAACGCAGATCTATTTCTTGTGATGAATTTCCCATGAAATAAATTCGCAGGAATTTATAGTCGCCATCCGCCATCTGACACCGGCGTTCATTACGCCATCTATTGAAAGTAATTTGAATCATACGTAAAATATGGGTTTTTAGCGCTTTCCGGGCAATTTTTCCATTTTTTTAAATGTATTAACCTTCCTTGAACTTCACGGAATAATCTAAAAAAAAAACATCTAAATTGGTCCAGCCGTTCTCGCGTCAAGTAATGACATGAAATAGGGATTCATTTTTATATATATAGATCATTTTCTCCGGTGAAGGTGTCACCGGCAGAAACATCCGAACCAGCTTTTTATAAGGACTGAAATTTGTACTCCGATGTTTATTGTAAAAGAAGCCTGAATAAATACCTACTTACCTTCTGATCATCTTTACCTATCCATAGTGATCTCCATTATTTACGCTATACACTCAATTCAAATTCTAATAATTTATTTTGTTTACAAATTGTCATTTTACATTTTTTCCTTAAGTTCTACCGCCGGATCGGAAACGCGACCTCAGCTGAGAAGATCCGGCAAGAAACTCAGCGGGCTTGTCATTTCAAAAAATCGCCTCACGTAATTTATGGACGCCCTCTTTCCTGGGCAATAATTTTTTGCTCCACCGGTGATCGAACTTGGGACCTTCTGATTACTAGCCCAAGGGGGCATCCATAAATTACGTGAGCACATTTTTGAGATTTTTCGACTCCCTCTCCCTCCAATCTCACGTGAGATTTTTCAGAAGCTATATTCTAGAGGAAAAACATGTTTTACTTAATTTAACCAAGTTTTCTTGCAATTTTATACTGTTTCTTGCGGTAAAAAAAAATACGTGAGATTTGCCGAGACCTCCCCTCTCCCCCACGTGAGATTTGGTGAGATTTTGCTCGACCCCCCCTTAAACGCCTCACGTAATTTATGGACGCCCCCCCAACCTGTTCGCCCCTAGGCTACAGTCGCTATATTATATTATTATTTATTAGCTTATTATTGATTACCCTCCAGGCCACCCTCCTCCAGTCCCTCCGCGAGCTGTACTCCGATCACCTGCAGCAGCTCCGCAGCAGCTCGCTGGAGTGGGGGCGCGCATCCATCCGGGCGCGGGCCGCGGGCGCGGTGCTTGCCCTGGTGGCGGGCGCGCCGCCGCCGCTGCAGGCGCTGGCCGCGCGGACCGCGTACAACCGGCTCGGGAAGTGGCTCAATGATAACTGGAACAATACTGGTTAGTGAATTGGTCTGGGATTTTTAGTCGGTGTGACTTATAGTCTGTAATTTTCAGGGTTTCGTACCCAAAGGGTGCCAACGGAACGGGACCCTATTACTGAGCCTCTGCTGTCCATCTGTCCGTACGTCTGTCAGCGGGCTGTATCTCACGAACCGTAATAGGTAGAGAGTTGAGATTTTCACAGAATGTGTATTTATTTTGCCGCTACAACAACAAATAATAAAAATTAAATAAAATTTAAAGATAAAGGGGGTCCCCATACAAGAACCTTTTATGTGCGAGTCCGACACGCATTTGGCCGGTTTTTTTTGGTCTATGGAAGTTGGTGCTATTTTTTGGTCTATGGAAGTTGGTGCTATATTTTTGGTCTGTGGAAGTTGGTGCTATATTTTTGGTCTGTGGAAGTTGGTGCTTTTTTTTTGGTCTGTGGAAGTTGATGCTATATTTTTGGTCTGAGGAAGTTGATGCTATATTTTTGGTCTGTGGAAGTTGGTGCTATATTTTTGGTCTGTGAAAGTTGGTGCTATATTTTTGGTCTGTGGAAGTTGGTGCTATATTTTTGGTCTGTGAAAGTTGGTGCTATATTTTTGGTCTGTGAAAGTTGATGCTATATTTTTGGTCTGTGGAAGTTGGTGCTAAGTATATTTTTGGTCTGTGGAAGTTGGTGCTATATTTTTGGTCTGTGGAAGTTGGTGCTATATTTTTGGTCTGTGAAAGTTGGTGCTATATTTTTGGTCTGTGAAAGTTGATGCTATATTTTTGGTCTGTGGAAGTTAGTGCTATATTTTTGGTCTGTGATAATTGATGCTATATTTTTGGTCTGTGGAAGGTGGTGCTATATTTTTGGTCTGTGGAAGTTGGTGCTATATTTTTGGTATGTGAAAGTCAGTGCTATATTTTTGGTCTGTGGAAGTTGGTGCTATATTTTTGGTCTGTGGAATTTGGTGCTATATTTTTGGTATGTGAAAGTTGGTGCTATATTTTTGGTATGTGAAAGTTGGTGCTATATTTTTGGTCTGGGAAAGTTGGTGATTTTTTTTTTCTGTGACTTTGTTGGTGTGACTTGGTCTGCGATCATAGTTGGTGCATTTTTTCGTAGACCGTCCCTCAGTCTGTGTAATTTTTAGTCAGTGCTATTTTAAATGAATGCAGTTTTTTTCATTATAGACACCTAAAAAGATTTTATTTTTCTCTGCCATTTTTAATCTGTTTTTTATTTATACCTTACTGCTATATTGAATTCACGTGCGACTTTCAGTCATCATCCCACTATATTATTATTTATTATAATATTATAACCTTTAACCTTATTATTATTATTATAGCGACTGTAGCCTAGGGGTGAACAGGTTGGGCTAGCAATCAGAAGGTCCCAGGTTCGATCCCCGGTGGGGCATGCACCAATGGATGAATTTTCATCTATGTGCATAATTTACAGTTCGCTGACGGTGAGGGAAAACATCGTGAGGAAACCTACCTATCCCTCGGGATTAGGTAATAGTCAGTTCCTGTATACACGGCGACAAGGTTCACCACCTGTCACGTTGGGTTCTGACTATCTGGTGAAACGTGGGCTTTGGGTTGGTTAATACCTCCACAATGTGGTGGTGTATGGCCAACTCAAGCCTCTGACTACCCCCGAATTGGGATAAAAGTCGTGACGTTACATTTCATTTATAATATTATAAATGTTAGAGTTTGGATGGATGGATGTATGGATGTTTGTTACTCCTTCACGCAAAAACTACTGAACGGATTTGGATGAAATTTGGAACATAGATAGTTTATAACCTGGATTAACACATAGGATACTTTTTATCCCCGAAAAATTTCAGGTTCCTGTGGGATATTAAGTTAACGCGGACGAAGTCGCAGGCAGAAGCTAGTAATATCTAAGTATCTGTATTGTCCCCAGCTATTCTCTGCAAGGACATAGAGGGTGAGATGAAGGTATTGGTGGCGCTAGGCGACGCTACTACGTCATCCGTCAAGAGTACCGTTGACGTCACCGCCATGACGTCACCGGCTGCCATCTTTGAAGCGAACAACGTCAGCCCGGCCGCTTGCATTATTAATTTGAAGGTAGGTTAACAAACAAATATTGGTGGGTATTTATTTATTTATTTATTAGTAAGAAAACCAACAGCTGTTTATACAATTAAAGTTGTACATGAGTATTAAACTTAACGTGAGCCAATTACAGGTTTTCCTAGCATAATTAAACATATTCTTATACGACTGTGTCTTATGCGACTGTGGCCTAGGGGCGAACACGTTGGGCTAGCAATCAGAAGGTCCCAGGTTCAATCCCCGGTTGGGCATGCACCAATGGATGAATTTTCATCTATGTGCATAATTTACAGTTCGCTGACGGTGAGGGAAAACATCGCGAGGAAACCTACCTATCCCTCGGGATTAGGTAATAGTCAGTTCCTGTATACACGGCGACAAGGTTCACCACCAGTCACGTTGGGTTCTGACTATCTGGTGAAATGTGGGCTTTGAGTTGGTTAATACCTCCACAATGTGGTGGTGTATGGCCACTCAAGCCTCTGACTAACCCCGAATGGGGATAAAAGTCGTGACGTTATATTTATTTATTTTTATTTTTTTATTTCTTATAATTTGTGTTGTCGGAAGGACATGAAGTTGAGACTAAACATTATTAAATATAAAAGTTAAAAAAGTATAATATTAATATTAGTGTGTGTGTGTGTGTGTGTGTGTGTGTGTGTGTGTCTGTGTGTGTGTGTGTGTGTGACTTAGTGTGTAGAAGGTGTACGTGTGGCAATAGTCACATGCTGTATAGTAGTAGTATAACGTTCATAGCCAGCTGCAATAACTAATTGGTAAACGATCGGGGTTAAGCAACGCTTGGGGAGGTCAGTCAGAGAGCGGGAAGCCGAACCCCCCCTTCCCCTCCCTCTGTCCCACTCCCCTTTAGGTCGGCAACGTGCGAGCGATGCGTTCGGTACTGCAAGGCTATAGGCTACGGTAACGGCTTAACATCAGGCGGGCCGCACGCTTTTATGCCACCGTAGTTACTACCACCTTAGTTTACTTCAACACTAGATGGAATCTGAATAAAAAAATGTTTATAAAATTAATAGAATTGACAGCTGTCATGGCTTACTGGGCTCTCTCACTCATCGTACGAAACGCAGCTGTAATAGCTACTTGACGCTGTTCTTTCTGTGAGAGGGTGGTACTACCCCGGTCGAGCCAGCCCGTATATGAGCTGCAGTCAATTGGCTACAGCTTGGCTTTACAACCAATAGTGCTAGCCCTGCCCTACATACGCATAACATAACATATACGTCACGACTTTTGTCCCCATTCCTGGGGTAGTCAGAGGCTTGAGTGGCCATACACCACCACATTGTGGAGGTATTAACCAACTCAAAGCCCACGTTTCACCAGATAGTCAGAACCCAACGTGACAGGTGGTGAACCTTGTCGCCGTGTATACTGGAACTGACTATTACCTAATCCCGAGGGATAGGTAGGTTTCCTCACGATGTTTTCCCTCACCGTCAGCGAACTGTAAATTATGCACATAGATGAAAATTCATCCATTGGTGCATGCCCCACCGGGTATCGAACCTGGGACCTTCTGATTGCTAGCCCAACTTGTTCACCCCTAGGCTACAGTCGCAGTCGCGGAGACTTGTGGTTGTCCAATAATAGTTTGACCTACTAAACGGAGTCCATGGACCTACTGACAAAGAACAGTGAAGCCGCTATTCCGCAGTGGATGGTCAGAAAAATCATCAAAAATCATCCATTGGTGCATGCCCCATGTTTTTAAATAGTTTATTTCTATCTCCATAGGAGCAAGTATGTTTACTGCTAGACGGGGCCGAGCCGACGGAGTTGTGTACCGTGCTCGCGACATGCTCGGCGTGCTGCTCGCCGAGCAATCTGTTCGCGCGCGCGCCCACACACCGAGCCATACTGCAGCTCAGTATCGACCTGTGCATTGTCTATGGTAAGTATAATGATGACACCGTGACCAAACCATCTTGTATTTTGAAAAAATATTGGAACCATTATGGCCGGCGCACACTGACTGACTTTTAATACTTATCCAATCGAAATAAGGTGCTCCGGCGTGCTCTTCGGTGCACCGAAAAACTGCTCCGAGATGCTCCAGCGTCGATCACCGAGCGTTGAAATACATGCCTTATTTCGATTGGATAAGTATTAAATTTAAAACTTCTGCCATCCCGTCCTCCAGTGTGCGCAGGCCATAAAGGGGGCGTCCATAAGGGGGGAGGGGGGGGGGAGTTGTAGAGCCGAATCTCTTGTGGGGAGAAGGGGGGTCTCGTCAAATATCACGTATTTTTTCCACAAGAAATAGTGTAAAATTGCGTGTGGAGTTAAATTAAGTAAAACATGTTTCTCCACTAAAATATGGCTTTCGATAATTCTCACGTGAGATTAGGGGGGAGGGAGGGGGTCGAGCCAAATCTCACGACATCTCACTGAGTTAAAAAATCACTAAAATTTACGTAACCTAATTTTGGAACCAATTTTTTAATTATAAGCAGGGTTGTTATGAAAAAATCTGCTAGTCTTAAACACCGTGTTTAAAACATTTAAAACATGTTTTAAACACGGTGATTTATTCGTTCTGTTTTAAATCAATGTTTTAAACAATGATTTAAACACGTTTTGAACAGATTTCGTTTTAAATTTCCTGTTTTTTTGGTATATATATATATATATATATATATATATATATATGTCGTCGCCAACTGATTTAATACTTCATTCAATTGGGCAGCTAGGCCGTTCATTAAACGCCGGCACTCAATACAATGGCAAATTGTCGAATGCAACGTTTAATAAGGGGGCTGAACGTTGCTTAGCCGCTTGGGTGAATGACATTTGTGAATATTATTAGGGTGACCATGACTTCTATGACATAGTCGACGGAGCACCGCTTCGCGGGGCTCCTATTTCTGCGTTCGGGGTCACCAGTAACCTAACACGAAGGAAATGACGGGGGTTAAGCTCGCTCGCTCGCTAACCCCCATCATTTCCTTCGAACCTAACCCAGCCAAGTCGAGTGCCCCAAAGTCCCGAGGTCGCTTCGCTCGCTCACGCGTGCAATATGCAAGACATTTTAATTCTAAACATTGTTTTACTAAGGTATCCAGATGACGAAATGACATCCAGTAATCCTGCATAGGCGTCCGTATGCTTTTAGAATAATTCATGGTCACCTTAGCCGTTCTCGAACATTGTTGATAACCTCAATTGGTTTAAAATTCGGTTCCGTCTCATTATTCGTAAATAAATCCATTTTATGGTCTTGTTTAATATTAATAATTATCAATAGAACTTTTTAACACACTATAAAATCACTAAACACGGTAATTCGCAAAAAAAACAATACACATTTAATCAGCTGATGACAAATAGGGACGCCATATTTGTTAGATGACTACTGGCGCTGCAGTGGCGGAAAAAGGAATTAAATTTAAATGAACCGGCGGCTTTTGGTTCAGCCTTCTCCAAAAGGCTAGCTTTCAACCAGCCAACTCGTTGGACGTTTAGCAATATGTGTCAATTCAACGAACGGCCTAGGCGTCTAATTGAGTGTCGACGTTTAATGAACGGGCTAGCCGCCCAATTGAATAGCGTATTAAACCAGTTGGCGGCGACATATATATACATATAACGTCATGACTTTTTATCCCCATTCGGGGGTAGTCAGAGGCTTGAGTGGCCATACACCACCACATTGTGGAGGTATTAACCAACTCAAAGCCCACGTTTCACCAGATAGTCAGAACCCAACGTGACAGGTGGTGAACCTTGTCGCCGTGTATACAGGAACTCTGATTATAAGTACATATTTAATATTATTTCTTTGAGAATTTTATAAAATATATTTTTCTTTCGCAGTAAGCAGGAAACCAACAGAAATAAATGAAACCTTCCTATCCAAACTCCATATAATATGGAACAAGTGCTGCCCAGACCGGAAACGGGCGCTACCGGAAGAGCTCACATTACCAGAGAGAAGACACTCCCTCTCCCCCCACTTCCGCAACTTCGAGGACGACGAGCGAGCGCCCACGCCCACTAGCGACGACGAAACCCCACTAGTGGGCAACGGACACCTAAGCCCACTCGAAAATAAATGCGTAAACGGCACAAAAAACCAGATCATAATTGGTCCGTACCAGAAAAACCAATTTTCGCAAATCGAAATACAGGAAAACCAGATTTTCGCGGACCAGGAAATTAGTACAAAATACCAAAACAATGGTCTGAAAATGGAAAAACCAGAAATACCAAAAGATTCAGCGACTAGTGATGTGAACAACGGTGATTCGGAGCAGTTACTCGAGTTCTTCGATCGTGTGCTGTGTCCGAGGAATATAATGTTGTTGAGTGACTCTGAGTGTGAGGCCAGTGTTGTGTGGGAGGGCCTCGCGAGTGTTTTAGTGTTTTTACTCAAGAATGACTACTTGAGTGAGGATTCACTCACTGAGCAGTGCCTCGCCGTGTACAGACAGGATTGGTCGCAGGTAATATTAGTTTGTTATTGGTCCGCCAATAGATGGCGGTGTTTTCAATTTTGATTAATATTGGTATGCCAATAGAAATCACTATTTATTTATTTTGTTACGAAGCTGGCAAACTAGCGTACGGCCCACGTGATGTCAAGCAGTTACCGTAGCCTATAGATGCTTGCAATGCCAAAGGCACTCGCACGGTGCTGACCTAAAGGGGTGGGGAATGGGGGTTGGGCTTCCGGCTCTCTCACTCATCGTACGAAACGCAGCTGTAATAGCTTTACGCCGATCTTCTGTAAGAGGGTGGTAGGATCCCGGTCGAAGTCGGTATGGTCCCAGACTAAGCAACGCTTGTACTATGGGTGCCGTACAATGGACTGGGGGCAATCCCAGTGACACCTGAGCTGAGTGGCCTACGCTCGAACCAATGATGGAGGTGGCAAACGAGCGTACGGCCCGCCTGATGTTAAGCATCATCATGTGTGATGAGCGGGCAACGTTATAGTGAATTTACGGGCCCGTTGGCGTGCTTGGTAAGATTCCGCCTATCATGCTGCAGGTCGTAGGTTCGATTCCTACCCGGGACATGCATTTGTGTGCATGAACATGTCTGTATGTCCCGAGTCTGGGTGTATATGTATATTAAGTATGTATTTACAAACAAAAAGTAGTATATGTAGTAATATCAGTTATCTGGTTTCCATAGTACAAGCTCTGCTTAGTTTGGGATCAGAGGGCTTACCACCACCTCTTATAGCAGTTCTGTTTTAACGTTTTAGCTACTTTTTGTGCAATGACGTTTCTTATTGTCATGACAATAAGGTACGTCATTGCACAAAAAGTCGCTGAAACGTTAAAACGTTCCTGTAATTGAATCGCGATAAGAGTTTGTGGTAAGCCCCCAGGTAGCCGTGTGAAAAAAGATTGTCCCAGCATATTTATTTATTTTTATTTATAATCTTCTTTCACAGAATATCCTTGAGAACTTGTCTACTTGCATGAAATCAGTCTCGGCGCGGTGGTCCCGCTCTTCGACGGGTAAATTCACACTATTCCTAGACTTCTTAGCGGAGTACTGCGGTAATATGGACTATGAACCAATGGACATGTGAAGGGCCAGTTGAAGAAAGAAAAAAAAACCAGGCAAGTGCATGTCGGACTCGCACATAAAGGGTTCCGTACCAGCGTAGAATAAAAATAAATATCCCCGAAAATTGTGATCTTTTGAGTAACACGTTGAAGTCTTTTGTATAAAAATGAATAATAAAGAATAGAAATATAAGTAAAAAATATCAAGTTTCTTGTGGACCCTCTTTATTTAAAAAAAAAAAATTACTATTTGTTGTTGTAGCGGCAACAGAAATACACATTCTGTGTAAATTTCAACTCTCTACCTATTGCGGTTCGTGAGATACAGCCCACTGACAGACGGACGGACAGAGTAGGCTTAGTAATAGGGTTCCGTTGGCACCCTTTGGGTACGGAACCCTAAACATCATTTAAGACAGCTCAATAGTTGCGTCTACATCAGTCGTAAGCCGCGCAACACTCAATGTACATAACTGTACATAAGTGTACATAAGTGTACATAATTGTACAAAGTGTACATTTTGTACAAAGTGTACATTTTGTACAAAGTGTACATTTTGTACAAAGTGTACATTTTTGCCAAAGTCCCATCACTGGGCAGAGGTCTCCCCTCAAAGCGAGGGGGATTACTTCCAAATTAAAATATGCATCTTATAACAATATAGAAAGACAAATAATATTAATAATAAGGCATTTTGTAGCGGATTTGTCGTGATGTAATTAATTAATAATGTATGCCTTGTTAGTGTGGGGTTCGATTCCCGAGTCAGGTCATTTGTGTCAAATTAGTCATCTAGGAATAAAGCATAGTCTGCCTGTCTTATAAAGCAATTGGCGCGATGATAACCATAAACTTAGTAATAGGGTTCCGTTGGCACCCTTTGGGTACGGAACCCTAAAAAGTAGTGACAACTACTGATGGGATGTTCTCGAGAACATTCTCACCCTTGGAAACTTACTCGTGAGAATTTTTGAGAATCTTATATTTTGGGTGACGTTATCCTAACTTTCAATCTTAAAAACAATTAAAACCACCATACTTGCATGTTTAATGAGGTTTATGCCAAGTTTAACATGTTTCAGAAGATAAATTCTCGAAAAATCTCACGAGTAAGTTTCCGAGGGTGAGAATGTTCTCCAGAACATCCCATCACTAGTGACAACATGTAATTAAACCTCTGACCAATAAGTTATAGACGCCGCAAAGCCGGGCCCGCTCGCCTTACATTTGCATTACCAATGCATATGACCGCACTTAACATTTTGATTGACCTACCAAAGGGGCGTCCGTAAATTACGTGAGGTGATTTTTGCGATTTTTCGACCCCCCCTCCTTCTTTGGTGAGATGTCGTGAGATTTGGCTCGACCCCCTCCCTCCCCTCTAATCTCACGTGAGATTTTTCAAAAGCCATATTCTAGTGGAGAAACATGTTTTACTTAAATTAACCCAGTTTTTTCGCAATATTACACTGTATCTTGCGGTAAAAAAAAATTACTTTAGATTTTCCGAGATCCTCCTCTCCCCCACGTGAGATTTGGACCCCCTCCCCTCTAAATGCCTCACATAATTTATGGACGCCCCCAAACTCAGTCTTTCCCGATACACCAACTTTTGACAATTACAAAACTGTGGCGTCTTTACTTATTGGTCTGTGCGTGTAACAATAATGTATTTGTAGATAAATACTTATCGAAATTGGTTAATCAGTTTTCGAGATACTAAAACGTAAATCGAATGACACTACAGTAATAATATTCATGTATGCGTAGTATCTAATGGTCACATAATCAGAATACCTAAAGTTCTTTGACCTAATTGCAAAATACCTATGGGCAAAATACCTAATTACAAAATCCTTAATGGTTACAAGACCTAAGACACGAAATACCTTTCGACAAAATACCTAAGGGATAAACTCCTTTCTTCCTTTAGGTATTTTGTCCAAAGGTATTTCTCCCTTTAGGTATTTTGTCCAAAGGTATTTCTCCCTTTAGGTATTTTATCCAGAGGTATTTCGTGCTTTAGGCATTTTTTCCAAAGGTATTTCATCCCTTAAGTATTTTGTCCATAAGTATTTTAAAATTAGGCCAAAATACTTTCGGTATTTTGATATGTAACTATTTTATCATGTCTTAAATACTTCTATACAATTTTATCAAGTAAATTAATAATTGAAAGAGGGAAAGAGTATTTTATTGTAGTATACAGGGTTATTGGTAAAACATTAACAACCTTGCAGGATTGTATTACTGACATCATTAACAACAACTTTTGTTCTATGACTTTTTACAAATCATAATACATTTAACAATAACTCTTTTTTTTAGTTCATGTCATTATGTCCGCTAGAGGGCGCCATATGCAATTTTATGTGACGTCACATAGCCTATAATTAGCGCGCCATTAAGCCGCTTCTAACGATGCCTCATTTGTCAAATTACGACAAGTTGTTTGGAAGTTAGGTGGGAACAGATGCACATACATACATACATACATACATACATACCGACCGGTCAAAATCATAACCCTCCGCCGTAGTCGGGTAAAAAGTTGCTGGTTTTGATGTCAGTAATACAATCCTGCAAGGTTGTTAATGTTTTTCCAATAAGTATAAATATGTCTTTAACACAAGAAGGCGTGTGATCTTATCGTACTGGAACTAACACTAAGCGCGATATCGCACGAGGCAACCATGGTGGCGCCACCAGCGGGTGATCCGGTAGCCGACACCGAATTGGTTGCGCTACCAAGCGGACACCAGGTGCGATACCCTCCATACAGCTCTATACATTTTGTTGGTGGAGCGACTGGTTGCGCTACCACTGGTGTCCTCGTGCGATATAGCCGCAAAAAACGTGCGTTGTTCTCGCAGCAGTGCATTGGAGCCTTGCGAGCTTTTTCATAGAAAATATGCTCAGTGTACATGTGAATAAGGTTTTTTTTACTATGGAAATTTTTAACGATGGCACTTCTACTTATGTTTGTGTTCTGTGTGTGACGTTCTGCCCGAAACAACATTATGTACAATATGGCCGCTTACCGCAGTGGTTCGAGCGTTGGCCGCTCGGCTCACTGCATCGGGTGGTTGCGGGTTCGATTCCCGCGAAGGCAAATTTCGGAAACGGCCTTTTCGTAATTTGCCCTGGTCTGGGTGTCACTGGGATCGCCCCCAGTCCATTGTACGGTACCCATAGTACAAGCGTTGCTTAGTTTGGGACCATACAGTTGGTGGGTTAGTCTGGCGATATTTATTTATTATTAATACTGCCAATTATTATGTAAATAACGATAAATATGTACAATAATATGTAACGAATAATCGTTGTCGCCTTATGTTTGTATATTACTCCTAACAGAGATCACAGACCAATAAAGTCATAGACGCTGCAAGCTGGGTCCGCTCGCTTAACATGTACATTATCACCATTTAGTGGTGCTGTAGCCAATTGACTGCAGCTCATATACGGCTGCCTCGACCGGGGTAGTACCACCCTCTCACAGAAGATCGGCGTAAAGTAGCTATTACAGCTCCGTGAGAGCCGGAAGGCCAGCCTATGTGGTGTCTATAGCTTATTGGTCAGTGGTATAGGTTGTCAGTTGACCCTTTATTGTATATCATTAGCTGCGTCCAAAAGATGCGAGCGGCACGCACGAGCAATCATTTTATGATATTATGTCTACATGGTCAGTCGTCAAAATTGTATGGGCGAGCCGCTCGGCTCTTATAGAAGCAGCCAATTATGATAAGTCCATTTTTAAGTGAAATGTACACGCTATTGCGAATAAATAAAATAAAATAAATAAACGAAATTATACATATTAAATGTAGTTTTTTTATTTTTCAAATAAAATAGGCCTACGAAGCACTGAACATTTGCGTGAAGTTTGATTTACATGTCAATAGATGGCAGTAGTACCAACGTCACAGGCAGAGCTGCTTATTAAGCGCCATCTAGCGGTGAATAGATTAGTAGATTAGATTCGACGGGCCTGTTGGCGTGGTTGGTTGAGATTCCGCCTTTCACGCTGCAGGTCGTAGGTTCGATTCCTACCTGTGACATGCATTTGTGTTCATGAACATTTTGCATGTTCCGAGTCTGGGTGTAATTACGTATATTAAGTATTTATTAACAAACAAAAAGTAGTATATGTAGTAATATCAGTTATCTGGTTTCCATAGTACAAGCTCTGAGGGCCTACTCTTTTACAAACGAAAACGAAATTTCGGACGAAATTCGCGTATTTCCTACTACGTTTCTCATTGATACCGACATTTCTTACGAACGAAAATTGTTTGACGTCTTCATCGTCGTCGAATCTAAACGTCAAACAATTTTCTTTCGTAAGAAATGTCGGAATCAATGAGAAACGTAGAAGGAAATACGCGAATTTCTTCCGAAATTTCGTTTTCGTTTGTAAAAGAGTAGGGCCTCTGCTTAGTTTGGGATCAGGTAACCGTGTGTAAAAGAACGTTCCAGGATATTTATTATTTAATATAACGGCATCTAGCGGGCAGTAGCAGAACTATAACATTATCCCTTAAACAAATAGATGGCGCTGTGTATAGTAAACATTTTCCAAAATAGATGGCGTTAATCTCAATACACCGCGCACCCATAACAGATAATCGTTTGCGCAACCATAGTAATGTGTTTTTACGAAACCTTATTGTTTTGTTACATGACACGAGTCGGCACGTGTTATATAGCGACATTTATTACATAATGTGCACTCGACGCGCGAATTATGGCGATGAACGATTTAACAATCGATAATAACGTTCTTCATAAAAAATCATGAGGACCAAGAAATTAGCCAGAATTCCATAGACTTGTAGTTGTCTAATAATCTAATAATAGTTTGTCTTATTGAACTGAGTCCATGGACCCACTGACCAAGACCAATTGTATTAAAATAAGTAAATGGCGATTTTAAAAACAATGTAAAAAAAGACAAGCCCGCTGAGTTTCTTGCCGGATCTTCTCAGTCGAGGTCGCGTTTCCGATCCGGCGGTAGAATTTAATGACTATTTCTAAGTGCCCCCGTAGGCCTGAACGCTTTGACTTTGACTTTAATGAAGCCTCTGAAGAGTCGATGGTCAGCAGCAAGCCGAAAGCCCAACCCCCCTCCTTACCCTCCATCCCACTCCCCTTCAGATCGGCAATGCCTATGGTATTGTAAGCATCTATAGGCTACGGTAACTGCTTAACACCAGGCGGGCCGTACGCTTTCTGGCCACCGCAGTCCTATAAAAAAAATTTACCGAAACACTTTCAAAGTAGGAAAATGTACCATCCGTCATTTACGTAGGTATAATTTTATGTTAAGTTATTACTTAACATACAACAAAGCGTGTTTCGTGCCTAAGGTCCTGGGTTCAAACCCCAGCTCGCACCTCTGAGTTTTTTTTCTAAATCAACGTGCGTATCATAAAATTTAAATTTGATTATCGCACAAGGACACCAGTGGTGGCGCAACCAGTCGCTCCACCAACAAAATGTAGAGCTGTATGGAGGGTATCGCACCTGGTGTCCGCTTGGTAGCGCAACCAATTCGGTGTCGGCTATCGAATCACCCGCTGGTGGCGCAACCATGGTTACCTCGTGCGATATCATATTACGGTGAAGGAAAATATCGTGAGGAAACCTGCATGTCTTTGACAAATGAACAAATTTTCGAAAGACATGTGAAATCCACCAACCCGCACTGGGTCAGCGTGGTGGATTATGGCCTGAATCCCCCTCGCAATGAGGAGAGGCCGTGCCCAGAAACGGGAGGTAAAAAGGGCTAATTATTATTTATTCTACATCTACTAATAAGTAAAGTTGTTTTGTTTGTAAAAGGTTTTTGCAGCTCCTATACGGGCTAGCTCGAACGGGGTAGTACCACGCTCTCACAGAAGATAAGTGAGAGCCTGAAGCCCAACACCCCCCTTCTATTCACTAACCCACTCCCATTCAGGTCGGCAACATGCGAGCGATGCTTTTTGTATTGCAAGCATCTATAGGCTACGGTAGCTGCTTAACATCAGGCGGGCCGTACGCTTGTTTGCCACTTAGCATGGAAAAACCCATATTTCAAGCGTTGCTTAGTTTGGGATCATATACAGGGTGTCCCAAAACTTTGCCACATGGAGGGGAAGTACCTTAAATATTGTAGATAGAGAATTTTACTGAATGAAGACTTCATTTTTATTTTAAAAACAATACGAACTGCACTCAAAGATTTTTGAAAACTCGCTTGCCACACTCGGGAATCGAACCGGCTAAAATCCGAAAAAATAACATCCTGTTATTTTATGGCATCAATCGATAGGATCAATGATAAGAACCAAATCTCTCTAACAAACATGGTAAATTAAATGAAATTAAATGATGGCAAGCGAGTTTTCAAAAATCATTGAATGCAGTTCGTATTGTTTTTAAAATAAAAATGAAGTCTTCATTCAGTAAAATTCTCCATCTGCAATATTTAAGGTACTTCCCCTCCATGTGGCAAAGTTTTGGGACACCCTGTATAGTTGGTGGTAGGTTATTATTTTAATAACAATGTTGTAACGCTTCGTTAAGCATATAGGTTTGTTAAAACGTATTTTAAACATGTTGCAACTATTGGTGGCACATATTGCTAGCTGAGCCCTGCGGTTTCACTCGCGTGGAAATTTCAATGTACCTAAGCGATGCCCCGTGTGAATAAATGCATCTCAAAGTTGAGATCGATCTTAAGACTCTGTTTTTGACAGATGTTCCATACATAAACGTCAAAACTGCATCTTAAGATCGATCTCAACTTTGAGAAGCACTTATTAATACGAGCCTATCAGTGTAAGAAATGTCCAAATCAGTGAGTAGCTGCAGATGTTACCTTTTCATGTGGCAAAAAAGCGTACGCCCGCCTGATGTTAAGCAGTTACAGTAGCCTATAGATGCTTGCAATACCAAAGGCATCGCTCGCACGTTGCCGTCTTAAAAAGGAAGTGGGACAGCGGGAAGGGGGGGTTGGGCCTCCGGCTCTCACTCATCGTACGAAACGCAGCTGTAATAGCTACTTTACGCCGATATTCTGTAAAAGGATGGTATTACCCCAGTCGAGCCCGTATATGAGCTGCAATTGGCTACAGCTTGACTCTACTACCAAAGTGGGTACCGTACAATAGACTGGGGCGATCCCAGTGACACCCAGACCAGGGGAAATTACGGAAAGGCCGTTTCTGAACTTTGTCTCAACGGGAATCGAACCCGCAACCACCCGATGCAGTGAGATGAACGGCCTACACTTGAGCTACTAGACCAAGAGGTCGTTAAAACAAGTCTCCTTGGTTAACCTTCTTCTTATCGTATGGTTCCCTGGTACCTGGTGTCAGAGTTGTTCAAGCCCGAAGGCCTCTGACACGGCTTAACGACTGCTGCCTATAAGACAACAACCGGGACCGACTTTTAACATGCCCTCCGAAGCACGGAGACGCTCAGTTCAAATGCCACTAAACGGTCACCCATCTCCGACTGACCTTGCCGAGCGTTGCTTAACCTCCGATCGTTAGCCGATCAGTGATTGCAGCCGGCTATGGCTATGAGCGCCTCGTTAATTAAGAACTGGGTTTAACTGGGTCAGAACGCACCCAAAATCCAAAGTGGACCTTGAAAAGCATTGTAAAATGTTGATGCAACTTTTATAACGACATTGAAGTTAAAAAGTGTTTAAAACACGTTTTTATTTCATAAGTTTGTTGACCAAGGACATAATAAGCTATGCCGAATAGAAAAGGGCCCGCCCTTTCTAAACAAATAACTCAAATTGAAGTGTATGTTTGTTATGTCAAAATAACGGCTTGTTAAATGCATAATTATGAAAGTATAAGGGCCTCCGCAGACTTGCTACTTAGCATCGGCGATCAGCGATTTGAACTGCATATATGCTGCATCGGGTTTTGGCGACTCTCTGCGTTCGATCGCAGTATCAAAGTCGCGCGATTTTGCGACTGCATTGATGCATCGAGCTTCCGAAAAGCTACTCAGTCGCTGCGTTCGGCGTTTTTAAGTGTGCGGGGTGTAGCGTCCAGTCGCTGCATCGAACTTCTGAAAAGCGACTAAGTCGCCGATCGCCGGTGCTAAAAGTAGCAAGTCTGTGGTGGCCCTTATAGGGGCCCTGGTTTCCTCACGATGTTTTGAGCAAGCAAGTGATAATCATAATTATTATTGAAGTTTTTATTTGCACATATATTCCCAAAAACCTAGAGGTGCAAGCCGAGGTTTCAACCCGGGGGTGATCCCAGTAACATTACCAAACCACGACAAATAGTACAAACAGCCCGTTTCTGAAATTTGCCTCCGGCGGGAATCGAACCCGCAGCCACCCGATGCAGTGAGCCGAACGGCCAACGCTCAAACCACTGCGCTAAAGCGCTGGGTTCCACCAATAGCGGCGCCGTCATATAACTAGAACGTTGGCTATGTAAACAAAATGGTGCGGTTTCCTAGACCGCTACCTGTTTACGTAGCCAATGTTCTAGTTCGGCCGTTATATGACGGCGCCGCTATTGGAGGAACCCATAGCATAAGCGTTCCTCAAATGACGCGGTATTTGGTCAAAATAAGGGTTTTGATATCCTGGGACATTATTACGCGTTGGTGGGTTGGCCCCAGGGGCGGATTTATTTGGCCAAATAAAGACTCTGAGCCCCATGTCAGAGGGAGATCGCGGGCATTCCCAAAAGCGCCCGGACTAAAAAAAAAACAAAAAATATTTATTTGGCGGCAGAACTTGGCGTTTTTTAGTTTGCGCCCTCTGTGAACTTATACGTCAACGTTTAGAAATTAAAAAATAAGTCCATAGCAGATGGGGAGGCGAGCGTGCAATTCGTGGATTTGCACGAGCGTCGTCCAAACCTAGTAGATTCGGTAGATGAGATGATAGGAAGAATACATTGTTCTAGATGTTTCCACTTTCAGCGGTGGGGGAAGCGTATACTTGAAAAAAAATTTTTTTTTGTATAAAAAGCAATGACATAAAAATACTCAAGCGTGTCAGATATTGATACTTTTCATGCTCCAACATGATCAATTGAAAAAAAATAATTACTCGAGCGCGTCAAAATTTGTAAGCATCTATAGGCTACGGTAACTGCTTAAAATCAGGCGGACCGTAAGTTTTTATGCCAACGCAGTCCTATATTTAAAAAAAAAACTGAGGGGGTGAAAAAGTGAAACTTCCAGATGCTCCCATTTCTTAGACTGACGATCAAATTAGCAAAATTGACACTTTTAACACTTCTTAGCTAGTAATGAATCCCCCTTATCTTAATCTGACGAGTTCGAGTATTTTAAGATGGTCTATATTTTTTTTTGGTTCCCCTGAGCGAACCCACCAATATTAAGGGCTCATAATTTTTGAGGTTCTTATCAATATGTAAGATATCTCCCTTATCTTAATCTGACGCGCTCGTGCAAATCGAGAAACCCCTTCTACGGCTCCCCATCAAACAAAAATGTAAACGCATCAGAGGTCCTACTCTGTTTCAAACGAAAACGAAATTTAAATTCAAACGAAAAAAAATAACGAATGTCTGTAAATGTCAAAATTATGTCAATCAGTGTCTTTAGATACTGAGGGCCTACTCTGTTTCAAACGAAAACGAAAATTCGGACGAAATTCGCGTATTTCCTACTACGATTCTCATTTATTCCGACATTTCTTACGAACGAAAATTGTTTGACGTTTAGATTCGACGACGACGAAGACGTCAAACAATTTTCGTTCGTAAGAAATGTCGGAATCAATGAGAAACGTAGTAGGAAATACGCGAATTTCGTCCGAATTTTCGTTTTCGTTTGAAACAGAGTAGGCCCTCAGTATCTAAAGACACTGATTGACATAATTTTGACATTTACAGACATTCGTTATTTTTTTAATTTTAATTCTTATACATCTACACTAATAATAATATAATAATAATAATATAAAGAGAAAAGATTTGTATGTTTGTAACGAGTAAATTCAAAAACTAATGGACCGATTTCAAAAATTATTTCACCATTCAATGCTACATTATCCCTGAGTGACATAGGCTATATTTTTTTGGGATCCGGGATATCCGGGCACGAGATCCAGCAAACGGGATCCGGGATCCGGTAAAAACGGGAAACTGTATCCGAGATACGGGATCCGGGATCAGAAATCCGTTTTTTTTTAAATTTAAATTCTACGCGGACGAAGTCGCGGGGAAAGCTAGTTATCATATCATTTTTAGTGCTTTACAGAGTGTAGGGGGTCGCGCATCTTCCATAAGCACTTACATTTGGCTGAATTTAGTCGTCTTATTCCAGTTGTTACTTTTGTAACGTATAATCGCATTCAGCAAACAAGGATGGTTTAAAAATTAAGATGCTTCTGAATTTAGACGACTAAATTCAGCCAAGTGTAAGTGCTATAGGCCTAGGGCGGCCAGCATATCAAATCCGCCCCTGGTGGGCCCAACGAGTGGGCCAACGTCATTCAATGGCTTTGTCATATGCGATGCAACTGCTCGCCATTCAGCAGTCGACGGCCGCGGAGCACGGTCGAGTGGCGATTATAGTGTCAGTGAAAGTATAAAACTTAAGTGAGTGTTACTTAAAAACATCTGATAAGTTATAATTGGTGAGTAATTATTATTTATTTCGTATTACCTATGCTCGCGACATCGTACGCGAAAATTAAAAAAAAAAAATTACCGACTACGTCCGAATGTTTTTTTTTTTGCGTGGAACCCTATATTTTTTTCCTAAAATAAAAGTAGCCTAAGTTACTCTTTAAAATATGAGATATCTGCCAGTGAAGGTCCCGTCAAAATCGGTCCAGCCGCTTCGGAGATTAGCCGGAACAAACATCGTGACAGACAAAAAGTTTTACAGTTGTTTTAATGTTATAAAAGTACCAAAATATATACTTTCATTAGCATTTATTAAAAAGCGGCTGTGTCGACATTACAAACGGACAATTCAATTTCATGTATTTGTATAAATTAACAATGGTCAAAATGTAAGATTTACGCAAAATTGTCGACCAAACCGTTTGTCCGTCTATACAAATAAATAAAATTGACCCATTTAGAAGTGAATTCGAGAAAATAACTTTATTTTTGTTATGTTACACATAAATCAGGGACCACACTGCTGAAATAAATAAATGCTGCTAGAAATAAATAAATAACATAAAAATCGTAAGTTCGCTACAAACGTCATCGCTCCACCAAGCCAACTAGGCACTCGGGTATAAATATCAAATGATATAAGTCAATGATCCCGCGGTCCGTCCAGCACGTAGTGAGCCTGGACCAATGCCGGCACTCCTGTGGGAGTAGCTCCCACTACGTGGTGGAAGGATCGCGGAATCATGACTTAGTATTTGATATTTATACCCGAGTGCCTAGTTGGCTTGGTGGTGTATACATATAAGTAGCTGAAATCAACCGCACACCCCCCCCACAGCCCCCTTAAAAATATTGGTAAATTCCTACTTAGGAGTTCATCAAAAAAAAACAAAATGTTGTATAATATTATGGTAAAATTGTAGGTATATACATAATTTTAACTTTGTTCTAACTCATGTTGGTATCGAACTACCTCCAACGTAAAAATAATAGTAAGTAAATAAATACAAATCGCCAGCCACCAACTGGTCCTAAACTAAGCAACGATTGTACTATGGAAGATTTTTTGGGGTCAAAATAACGCGAACGAAGTCGCGGGCCAAAAGCTAGTCAGTTCTTTTGATTTGGGACTAGGCCCGCCACACTCCCACCACTGTGACTCCTGTAAGCCAGGATCGACAGTGTCCAACGACGCTAAGGTTTGACCCTCGACGAGTCCCGGGGACAAGCTAAGTTGTCTTGGAACCCGCACGAATTTAATCAGGCGAAAGGATAGGAGGAGTTGGAAGAAGATTATCCACTTCCCTCCGTAACAAAGCGGGAGACAATAATAACAGTATAGGCTGGTAGCCACAGAAATAAGACTGTTACAATAGACTGACGGAAGACCAGTTGGCTAGCTCGACCGGGGTAGTACTTACCACCCTCACACAGAAGATCGGCGTAAAGGAGCTATTACAGCTGCGTTTCTTTCGATGAGAAAAAGACCCGGAAGCCCGACCCCCCTCCCTTCCCCCTTTTCCCTTCCTTGCCTTCGTTCCACTTCCGGTTGGCAACGGGCGAGAGATTTCTTCGGTATTGCAAGCATCTATAGGCGGTAACTGCTTAACATTAGGCGGGCCGTTCGCTTTGCTACCTTAATCCTATAAGAAAAATGTAAAGCACCACGGCAAGCTAGCAGGTACTAGGTATTAGTAATAATATAATAATTGAAGTAAGCAAATTAAATAACTTAATGGAGTCTCTTTATAAAAATCACATTTGTGCAATTTCCTTAATTATATAAGTGATGAACAAAAAGTAATATAGTAATTACAATTACTAATGTCATAATTATCGTTAACGAATGTTTCACAAGACCAGCGAAATCAATTAGCGAAAAATTCGAAATATTTAGAAAGGTAAAAATATAATTACGGGACATGCATTTGTGTGCATGAACATCTGTATGTCCCGAGTCTGGGTGTATATGTATATTAAGTATGTATTTACAAATAAAAAAGTAGTATATGTAGTAATATCAGTTATCTGGTTTCCATAGTACAAGCTCTGCTTAGTTTGGGATCAGGTAGCCGTGTGTAAAAGAATGTCCCAGGATATTATTATTAATTACGCCAGTTCCCTGAACGGTGTTGGCAGAGGTTAAATTTTTCTTAGTTTTAACCAAGACTTAACCATGAAATAACCAACCAATTTTTATGTGAATAAGGTAGCAAACAAGCGTACGGCCCGCCTGACGTTAAGCAGTTACCGTAGCTTATAGATGCGTGCAATACCACGGGTATCACTCGTAATTTTATTGGCCTTTTCGTAATTTGCCCTGGTCTGGGTGTCACTGGGATCGCCCCAGTCCATTGTATGGTACCCATAGTACAAGCGTTGCTTAGTTTGGGACCATACAGTTGGTGTGTTAGGCCCGTAATAAATCGATCTCAAGTTTGAGATCGAACTTAAGATGCTGTTTTTGACAGATGTTCCATACATTTAACGTCAAAACTGCATCTTAAGATCGATCTCAACTCTGAGGTGCATTTATTAATACGGGCCTGTTATATTTATTTACTAGCTTTTCCCCGCGACTTCGTCCGGAAAGAATTTAAATTTTAAAAAATCGGGTGGCAGATCCCGTTTCCCGTTTTTACCGGCTTCAGGATCCCGTTTGCTGGATCCCGTAGCCCGGATATCCTGGATCTCGTATCCAGGATCCCAAAAAATATAGCCTATGTTACTTAGGGTTAATGTAGCATACTAATGGTGCAAGAATTTTTGAAATCGGTCCAGTAGTTTTTGAGTTTACTCATTACAAACATACAAATCTTTTCTCTTGATAATATTAGTATAGATTTATTTACTAATGCTCGTTTTTAAACAGCATTATAAAAGTTCAATGTCGACATTTCTCACCTGTAATATTATATTGACTGTGTCGATTAATAAAATGCTAATATTTAAGCAAACGTATGCATCAAACAGTTTTGTAATATGCTTTGGCGGTCATCTTACTCAATGTAGGGTCTAAGCTGAAAGAAAACCAAAGATGTTACCAAAGAGAGAGATATGTGACTGTCCACAGTCCTACTAAACCGTGTCTAAGGACACAGTACGACTCAGTCATTCGCGGAAAATTATGTTAAAAACATCTCGGTATTACCAATACAGCTCATTTTCTGGTAAATAATGCGCATCAAAATGCCTTTAAGTTTATTATCGAAGATAGATGAGATGAGATGTTCTTAGCAATTCCGCTAAATTTCTATAAAATAGTCACACATTGTACCTACCCCATTCTTCATCCCCGGATCTAAGATTTTTTTGGAACCGGGGCAGAAACTTGATAGTGGCGCCCCTCTCTCCAGCGTTTGAGATAAATTACTTAAAAAAACTCAAAATTGGCGTTTTGTTTAGCAAGTTTTTAGGGTTCCGTCCCCAAAGGGTGCCAACGGGACCCTATTACTAAGCCTCCGCTGTCCGTCTGTCCGTCTGTCAGCGGGCTGTATCTCATGAATCGTAAGAGGTAGAGACTCGAAATTTTCACAGAATGTGTATTTCTGTTGCCGCTATAACAACAAATACTAAAAATAAAATAAAATTTAAAAATAAAGGGGTCCTCATACAAGAAACTTGATATTTTTGACGTTTTTATTCTACTGTGGTGCGGAACCCTCTTTATGCGAGTCCGACTTTTTAATTTTTAATCGTACTATTATTTTTACCCGACTACGGAGGCGTTATGATTTTGACCGGTATGTATGTATGTATGTATGTATGTGCATCTGTTCCCACCTAACTTCCAAACTACTTGTAGTAATTTGACAAATGAGGTATCGTCAGAAGCGGCTTAATGGCGCGCTGGTTATAGGCTATGTGACGTCACATAAAATTGCATATGGCGCCCTCTAGAGGACATAATGTTGTGAACTAAAAAAAATACATTTTTTAATGAAACCGTGTGGGGTATCAAATGAAAGAGCTTGATGAGCACATTTCAATAATATATATATTGTTACCTATAACTCCAAAATAATTAAATAAAAAGTAAGTTTAAAAACTAAAACCCGACTACGGAAAAAACGCGCTCTAAAAAGTATGAAACAAGAAAATATTCTCATCTAGAGGATAGCCGTGGTCCGTGTTCATATGCCATTTGGCCCTAAAAGACCTACACGGACCACGGCTATCCTCTAGATGAGAATATTTTCTTGTTTCATACTTTTTAGAGCGCGTTTTTTCCGTAGTCGGGTTTTAGTTTTTAAACTTACTTTTTTATTATGATTTTGGCGCCCTCCGTAAGGGCCGCCAAGAGTGCCGTTAAATATAACATCCGCTACGTATAATAGTGTACGCACAACATTTCCCAATATGATAATGATATTATATGCTTACGCTAAAGTGGGTCAATGTTGGTATTCGACATTATCGACCATATTCGAAATTCTGTGAAATTTTCTAACATTCGGTCAAGAACATGCAACCTTGAAAATCCTACTAATACATCTACAATAATATTGTACGCGAAACTCCGTCTGTTTTCACGACTAAACTGCTAAACCATTTTTGATGAATTTTAGGATGGAGATAGACAGGGCAAATTACATTACAAGTCGATAAGTCGATTACGTGACTTAAGTCATTTTTATACATGAAGCGTAGCGATTTTTAGAAACGTATGTCCACGAAGCCACTTGGCTAGGGGGGCAGATTTCAATCTAGCTACTTTGTACCAGAGTTGCAAAAAAACAGGAAATTTAAAATCAAAACTGTTTAAAACGTGATTAAATCATTGTTTAAAACATTGATTTAAATCAGAAGGATTAAGGGCCACCGCAGACTAGCTACTTTTAGCATCGGCGATCGGCGATTTTGATGCTGCGTCTCGCTCGTTCGCGCTCGAAGAAACGCGACGCAGCATCGGTACGTCACAAAATCGACGGTCGCCGATACTGAAAGTAGCTAGTCTGCGGAGGCCCTAAATCACCGTGTTTAAATCATGTTTTAAATGTTTAAAACATGTTTTAAACACGGTGTTTAAAACAAGATGATTTTTTCGTAACAACCCTGCTTTGCACGTAACCATAGGAAATTATGTTGAAAACAGATCAGTTTTTCTTGACTTGATACGGTTCACACGTTCGAATGTGTGTCGTGGGAACAGTGGCGTTACCACGAGTTTTTCGCTCGACCCTCGCTCGCGTCTGCGTACATATTTGTAGATACATAAGTATAGTAGCGACTGTAGCCTAGGGGTGAACAGGTTGGGCTAGCAATCAGAATGTCCCAGGTTCGATCCCCGGTGGGGCATGCACCAATGGATGAATTTTCATCTATGTGCATAATTTACAGTTCGCTGACGGTGAGGGAAAACATCGTGAGGAAACCTACCTATCCCTCGGGATTAGGTAATAGTCAGTTCGTGTATACACGGCGACAAGGTTCACCACCTGTCACGTTGGGTTCTGACTATCTGGTGAAACGCGGGCTTTGAGTTGGTTAATACCTCCACAATGTGGTGGTGTATGGCTACTCAAGCCTCTAACTACCCCCGAATGCGGATAAAAGTCGTGACGTTACATTTAATTTTTATAAGTATGGTGAAGTGTGTACTTAGGTTAGATTAAGTAACGCTTTTTTATGGTTCTAAGCCCGCCACACATTCCCATCACCACAGAATAGATGAGGTGTACCACCACTGTTACTCCTGTAAGCCAGGATCGACAGTGTCCAACGATGACGCCGAGGTGTGACCCTCGACGAGTCCCGGGGACAAGCTAAGTTGTCTTGGAACCCGCACGAATTTAATCAAAAGAAAGGATAGGAGGAGTTGGAAGAAGATTATCCACTTCCCTCCGTAACAAAGCGGGAGACAATAATAACAGTATAGGCTGGTAGAGAAATAAGACTGTTACAACTAGTGGAAGACCAGTTTTAACGCACCACGGACAGTAATTTGACTATTAAGTAACGCTTGGCAAGGATAGTCAGAGATGGAGAACGATTTAGTAGCATTTGAACTGAGCGTCTCCGTGCTTCGCAGGACACCGAACTGCTTCAAGCGGTCCGTGTTTGGCGGGTAGAGCAGCTCTTTGCTGCCGGCATCAACCGCACACCGACTGCTCTTTTAGCTGCGACTGCAAATGAACTGCTTGAGCGGTCCGTGTATGGCGAATGTCAATTTTGTTTTGAAACTGCTGATCGGCCACGACCGCTTGAAGCTGTCGGCATTGACTGCTCCAAGCAGTCTGTTTATATGTACGACGGTACCACATCTGCTAAAATAACACATCAATGCTTACTACCCTTTTTGGTGCAGTGGGGTTTACTTTTATTTTTGATTTGCCTTCGAGTTGGGGGGCTAATAGCGACGCTATGCAATACTGCCAATGCAATTCCTTTTCCTGATTTTCTAGCAGAATTCCGCAATTCCGCTAAATTTCCAATAGTCACACATTTTACTCCATTCGTGACCGTTTCACGGAAAAGCTGATTCTGCTGGAGGGTCGGAAGAATGAATTGATTTTGCATATGGCTATAAGCTCCCGTGTCTATTCAAACGGCCGACACTAAGGGTGCGTTTCCACTGACGCGGAGCTGGGTGGTGTGGAGCGGAGCGGACCGTGAATTGGCCAATCACAGTGCTCGAAATCTCCACGCCGCTCTTGGCCCATCAGGGTGCGTTTCCACTGACGCGGAGCTGGGTGGAGTGGAGCGGAGCGGACCGTGAATTGGCCAATCACAGTGCTCGAAATCTCCACTCCGTTCTTAGCCCGTCACTCACAGTTAGCCAATCACAGTGCTCTTCTCCGCTCCACTCCGCCCAGCTCCGCGTCAGTGGAAACGCACCCTTAGGCCCGTATTAATAAATCGATCTCAAGATTGAGATCGAACTTGAGATGCTGTTTTTGACAGATGTTCCATACATTAAACGTCAAAACAACTTTGATATAGATTAATTAATACGGGCCTTAGGTATGCACATGAGGCACTTTTTAAATCCGGTTTAGTGGGATTTAATGTTGCAATTTAAAGAATGGTGAAACATGGCCGGTCTATTTGGGTGTCAAGGAGATCATCGTATGGTTATCGGAAACTTGAAAGTTGGACACAGTGGATTAGGACCACGGAGGAACCAGCCTTTGGACTCCCAACTAGGTATAATGAAATAAATAATAAGTGCCCGTGAATTCGTGCGCGTTCATTTATGAAAAAGATAACCCGCGACTGCGTCCGCGTGGAATTTAATGGATTTGAATTTCTTAGGGGCCATCCATTAATTACGTCACACGAATTTCATGTTTTTTAGACCCCTCCCCCCCTTGTCACAGCTGGTCACATTTGCGAGACTCCCCCCCCCCTCCCTGTGTGACGTCAAAAATTTATTATAGTTTTCAAAAAAAAACAAAAAAAACGTTAAAAATTCAAATTTCGGTTTTTAATACTTAGATATATTAGATTTTTAAATGTGACGTCACAAAAGTTAGGACCCCTCCCACCCCCATGTCACACATTTAGTGAAATGCTATTATTTTGACATTACAAACAGATACTTCAATTTTATATATTTGTATTCTGTGATCGATGATTTGTATAGATGAAGGGATAAATGAGTAGGCTGTTTGATTTTGAAAGTGAATTGCCTACCGAAGGCCACATCTGTATTAGATTGATTACAGAGATTACGTATGATATATTAGGTCGTCAATTCAATGGATTAGAACACAGACGAAACGAACAGGTTCAGGAACAGGTTCAGGAACGGACAGGTTGGTGAAACGTGGGCTTTGAGTTGGTTAATACCTCCACAATGTGGTGGTGTATGGCCACTCAAGCCTCTGACTACCCCCGAATGGGGATAAAAGTCGTGACGTTATATTTTATTTTAGAACACAGACTAACTAGCTATAAACGGCGCATAGCTGGGCTCAGCGTTCGCTTAGTTTATGTACCACTTCTTATCGTATGGTCAGTGGCCAACCTGGTGTCAGAGTTGTTCAAGCTGCCCGAAGGCCTCTGACAAGGCTTAACGACGGCTGCCTAGATGACAACAACCGGGACCGACTTTTAACGTGCCCTGCGAAGCACGGAGACGCTCAGTTCGAATGCCACTAAACGGTCACCCATCTCTGGCTGACCTTGCCAAGCGTTGCTTAACCTCCGTTATCGATTAGTGATTGTTGACCATTTAGTGGTATTTGAACTGAGCGTCTCCACTCTCCGTGCTTCGGAGGGCACGTAAAAAGTCGGTCCCGGTTGTTGTCATCTAGGCAGCAGTCGTTAAGCCTTGTCAGAGGCCTTCGGGCTTGAACAACTCTGACACCAGGATGGCCACTAACCATACGATAAGAAGAAGAAGTGATAGTATGATACACAGTTGACAATGAAGTTGAAGTTGACAGTGTAGTATGATTTACAGTTCGCTGTCGGTGAGGCAAAACATCGTGAAGAAACCTACCTATCCCTCGGGATTAGGTAATAGTCAGTTCCTGTATACACGGCGACACGGTTCACCACCTGTCACGTTGGGTTCTGACTATCTGGTGAAACGTGGGCTTTGAGTTGGTAAATACCTCCACAATGTGGTGGTGTATTGCCACTCAAGCCTCTGACTACCCCCGAATGGGGATAAAAGTCGTGACGTTACATTTCATTTATTTCGTTTCATTTGATAGTATGATAATGACTACACATTCTCCACGATTTTATTCATAGCGCATGAGATTGTCAATATATATGGTTTTTGTGTTTCGCAAAACCGCTTAAACTTTAATGATACAGTTACGCCATAATAATAGCTCATCGCTCGGCGCATGCTCGCTCATAATTACTGTTTACTAGTTTCCACACGTGACTTCTGTCGTGCCACTTCTAATAAATGCATCTCAAAGTTGAGATCGATCTTAAGACGCTGTTTAGACAGATGTTCCATACATTAAACGTCAAAACTGCATCTTAAGATCGATCTCAACTTTGAGTTGCATTTATTAATACGAGTCTAACCGCCGAATACTCATACGCAACTTAAATTTGAGAGCTGCTTAACTTTGACGCGCCATACAAAAAATAACAGTTAACGACGTCTCAAACTGCTAAAAGATTTAAGTAGCCTTTGAGTATTCAACCGTAAGTGCTGAACTCTTTGTTCCTAAACTAAGGCGATCCATAAATTACATGAGGCGTTTAAGGGGGGAGGGGATAGAGCCAAATCTCACCAAATCTAACGTGGGGGAGAGGGGGGTCTCGGCAAATCTCATGTATTTTTTTTTACCCCAGGAAACAGTGTAAAATTGCAAGAAAACTGGGTTAAATTAAGCAAACATGTTTCTCCTCTAGAATATGGTTTTTGAAAAATCTCACGTGAGATTAAAGGGGGAGGCAGGGGGTCGAGTAAAGTCTCAGGACATCTCACCAAGGGGGAGGGGAGGGTCGAAAAATCTCAAAAATCACCTTACATAATTTATGGACGCCTAAGCAACGCTTGTACTATGGGTACCGTACAATGGACTGGGGGCGATCCCAGTGACACCCAGACCAGGGCATTTTGTACGTGACTAAGGTCCAATCAAGCTTACGACATGTCTGATATTAAGAAGTCTAGCCTAAATGTAACGTCACGACTCTTATCCCCATTCGGGGGTAGTCAGAGGCTTGAGGCCATACACCACCACATTGTGGAGGTATTAACCAACTCAAAGCCCACGTTTCACCAGATAGTCAGAACCCAACGTGACAGGTGGTGAACCTTGTCACCGTGTATACAGGAACTGACTATTACCTAATCCCGAAGGATAGGTAGGTTTCCTCACGAGTCATGATGTTTTGCCTCACCGTCAGCGAACTGTAAATTATGCATATAGACGAAAATTCATTCATTGGTGCATGCCCCACCGGGGATCGAACTTCTGACCTTCTGATTGCTAGCCCAACCTGTTCACCCCTAGGCTACAGTCGCCTAAGTCTAGCCTGTTTTGCAATGACAAAGGTATTGCTTGCACGTTGACCCGAAGGGAAGTGAGTCAGCGGGCAGGGGTAGGGCTTCCGGCTCTCTGACTCATCGTACGAAACGGTCAAGCCAGCCCATAATATGAGCTGCAGTCAATTATAAATAAATAATAAAATAAATATCCTGGGACATTCTTTTACACACGGCTACCTGATCCCAAACTAAGCAGAGCTTGTGCTATGGAAACCAGATAACTGTTATTACTACATATACTACTTTTTACTAATATACATAATTACACCCAGACTCGGCACTTGCAGATATGTTCAAGCACACAAATGCATGTGCCGGGTACGAATCGCTACGACCTGCAGCGTGATAGGCGGAATCTAAACCAACCACGCCAACGGGCCCGGCCTTTTGGCTGCAGATTAGCTCTACCCCCATTTTTTTTTTTTGGAAATTGATCCCCTAAGGGGAATATTTGTATGGCAAATACCATTGAACTTTTAGCTAGTAACACATCATATTATAGTCGTGCAATCGGTGCAGTACATTGACATCTATTAAAATTAAAACACATTTTAATTTTACGCCAAATTAACCTCACATTATGCTAGGTTACAATTATGAATAATCAATTATTATTGAATTAATTATGTACCCTATATGCCTATTATAACACAATGTATAGGTTTGTCACTGGTCGTAATACATTCATTATTATTGCATTTATTATTATCATTGTAACAAATCAAATCGACCATCATAGCCACCCATATTCTAAGACGTTTCCTCAAACTTCCCTCGACTCAACCTCGATAGAGGTTACCTTAAGGAATATCTCAAGGAATCCTCGAAATTGGTATTCTAAGTTAAAACTTGAACAAAGCTCGAGGATCCATAAATGAGGTTGAGTCGAGGAAGAGTCGAGGTAATACGTCATTAATTACGTCATTGTATCAGAGATACAATATAGTTTTGGGCAGAAATGCTTGAATTTTTTTTTTGTGGTCACTCAAAAGTCAACAGATGCTTGTCATTTTATATGTCATTGTAGCTCTATAGTTTTTTTTTAGTTTTTTTAGTTTTTGTTAGAATACCAATTTCGAGGATTCCTTGAGACATTCCTTAAGGTAACCTCTATCCAGGTTGAGTCGAGGGAAGTTTGAGGAAACGTCTTAGAATATGGGTGTGAAGCTTAGGGATGAAAAGGTTGGGCTGGCAATCAGAATGTCCCAGGTTCGATCCCCGGTGGGGCATGCACCAATGGATGAATTTTCATCTATGTGCATAATTTACAGTTCGCTGACGGTGAGGCAAAACATCGTGAGGAAACCTACCTATCCCTCGGGATTAGGTAATAGTCAGTTCCTGTATACACGGCGACAAGGTTCACCACCTGTCACGTTGGGTTCTGACTATCTGGTGAAACGTGGGCTTTGAGTTGGTTAATACCTCCACAATGTGGTGGTGTATGGCCACTCAAGCCTCTGAATACCCCCTACATTATTACAAATCAAATCAATCAATTTAAGTCGCTACAGGCACCTAACGAGGCATAATTTGAGGCTATCTCCTAGATGGGTACATTTAAAAAATATCTGTGTTTATTGAACCTTCATCTTTAAATTTTAATTTGGAAAAAGTGCTACTTGCTATTTTACTATGTGTAAAAAAAAACAAAGTAAAGCTGTTTTCGTCTTAAAATTTCCATCTCTTTCTAAACGGCTTGGAATTTTTAATTATTTTTTTCACCAAAAGATGAAGAAAGAAAATTATAGTTGGATTGCAATCGTTTTTCACGTCAAAATTAATTATTATTATTATTATTTATTATCAGGCAGGCAGTTGATTCAACTGATAGGTGCCTGTATCCTGTTGTTCTCTTCCAGCTTTTCTCTTTCATGTGTTTATCGAGTTGGTTCTTAAACTGGTTCACATTTTGAGCTGATACAAGGTCTACTGGGAGCTTATTCCACGCTCTAACCACTCTGTTGCTCAGGAAATTATTTTAGGTATTTTCGCGAAGTGTAAGAAAAAGTGGGCGGGGTTAGTGCGCTCTGGATCAATCCAGACGGCCAAAACGCTCGGCCGGGAAGCGGCACCTTAAGGGCCATCCATAAGTTACGTCACACGATATTCATGATTTTTAGACCCCTCCCCCCCTTGCCACAGCTGGTCACATTTGCGAGACTCCCCCCTTCCTGTGTAACGTCACATTTTTTACAATTTTCAGAATGTTTCGTTATGATTCAAATTTTGATTTTAATATTTAAATGTGTTAGATTTTTAAATGGGACGTTACAAAACTTAGGACCCCTCCCACCCCCTTGTCACACAAAGTCACATTTCGTCGACCCCCTACCCCCTTTACGTGTGACGTAATTTATGGATGGCCCCTTATCTATGTTTTGTCCACTCAGACTAAACCTGGACCTTTGGAAGGCGTGGGGACATGGGTCCAACACGTAGAGGCCCCTAGAGATAAGTTTGATGTTATGTGAGGCACCTGCTGGGGTCAACTGCTGCATGTGATGAGATACTCACAGCAGCTTGACCCCAGCCACCCCCCCAGCTTCTGAAGCTGGTAATGGTAGAGCCAAGCTGTAGCCAATTGACTGCAGCTCATATACGGGTTGGCTCGACCGCGGTCGTACCACCCTCTCACAGAAGATCGGCGTAAAGCAGCTGCGTTTCGTACGATGGATGGGAGATCCGGAAGCCCAACACCCCCCTTCCCCTCCCTCCGTCCCACTCCCCTTCAGGTCGGCAAAGTTTGAGAAATACCTTCGGTATTGCAAACATCTATAGGCTACGGTAACTGCTTAGCATCAGGCGGGCCGTACGCTTATTTGCCACCTCCTATAAAAAAAGTAGGTGCAGGACTTATTGCAAAATTGTGAAAAGCAGATATTGGAAATGCCGACATGATGAGCTTGCGATGTTGGGAGGTACCGTATCCGCTAAAATAATATATCCATGGGTGATACTGACGTTAGTCGACGCTCTTGCGAAAGTTACCGCGAATTTAAAGGTCAAATACTTAAAATTTAATCGGCATTTCATAATAAATTTTGCAATGACTCCAATCATACGCATTCTTAGGTCGTGTGATGTCGAATTAGAACCGACATAAATTAGGATTTAAAAAAAAAAAAATTACATCACTAGCTGTGCCCCGCGGCTTCGCCTGCGTGGTAATTGATGTGTAAGATTAGCCCATGTCTTATTCCAGAGCCTACACGTTTCAAATTTCATAAAATCGGTTTAGTAGTTATGGAGATACGTGGTAACAAACATTCACACACACACACACTTACTTTCGCATTTATAATATTATAGTAGGAAAGTGATTCATCTTAGCGACGCTATTAGCCCCGCTGGGCAAAGGTCTCCCCCAATATACTCCACATGACTCTATTAGATCATCCCTACCCACGTATCCTCACTAGTAGGGATAAGTTTAAGATTCAATTCCACTTATTCCTACTATTAGAGATAAGTGCATAATTCAATTCCACTTATTCCTACTATAAGCGATAAGAGCACGATTCAATTCCACTTATACCTACTATAAAGGATAATTGCACGATTCAATTCCACTTATTCCTACTATAAGGGATAATTGCACGATTCAATTCCACTTATTCCTACTATAAGGGATAATTGCACGATTCAATTCCACTTATTCCTACTATAAGGGATAATTGCATGATTCAATTCCATTTATTCCTACTATAAGGGATAATTGCACGATTCAATTCCAATTATTTCTACTATAAGGGATAATTGCACGATTCAATTCCACTTATTCCTACTATTAGAGATAAGTGTACAATTCAATTCCGAATTGAATTGATTGATTGATTCACCAGGTCGTCCGCGTCGGTCCACCTTGTGGGAGGCTACCCACGCTACGATTGCCGGTGCGCGGCCACCACTCGAGAACTCTTCGGCCCCATCGGCCATCCGTTTTACGAGCAATGTGCCCTGCCCACTGCCACTTAAGTTTGGCAATCAATCCTTGCCCATAATAAAATTAATTAATAGTAATTAGAACCCAACACATCTTTGTAATAGACCTTCGAAATTATTAACTGACTTACGGCTTCCATATAAATTAGTTTATTAAGTTTAGTTTAGTGCTGTTTAGTGAGTTCGCTTGTGTGGTGTCGCGATCTTTCTAGGCGTCAAATGAGCGTTCGGCCTGATGTTAAGCAAACGTAGCCTATAGATGCTTGCGACACCAAAGGCATTGCTTGAACGATAGTGAATGGTTGGGCTTCAGGTTCTAATCGTAACTAAAAATAACTACTTTACGCCGATCTTCTGTGAAAGAGTTGTATAGTATAAATTATTATTTCACACTTTGACACACAGAGCATTATAGCGTAGCCCATAGATAGTAGGAAAGCATAGCATTATCTTGTCAAGATCTTCTTCTTCTTATCGTATGGTAAGTGGCCAACCTGACGTCAGAGTTGTTCAAGCCGCCCGAAGGCCTCTGACAAGGCTTAACGACTGCTGCCTAGATGACAACCGGAACCGACTTTTTACGTGCCCTCCGAAGCACGGAGACGCTCAGTTCAAATACCACTAAACGGTCACCCATCTCTGCCTGACCTTGCCAAGCGTTGCTTAACCTCCGATCGTTTACCGATCAGTGATCGCAGCTGGCTATGAGCGGCTCAGGATCTGATACTCAGGCCCGTATTAATAAATGCATCTCAAAGTTGAGATCGATCTTAAGATGCAGTTTTGACGTTTAATGTATGGAACATCTGTCTGAAACAGCATCTCATGATAAGTCTCAATCTTAAGATCGATTTATTACTACGGGCTCATATTAATAAATGCATCTCATATTTGAGATCGCTTTTAAGATACTGTTTTTGACAGATGTTCCATTAATAACGTGAAAACAGCACCTTAAGATCGATCTCAGTCTTGAGATCGATTTATACAACATGTTCAGAAAACCCTGTCCGACCCGAAAACGTATTGTTGGGTATCGAGATTAGATTCTATTTTTGTAAAAAAAAAAAAAAAAAAAAATTTTTGCATAGTAAGTGTCCCACTGCTGGGCAAAGGCCTCCCATATTTTTTTGGAAAACAAATACCCCGTTTACATAAAAAAAATCATAAAATGACGTCATCACATACTTTGTGGCCAGAGGTGCCGCCACACGATCTAACATAATTACTACCGGTAACGGTGTTGTCATATTTTTAAAATTTGCTATATTTTGAGGGAAAAAGGCAAAAAAAAATTGCATTTTAAATTGTCATTAATATGTTTACTATCATGAATATTTAATTTATTTTAGTTTATTTGGTAATCACATGAAACCTAAATACCGGTTTCGGCTCGGACAGGGTTTTTTTAACATATTGTATTTATTAATACAGGCTGAGTATTAATAATAATAATAATAATATCCTGGGACATTTTTTACACACGGCTACCTGATCCCAAACTAAGCAGAGCTTGTACTATGGAAACCAGATAACTGATATTACTACACATACTACTTTTTTGTTTGTAAATACATACTTAATATACATATATACCCAGACTCGGGACATACATAAGTAGGTACTTAAGTATCCTTCGCTTAACGCAGGTGTTTAAGTGAATTGCGTTACTGATTACTGTTTAGTATATGATACGTAATGTCAGATGATTTACGTTTATCTACGTTAAACGTAGTAGTCAGTTATTAGAACGATCTAGGTCTAGGTTATAGGTACGTACCTATAGTTCGCGACAGGTCGAGATGACACTCGGGTTATGAGCTTTTTGCAGAATAAAATCGAATCAAAATGAACACCCGATAAACAAATTAAATCGCCCACAAAATCATTAAATTAAAATTATTCTGTTGCGTTGCGGGTCCTGCTAATTTTGATTCGGATTTTATTCTGCAAAAAGCTCATAACCCGAATGTCATCTCGACCTGTCGCGGACTATACATTATCGCAAGACTGTATGGTCCCAAACTAAGCAACGCTTGTACTATGGGTACCGTACAATGGACTGGGGGCGATCCCAGTGACACCCAGACCAGGGCAAATTACGAAAATATCATTTTTGAAGACCTTGAACACCGGTGTAATCTTTAAAGATCTATGGTGGCGAAGCATAGCCAATTGACTGCAGCTCATATACGGGCTGGCTCGACCGGGGTACTACCACCCTCTCACATACAATCGGCGTAATGTAGCTATTATAGCTGCGTTGAAACGACGAGTGAGAGAGCTGGAAGCCCGAATAATACCCCGTTCCCCTCCCTCCATCCCATTCCCCTTCACATCAGCTACGTGCGAGCGATGCCTTTGGTATTGCAAGCATCTATAGGCTACGGTAACCGCTTCATTTCGTACGATAGTCCTACTTTCTTATACCTCTGTCCCACTGCCCTTCAGGTGGGCAACGTGCGAGCGATGCCTTTGGTATTGCAAGCATCTATAGGCTACACCAGGCGGGCTGTATGCCATACCATTGTCCAGTGAGCCGAGCGTCCTACGTTCGAACTCCGAACGTCATATTATGTCATTAACTGTCATTTGTATTACGCTCACGTTTTAAAGACCTTGGCAGTGCAGTATGTATGCATGTATAGAATACCTAATACATAGGGAAGTGTTCTAAACATACCATCACGACTGGATACCTCTAAGGGGGTAGGCAGAGATGACAGTAATACATTTCGGCGTTGGTAGTTCCTACCTTAGTTTTTTTGGTTTCCGTACCCGAAGGGTGCCAACGGGACCCTATTACTAAGCCTCCGCTGTCCGTCTGTCTGTCAGCGGGCTGTATCTCACGAACCGTAATAGATAGATTTGAAATTTTCACAGAATGTGTATTTCTGTTGCCGCTACAACAAGTACTAAAAATAATAAAGGAGGTCCCCATACAAGAAACTTGGTATTTTTGTGGTTTTTGGTCTACGGTGGTACGGAACCCTTTATGTGCGAGTCCGACACGCACTTGGCCGGTTTTATTCATCTAAAACAAAATCTAGACATGTAGCTAACCGTTCGTTTCCACTGCACGAAAACATGTTGACCCAACATATTGCCGTCTCTATTTTTTTGCTGTCATTAAATAGAGACAACAATATGTTGTGACAAAATGTTATTGCGCAGTGGAGACGCACGGTAATGTTTGGTTAAAAGGTTGGCACTCATCTATCAACTCGGCACCCGACCAGCAGTTGATAGATGAGTGCAAACCTTAATGTTCAACAAAGTATTTTTTTAAATAAAAAGTAAAAATTTAGGATGTTTAGCGACTTATGATGCCGCCTGTACCGACCATCTGCTAGAATAATACATCACGCTATACATTTTTATTTTACAAATTCATCACGCCTACTCTTCAAAAGGTCAAGCAGAAGTTATTTTGCCACCTCGTCAGTCTCATCTTAAAAACAAAAGTTTCAAAATGTTAAAAGAACTTGTTTTTGGAATGTTGAATCGATGTAATTTCTCAATCGAATCGGCCTAGACTGACTGAGATACAAGTGAGATAGGTAAGTACCTATATTTTGTCTCATTCTTATAAAAAAAAAACCGGACAAGTGCGAGTAGAGCTCGCGCCCTGAGGGTTCCGTACACGAAGCGAATAGATTCTCTCACAAAATATCGACGTAAAGTAGCTATTACGTTTCGTATGTCTGTCGGGACTACAGAATTATGTCCTTTGAAGAACCCCATATAAGTACGTTTTTTTATACGTGTCCTATTTGTTAAGCAAAGATGGCGTCCAGCGGGGTGATTGCGTAACTTTTTTGTCAATGTTTCAATTGGTTTCGTTCATCCTGTGTCAATTATATACGAAACCAATTGAAACATTGACAAAAAGTTACGCAATCGCCTCGCTGGAAGCCATCTTTGCTTACCAAATAGGACAAGTATAAAAAAACGTACCTACTATAGATAGACTATCCGCCAAATTTAAAGAGATTTTTTTGCCAGTTTACAAAGCATTTACAAATCATTTCTGGGAACAAAAGTGATTTATAATGCCAGTGCAAGTCGATCATAATATATTTTATTAATTTGGGGGTATATTTACAATTTATTCAGTAAAGTTTTATTTTCTTTACCCAGTTATAATGGCGCCATCTGTGAGCGTCACCGAGTACTACGCGGGGAAGTCGATCTTCCTCACCGGCGCCACCGGCTTCATGGGGAAGGTCCTCGTGGAGAAGGTGCTGAGAAGCTGTCCTGACGTGGAGAAGATCTATATGCTGATGCGGCCGAAGAAAGGACACAGTATTAAAGAGAGATTGGACAATTTCATGAATGTGCCGGTAAGTGCCATCTAGCGGCGAGTAGCGGAAGCTTTTAGTTTTGGTTCGACATTTTTATTATTTCTCTTTTTTTTTTGTTTTCTGTTGTATTAGAAATTATTTTAAAATAATAGATTTCATAACAGTATGTATGCGCAAGCCTCTGAGAAATTTGTTTTATGTATTTACAAAGAAAAAGTAGTATACCCATGGACAATGAGTACATAACTATACCTATGTAGTAATTACCTATTAGTAATATCTATCTGATTTCCATATGCTTAGTTTGGGATCAGGTAGCCGTGTGTAAAAGAATGTCTCAAGATATTTATTATTATTTATTATTTAAATAAATATTTTACTTATCTTTTCTTCCAGATTTTCGACCGTCTGAAGCGGGAGCATCCGAAGCGCTTCGAGAAGCTGCACGTAATCCCCGGAGACATCTTGGAAGAGGACCTGGGCATCTCCGTGGAGAATCGCGAGCTTGTCCAGAGGGAATGTCACATTATATTCCATTGTGCTGCCTGCGTTCGGTAAATACTTCATAATTAAATAAAAATGTAACGTCACGACTTTTATCCCCATTCGGGGGTAGTCAGAGGCTCGAGTGGGCATACACCACCACATTGCGGAGGTATTAACCAACTCAAAGCCCACGTTTCACCAGATAGTCAGAACCCAACGTGACAGGTGGTGAACCTTGTCGCCGTGTATACAGGAACTGACTATTACCTAATCCCGAGGGATAGGTAGGTTTCCTCACGATGTTTTCCCTCACCGTCAGCGAACTGTAAACTGTAACTTGAATCACTCTATCTATTAAAAAAACCGCATCAAAATCCGTTGCGTTGTTTTAAAGATCTAAGCATACATAGGGACAGACAGACAGACAGCGGGAAGCGACTTTGTTTTATACTATGTAGTGATTATTAGGATGAGTACAAGCCATATACGCCAGACCTGGGGGCTTACCACAAGCTCTTATTGCGATTCAATTATAGGAACGTTTTCACGACGTCTTAATGACGTTTCTTATTGTCATGACAATAAGGTACGTCCTTGCACAAAAAGTCGCTGAAACGTTAATACGTTCCTGTAATTGAATCGCAAGAAGAGCTTGTGGTAAGCCCCCTGTTGTAAGAAAGCGGTAAATATACTTTGTAGCACTCTTGGCTAGGTCAGTCAGAGATGGGTGATGTAAAAGTCCACGGTTATTTTCAGATTCGATATGTTCCTACGAGACGCAGTTAAGATGAACACAGCGGGAACAAAGAAAGTTTTGGACCTGGCTGAAGGGGTTAAGAATCTTGAGGTGAGTAGCTACATACATACATACATACATATACTTACGCCTGTATCACACGGGGGTAGGTGGAGACTATGGGGGCGTCCATAAAGTACTTGAGGTGATTTTTGATATGTTTCGACCCCCCCTCCCCCCTTGATGAGATTTTGCTCGACCCCCTCCCTCCCCCTCTAATCTCACGTGAGATTTTTCAAAAGCTATATTCTAGATGAAAAACATGTTTTACTTAATTTAACCGAATTTTCTTGCAATTTTATACTGTTTCTTGCGCCCCTCTCCCCCTCGTGAGATTTGGTGAGATTTTGCTCGACCCAAATGCTATGATTTTTGACACTAGCTATATTTTGCTTCATTCACACATCCCGTTGGCGTGGTTGGTTTAGATTCCGCCTATCACACTGCAGGTCGTAGGTTGCATGTCCCGGGAGGAATCGTCCTAACCGGGACATGCATTTGTGTGCATGAACATGTCTGCATGTCCCGAGTCTGGGTGTAATTATGTATGTACTAGTTTTTGCCCGCGACTTCGTCCGCGCAGAATATAAATTAGAAAAATTCGGATCCCGGATCCCGAATCCTGGATCCCATATCCTGGATCCCGTATACCGTCCATACCCGTGCGTGACCCCTAAAATACCACTAGCTATGCAAAAAATCATGTCGATCCTTTGCTCTATGAAAAATTAAAACAAATCTTTCCCACGGGAACCATACATTTTACCGGGATAAAAAGTAGCCTTTGTGCTATTCCAGACTATAATCTATCTCTGTGCTAAATTTCATCCAGATCCGTTCAGCTGTTCTGGCGTGATTGAGTAACAAACATCCATCCATCCATCTAAACTTTCACATTTATAATATTAGTGGGATTTATGAACAAAAAGTAGTATATGTAGTAATATCAGTTATCTGGTTTCCATAGTACAAGCTCTGCTTAGTTTGGGATCAGGGGGCTTACCACAAGCTCTTATTGCGATTCAATTATAGGAACGTTTTAACGAGATTTTAATGACGTTTCTTATTGTCATGACAATAAGGTACGTCATTGCACAAAAAGTCGCTGAAACGTTAATACGTTCCTGTAATTGAATCGCAATAAGAGCTTGTGGTAAGCCCCCAGGTCGATTAGGTGTCAATAGTTCTATCTTGGTTCCAGGCGTTTGTCCACGTTTCGACATCATATTGCCGCTGCGAGCTGGACGTGCTGGAGGAGAAGTTGTACCCATCCAAGCACCGGCCGCAGCATGTGATGCACTGCGCCGACTGGATGGACGACGACCTGCTCAGGCATTTGCAACCTAAGTAAGTTATCTTTAAGGTATATTGTCGATCATGACGATTGCTTGGCGCAGTGGTTTAAGTGATGGCCGCTCGGCTCATTGCATCGGGTTGTTGCGGGTTCGATTCCCGCTAAGAGGCAGTCTGAAACGGTTTTTTCATAATTTGCGCCTCCGAAGCACGGCGCTCGGTTCTAATTTATTTATTTATTTATGAGGTTATGTATTTATTCATGTAGGCCGAACGGCCACAGGAAGATCTTCCAGACTCAACCAGGTGGGTACCATGCCTGGCGGGACCGGCCACTTTGCCCCAATGGTCGCTTTCGGATTCTTCTCAAATATATAGCGATGTGCCACGCGAATCTGGATATCGCGATTCAGGATTTCTATGCAGAATCGCATGTTATACTGGAGCTTGCACTTAGCGCCATCTATTGGTGGCGTCGCGAATCTCTAGTATACATACTGTACTACAATAATAAATTGATGTCATTTTCAACAGGATTATCGAGCCTCAACCAAATACATACGCGTATACGAAGTCTCTGACAGAGGATCTAGTTTCCCAGTACGCGGGCAAGTTTCCCATCGTGATCGCACGACCATCCATCGGTGAGACACATTCATTATTAGCTTAGTTAATAAATAAACACGGACCAAAGGCAAAGAGGACTGGGTCTAAATAACCGGGCCCCATGGCTCAACTAACCCCTTGACGTCATCCCAGTAGGCGTGGCTTAAGTCAGTGTGCTGTCGGCGTTCGTCCCGCCACCCTAGACAAGTGGCATGAACGCTAATCGAATAGAATAGAATAGACTTCACAATGTATGGAAATGTCAAACGTTGCTATGTAGATCAACAACAAGTTGCTATTGTAGATCACGTGACTTATGTCATTTCCATACATGAAGCGTAGCGATTTGAAGGAACGCTTGTAGACGTCAGCAGTATGCATTTAGTAAATTTCAATACTTAGCTGTTATTTTGACTTTACAATTTTACCTATTTATTTTTTATAGATCATAGAGATTTTAAGTAGAAGAGACGTTCTTAGTCGATATCTCTTTGAAACAACGCGTGGTAATTTGCGCGGGACGGCGCGGGTGGTGGGGGTTAAGAAATGCGTGGCATCTATCTACCGGTAAATAGCTGAACTACTCGCTTCGTTTTATGTCGATGTTAGTACGTAGTTTAACTTTTTACACTAGATGTCACTAAGTGTATGATCATGAAAATTACGTACAAAGGGATGCCATCTAGTGTCGAATATAATTATATTTGGGATGCGAACGTTGGCAAGACGTCTGCACAGGACGAACGCCAACAGCACACTGACTTAAGCCACGCCTACTGTGGCACGTACACGCCACCGGCCGAGTTGTGCGATGTCTAAGCAACGCGGCCGAGTGGCTTAGACCCAGTCCTTCTTTAGTATTAGGTTCATGGTATAGATAGACTAAAAAAGTTTACGTGCTTCGACATTTGGACAAATCGACATTTTATGTGTGCAGTGACCGCAGCCGTGAGGGAGCCCATGCCTGGGTGGGTGGACAACCTGAACGGCCCTACTGGCCTCATGGTGGGCGCTGGGAAGGGTGAGTTTCATCATACCTCTTTTTCTTCCGATCATCTGTGAGAGGGTGGTAGTACCCTCGAGCCAGCCCGTATTTGAGCTGCAGTCAATTGGCTACAGCTTGGCTCTATCAATAACATCCTGATGATCTACTGAGACTAGCGCTTACCTTTTCTTGAATTCAAACTCCAGATTTCAGTATTCTGATTAATTCGCAATTCTGTATTCAGAAATGCGTGACGTCACGAGGTAATTAAAAGATCCAGATGTATATCGTTTGGACTTCCGCGGCTCTCTCATATATCATACGTAACGCAGCTGTAATAGCTACTTTACGCCGATCTTCTGTGAGAGGGCGGTACTACCCCGGCCGAGCCAGCATATCACCAATACATAGCAATAGTGACTTTATACAATATGTTAAGAAAAACCCTGTCCGAGCCGAAACCGGTATTCAGGTTTCCCAATCACAAGACCAAATAAAATAAAATAAAAAATTATATTCATGATAGTAAACATATTAATGACAATTTAAAATGCCATTTTTTTTGCCTTTATCCACAAAATGTAGCAAATTTTAAAAATATGACAACACCGTTACCGGAAGTAATTATGTTAGATCGTGTGGCGGCACATCTGACCCAAAGTATCTTATGACGTCATTTTATGAAAAAAAAAGTAAACGGGGTAATTGTTTTCCAAAAAAAAAAATGGGAGGCCTTTGCCCAGCAGTGGGACACTTACTAGTTACTATGCAATTTTTTTTTTTTTTTACAAAAATAGAATCTAATCTCGATACCCAACAATACGTTTTCGGGTCGGACAGGGTTTTCTGAACACACTGTATTATAATGGATTCGTTACAGGTGTGATTCGTACGATGCATTGCAACGAGAACTTCGACGCTGACGTGGTGCCAGTCGACTTGGCGGTCAACGCCTGCCTCGTCCTCGCGTACCTCACTGGCACTGAGAAGTGAGTGACTTCACTTTACCAATGACATATTCCAAGCGACAATAGTCTGGTTATGTTAAGAGTTATCTGAATTCAGCTAAGTGTGATCTGAATTCAGCTAAGTGTAGTTTGAATTCCGCTAAGTGTAGTTTGTATTCAGCTAAGTATAGTTTGAATTCAGCTAAGTGTAGTTTGAATTCAGCTAAGTGTAGTCTGAATACAGCTAAGTGTAGTCTGAATACAGCTAAGTGTAGTCTGAATACAGCTAAGTGTAGTTTGAATACGGCTAAGTGTAGTCTGAATACACCTAAGTGTAGTCTGAATACAGCTAAGTGTTGTCTGAATTAAGATAAGTGTAGTCTGAATCCTGCTAAGTATAGTCTGAATTAAGCTAAGTGTTGTTTGAGTCAAGCTAAGTATAATCTGAATTCAGCGAAGTGTAGTTGGAATACAGCGAAGTGTAATCTGTATTTAACTTATATAATTTGAATTCAACAAAGTTTTACCTGAATTCAGTGAAGTTCATAGTGGTCATTCGCTTTTGTATTGTCAACAGGCCTCGAGAAGTCAAAGTTTGCAACATCACACAGTCCGGGAAGAACCCGCTAACTTGGGGACAAGCTTTGGATTATGGTATGTATAGTGGTATGACTATGGTATGTATGTATGTGGAGCGACTGTAGCCTAGGGGTGAAAAGGTTGGGCTAACAATCAGAAGGTCCCAGGTTCGATCCCCGGTGGGGCATGCACCAATGGATGAATTTTCATCTATGTGCATAATTTACAGTTCGCTGACGGTGAGGGAAAACATCGTGAGGAAACCTACCTATCCCTCGGGATTAGGTAATAGTCAGTTCCTGTATACACGGCGACAAGGTTCACCACCTGTCACGTTGGGCTCTGACTATCTAGTGAAACGTTGGCTTTGAGTTGGTTAATACCTCCCCAATGTGGTGGTGTATGGCCACTCAAGCCTCTGACTACCCCCGAACGGGGATAAAAGTCGTGACGTTACATTACATTACATTACATTTTTACTATGGTATGGTAGCTATGCTATGGTATACGAAGGGGGTAGGCAGAAGTGGACGCACCCACATTATCCCGGTGGTACTTTGGTCCCAATGTAATAGGGGGTGGGACAATTGCCGTTTTTGGGTCTGTACCCAAAGGGTGTCAACGGGACCCTATTACTAAGCCTACGCTATCCGTCTGTCCATCTGTCAGCGGGCTGTATCTCACGAACCGTAATAGGTAGAGACTTGACATTTTCACAGAATGTGTATTTCTATTGCCGCTGCAACAAAAAATACTAAAAATAAAATTTATAAATTAAGGGGGATATAAGAAACTTGATATTTTTGACGCTTCTACGGTGGTACGGAACCTTTTATGTGCGAGTCCAACACGCACTTGGCCGGTTTTTTTATGATTTATTTTTATAGCACTGAGGTGGCAAACAATCGTACGGCCCGCCTGATGTTAAGCAGTTACCGTAGCCTATAGATGCTTGCAATACCAAATCTTAATCTCTTATCTTGTTATTTTTATCTTGTTTATAATTATTGGTTCTCCCCCCAGGCCGCATCCACGTCCAAGAGTTCCCGTTCTCGGTGTGTCTCTGGTACCCAGGGGGTTCCCCGAAGACCTCGTACGTGCAGCATCAGATAGCCCTGTTCTTCACCCATCTGCTACCAGCGTACTTCGTAGATCTACTGCTGTTTCTGACCGGCCAGAAGACCTTGTGAGTAGTCCTTTTAATACTTTTAGAATCTTTTTCCTAGCCTTATCCCATTATGAGGGGTCGGCTTTCAGTCTACCCTGATTTGGCTGATCACCGATATTTACACGGAGCGATTGCCAGCTGCCCTCCGAGACCCAACTAGTGGGACTATCGGCAACCTAAGGGTAACACCATTTTTGTCAGATTTTTCAGGCTTCTGACTGCCTGTAACGACTGTCAAAGATCTTTAAATGACACTCAGGACCGCCAGCTTAACGTGCCCTCTGAGGCACGGAGGAGGTCAGATGTTATAATTCGGACACCCATCCAAGGCCTAACCGAGCCGAGCGTGGCTAACGCGTCGATGTATCGGGCGTCTTACCAACTAGGCTACGACCTCCTCACTAGGCTACGACCTCCTCACTAGGCTACGACCTCCTCACTAGGCTACGAGCTACTCACTAGGATACGACCTCCTCACTAGGCTACGACCACCTCACTAGGCTACGACCTCCTCACTAGGCTACGACCTCCTCACTAGGCTACGACCTCCTCACTAGGCTACGACCTCCTCACTAGGCTACGACCTCCTCACTAGGCTACGACCTCCTCACTAGGCTACGACCTCCTCACTAGGCTACGACCTCCTCACTAGGCTACGACCTCCTCACTAGGCTACGACCTCCTCACTAGGCTACGACCTCCTCACTAGGCTACGACCTCCTCACTAGGCTACGACCTCCTCACTAGGCTACGACCTCCTCACTAGGCTACGACCTCCTCACTAGGCTACGACCTCCTCACTAGGCTACGACCTCCTCACTAGGCTACGACCTCCTCACTAGGCTACGACCTCCTCACTAGGCTACGACCTCCTCACTAGGCTACGACCTCCTCACTAGGCTACGACCTCCTCACTAGGCTACGACCTCCTCACTAGGCTACGACCTCCTCACTAGGCTACGACCTCCTCACTAGGCTACGACCTCCTCACTAGGCTACGACCTCCTCACTAGGCTACGACCTCCTCACTAGGCTACGACCTCCTCACTAGGCTACGACCTCCTCACTAGGCTACGACCTCCTCACTAGGCTACGACCTCCTCACTAGGCTACGACCTCCTCACTAGGCTACGACCTCCTCACTAGGCTACGACCTCCTCACTAGGCTACGACCTCCTCGCCAGGCTACTACCTCCTCGAATAATACTGAGTGGTAGAGTCAAATAAAAAACTTGTGGCCAATTGACTGCAGTATAGCCTGGCTAATAGAGATTTTAGTTAGAAGAGACGTTCTTAGTAGATATCTCTATGAAACAACGCGTGGTCATTTTCCCGGGATGCGTGGCATCTATCTACCGGTAAATAGCTGAATTACTCGCTTCGTTTTATGTCGATGTCAGTACTCGGCCGACCACTCGGCCGAGTTGCTTAGACCCAATCCCCTTAGTAATTGGTCCATGGTCTGGCTCGACCGGGTACCACCCTCTCACAGAAGATCGACGTAGAGTAGCTACTGTAGCTACGATTCGTAAGATGAGTGATAGATCCGGAAACCCAACCTCCAAACCCCCTTACGGTAACTGCCTTACATGAGGCAGGCAGAGTTGGGCAAAATTTAATTGCAATTAAGTAATTGCAAGTCGCAGGTGGTGTCACATATAACAATTAATTTTGATTTGTTCGCGATTGCAAACAAATCAAAATTAATTGTTAATTGTGACACCACATGCAATTTGCAATTAATTAATTGCAATTAAATTTTGCCCAACTCTGGAGGCAGGCCGTACGATTGTTTGTCACCTTAGTAACATAAAAAAAAAATTGTTGGCACCCTTTGGGAACGAAACCCTAAGTCGGCAAACAAGCGTACGCCTAATGTTAAGCAGTTACATTAGCGTATGAGCTCTTCTTACCTTTTCCGCTAAAATTGTATATTATATTTTTTTGAAAAGCAGTGGTAGCCGATTGGCTAAGCACGTGTCTTGCGGGGTTAAGGTCATGGGTTCAAACCCTGGCTCACACCTCTGGATTTTTCGAAATCTATGTGTGAATCATAACTTTAATATGATTATCACTTGCTTACGGTGAAGGAAAAACATCGTGAGGAAACCTGCATGTCTTTAGACATGTGAAATCCACCAACCCGCACTGGACCAGCGTGGTGGATTATGGCCTGAATCCCCCGCGCATTGAGGGGAGGCCCGTGCCCAGCAGTGGGACGTTAAAAGGGCTAAATTATTATATTATTATTATTATATTTTCAGCTTAGTGAAGGCTCAAAAACGAATCAACTATGGGTTGGAAGTGCTTCAGTATTACACGACTAAGGAATGGCATTTCAAGAATGACAACTTCCTTGCGCTGCGGACGAAGCTCTCCAACCAAGACAATGAAATATTTTACACGGATATTGAGGTAAGTCTTGCACATGGACCAATTACTGGGGACTGGCCCTAAGCAAGTCGGCCGAGTGGTCGGCCTAGTACTAACATCGACATAAACCGAAGCGAGTAGTTCAACTATTTACCGGTAGATAGAACAATGAAAATGAAAAAACAATGACCACGTTTTTTTTTTCATACATATATCTAATAAGGGCACCTCTTTCTTTAGTCTTTACTCTTTTGAATAATCAACATTAATATTTTAGCGTTACCACCGGTTCGTAATGTTGCTTCCATTGAGAAGAGCCGGCAAGAAACTCAATGGTTACTTTTGTTAATAGAAAGATAATTTGTGTATATATTCAAGTACAGTTGTCGGCGAGACTACTGCTAACAGATGACCGAAAACACATATTCATGTAAGCTAGAGAAAGCACTTATGAATAATCAACATAAATATTTTAGCGTTACCACCGTAAGGTTACTTCCATTAAGAAGAGCCGGCAAGAAACTCAATGGTTACTCTTGTTAATAGAAAGATAATTTGTGTATATATTCAAGTACAGTTGTCGGCGAGACTACTGCTGACAGATGACCGAAAACACATATTCATGTAAGCTAGAGAAAGCACTTATGAATAATCAACATTAATTTTTTAGCGTTACCACCGGTTCGTAATGTTGCTTCCATTGAGAAGAGCCGGCAAGAAACTCAATGGTTACTCTTGTCAATAGAAAGATAATTTGTGTACGTTTTCAAGTACAGTTGTCGGCGAGACGACTGCTCAGAAGACAGACAACACATCTGATTTACTGTGTGTTGCATGGACCAGTTACTAAGGGGACTGGCCCTAAGCAAGTCGGCCGAGTGGTCGGCCTAGTACTAACATCGACATAAAACGAAGCGAGTAGTTCAAATATTTACCGGTAAATAGTAAAATGAAAATGAAAAAACAATGACCACGTTTTGTTTCATACAAATATCTAATAAGGGCACCTCTTTCTTTAGTCTTTACTCTGTGGTTTGTTGCAATAAATATATCCTGATTATGTTAATTCTTCTTATCGTATGGTTAGTGGCCAACCTAGTGTCAGAGTTGTTCAAGCCCGAAGGCCTCTGACAAGGCTTAACGACTGCCTAGATGACAACAACCGGGACCGACTTTTTACGTGCCCTCCAAAGCACGGAGACGCTCAGTTCAAATGCCACTAAATGGTCACCCATCTCTGCCTGACCTTGCCAAGCGTTGTTTAACCTCTGATCGTTTACCGATCAGCGATTGGAGCTGGCTATGGCCTCAAATGCCTGTTTTTCTAACAGGTGCTGAACTGGAATAGTTACCTGCGGGATTATATGAGAGGAGCCCGTGAGTACTGCTGCAAGGAGGACCCCGCCACTCTCCCACAGGCGAGGAGGCTTAACAGACAGTAAGAATAACTATTGCATTTATTATTATAGTATTGGTGGTAGCAGGGGGCGCCGACTCCATGGGAGCCAAATAGTGGGTGCGGAGCACCCATGACCCCAGTCATTAAAATTGATCAGGGGGCTTACCACGACCTCTTATCGCGATTCAATTATAGGAACGTTTCAGCGACTTTTTGTGCAATGACGTACCTTATTGTCATGACAATAAGAAACGTCATTGCACAAGAAGTCGCTGAAACGTTAAAACAATACTGCTATAAGAGGTGGTGGTAGGGCCCCAGTAAACTGTTTTAAACGGTGACAGCCGATTGGTTAAGCACGCGTCTTGCGGGCTTAAGGTCCAGGGTTCTAACTCTGGCTCACACCTCAGAATTTTTCGAAATCTATGTGTGAATCATAACTTTAATATGATTATCATTTGCTTACGGTGAAGGAAAACATCGTGAGGAAACCTGCATGTCTTAGAATATTTAACAAATTTTCGAAAGACATGTGAAATCCACCAACCCGCACTGAGCCAGCGTGGTGGATTATGGCCTGAATCCCCCTCGCATTGAGGGGAGGCCTGTGCTCAGGAGTGGGACGTTAACAGGGCTAATATTATTTATCATTGGGACTGATGGTAGAGCTAAACTGTAGCCAATTGACTACAGCTCATATAATATGGGCTGGTTGACCAGGGTAGTACCACCCTCTCACAGGAGATCCGCGTAAAGTGGCTTATACAGCGAGGTGGGACGCAGGGATAGGAGGGGGGAGGGGGTTGGGCTTCCGGCTTTCTCACTCACTGTACGAAACGCAGCTTTAATAGCTGCTTTACGCCGATCTTCTGTGAGAGGGTGGTACTACCCCGGTCGAGCCAGCCCGTATATGAGCTGCTTGGCTCTACCACCAATAAGGGCCTCTGCAGACTAGCTACGTTTAGTAGTCTGGCAATATTTAATTATTTATTTGTTGTATTATTTGTTTGTATTGTTGACTATCTGGTGAAACGTGGGCTTTGAGTTGGTTAATACCTCCACAATGTGGTGGTGTATGGCCACTCAAGCCTCTGACTACCCTCGAATGGGGATAAAATTCGTGACGTTATATTTATTTTTATTTTATTTATTTTATTTTTATTTGTTTGTTTGCAGACTTTACTACTTGGACAAAGCTGTTCAAGTTATGCTCGGACTTCTTATTTGTTACTTAGTATATTATTACACAAAAATGTTATTTTCAATTGTACAAGTCAAATAACTATAACTTTAGATTTTCTAATAATTATAATATCTAGAAATAGTGATAAGGGTAGTGTTGAAAATATTTTTTTCATAAAATTAAATAGTCTTATTGTTATAATTTTACAAGAGTATCTATAAAAATAACGACCTCTATACAGGGTGTTTCAATAGTGCGTAATAATATTTTTGGTGTATACAGCATGGTGCTATAATGGCTATATTTTAACACACGCTTAGAGTTAGTAATTATAAAAGTAATATTTAATAATATATATTGAAATAACCGACTCCAAAATCAAGTTGAAAGTCTAGAAACAATGCATTCATTCAAAATCTATCTATTTCCCACTATTTGTCATATTAACTCAAAACAGCCAACAACTTTGTTTGTTATCTAAATATTATTTCGCACACTTGCGACACCCTGTATAGTACTTTTAAACTTCCTATAAGATGAGTAGAGGGAACCTAAGAGACCCTTCATATATATTTTTTTATATTATTATTTTTTTACAACATTATTATACCAAGAAAATAATAATTATTATTCATATATCTGATTTGATCCTACTTAATAAACATAACAAAACACTGTTTTATTTATAAACCAAAGAATTATTTTAATTGTTTCTTGTTCTTATTTGAATTTCTATACTTGCTTTGTAAAAAAATATGTTAAGTTCTATATAATATTAATACTAATAAAATATTTTTTTTTATAATATTATAAATTTTTCGCATTAAGACTGGATTTGAAACAAAAAACTTAATGCTTACCTACTTGTCATTAAATTAAAACAATAAACTCTTGTAAAATTTATTTATCACGATTAAATAGATACTTATCAATTTATTTGTTGACCAATAGTTTTTTCTAATACAATAATTAGGCTACAAAATTAATGTTTATAATTAAAAAATATTGTATAACTATTAACTACTTACCTCATGTAAAATAATTATTTGTAAATTGACAATTTGAGTTAATAATTTTGTTATAAAATTATATTTTTGAAGAAAATAACTATTATGTTTCTATTATTTTAATTTTTCCTCTAACATACCTACTACTGAGTACGGGCCTCCCCTCAACGCTGAAGGGGTACGAAAATACGCTGACTATACAGGCTGACTGGTTGAACACTTTACATATTGATATATAGAGTGCTCAGGGGGCTTACCACGACCTCTTATCGCGATTCAATTATAGGAATGTTTTAACGTTTCAGCGACTTTTTGTGCAATGACGTACCTTATTGTCATGACAATAAGAAACGTCATTGCACAAAAAGTCGCTGAAACGTTAAAACAATACTGCTATAAGAGGTGGTGGTAGGGCCCCAGTACTCGATTCTCGTTCTAATTATGTAAAAAAATATTAGATTTGCCTAATTTATCTTTAATTATCCACTCAAAGCAATAAGCGTGGTCAGGATCGTATCTCCTTGATTTGACGTACCTATCAAGTGTCATTAGTGTCATTAGCACTAGCGTTCTACGCGAGGCACTGCGGTGTCCACAATTGCCGAGTTTTTACCCGACTACGGAGGCGTTATGATTTTGACCGGTATGTATGTATGTATGTATGTATGTATGTATGTATGTGCATCTGTTCCCACCTAACTTCCAAACT